>SSNQ01034682.1:1372907-1383363 GCA_006942095.1 Nothobranchius kuhntae | reverse complement strand
ATCTTAGAGCTGCGGAACGGAAATGGCGCAAAACAAAAGATCCTGGTGATCAATTGAAATTTCATGAATTACTGTCCTCATTCTCTGCCAGCATCACTGATGCAAAGAAAGCTTTCTACACTGACGAAATTCTCAGCTCCACTGACTCTCAGAAACTATTTTCAACATTCAAAACTCTGCTCAGCCCTCCGTCTCCACCTCCTACCAACAGTCTATCAGCTGACACCTTTGCCTCATTCTTCACTGACAAAGTGGCAGCTATAAGCAAACAGTTTACTCAACTGGCCACTCCTGAACATTCACTACCACAAACTCCTTCTAGCCCAACCATCTCAGGCCCTACTGCTTCATTTTCCTCTTTTTCCCCTGTCACTGAGAACTGTGTGTCCAAGCTTCTCACGTGCAGCCGCCCTACTACATGCCCACTTGACCCCTTTCCGACTAAGCTGCTCCAAGCTATTGCTCCTACAGTAGCCACAGCAGTCACACATGTGATCAACGCATCACTGACATCCGGTACATTTCCCACCTCTCTCAAGTATGCTCAGGTTAAACCGCTGCTAAAAAACCATCTCTTCCTCCAAATCATGTGGAGAACTACCGACCTATCTCTCTCCTCCTTTTCTGTCCAAAATCATTGAAAGGGTGGCTTTCAAGCAGATCACAGAATACCTCTCACAAAACTGTCTGCTTGACCCTTACCAATCTGGGTTCAAAAAGGGCCACTCCACTGAAACTGCTCTGTTAGCAGTGACTGAATCCTTAAAAGAAGCTAGAGCGACAGGCAAATCCTCAGTGCTTATCCTGCTCGACTTATCGGCTGCATTTGACACTATCAACCCTGGATTCCTTTTGTCCACACTCACTACCATGGGCATCACAGAGAAAGCACATGCCTGGTTTGAATCGTACCTCACAGGACGATCATTCAGTGTATCTTGGCTTGGACAATCCTCTACCGTGCACCATCTTGCCACAGGAGTCCCCCAGGGCTCTGTACTAGGACCTTTTCTCTTTGCCATATACTCCACCTCACTGGCTGAGATCATTCAATCACATGGCTTCTCCTACCACTTCTATGCAGACGACACCCAGGTCTAACTCTCATTTCAACCGGACAACCACACTGTCTCTGCACAAATATCAAACTGTCTCTCTGACATATAAAAATGGATGAAATCCCACCATCTCCAACTCAACCTCTCTAAAACTGAACTACAGTACGTATCATCCCAGCAAAACCATCCATACTGCACAATATCTCAATCCAAAATGACTTCCTATCTCTGGCTCCTTCAAAGGCAGTTCGAAATCTGGGTGTTGTGATTGATGAACACCTGAACTTTAAAGATCATGTTGCCTCTGTTGCTCGTTCATGCCGCTTTGCACTGTATAACATACGAAAGATCAGACCATACCTAACACAACATGCCACCCAGCTCCTGTTGCAATCTACTGTCATCTCCCGCCTCGATTACTGCAATGCCCTTCTAACTGGTCTTTCAGGCAGTACTGTGAGACCTCTTCAAATGGTCCAGAACGCAGCAGCGCGTCTGGTCTTCAATCAGCCAAAAAGAGCACACATCACCCCTCTGTTCATTGAGCTCCACTGGCTACTGCTAGCAACACGCATCAAATTCAAATTGCTACCACTAGTATACAAAGTTAGAGATGGTACGGCTCCCATCTACCTGAATCCTCTTGCAAATGCTTACGTCTCGGCCCGGCCGCTCCGGTCATCACAGGATCGTCGGCTAGCAGTGCCTACACCACGCTCAGGACAATCCAGACTTTTCTCATGCATCGTTCCACAAATGTGGAATGACCTTCCAAGCAGTACCAGAACTGCGGCTTCCTTTTCAATTTTCAAAAGAGAGCATTTTCTTAACTAGCACCTTGCCTGCACCCATCCCCCCTCTCTACTGTCCACTCCTTGTTCCCTACTCTCCATGACTGATGTCAATGTTGTTGTTGTTATTGTTGTTGTTAGCCTCAAGGGCAATATGCCGATTATCACTTGTAAGTCGCTTTGGACAAAAGCGTCTGCTAAATACATAAACATAAACATAAGTAACAGTGTGACGTAGATCTGTCAGGCTCTTCTGAACCAAGCATCTTCCTGTCCATTTTTTATCAGAACCTAATGCATGAATTAGGGGTAGAAGACTATTTTCATGTTCAGCCAGCATGTTCAACTCAGAGTGACCAATCATTTTCTAAAATATTGTGCAGAAAAATTATTACTCAGTCTACCTGCTCTTTAAAGTGAAAACTATATGCTAGTATAAAACAAGGAAGATCATACTTTTGTTTGGTCATTTTGAAAGAAATGTCAATTGAAATTGTGTTACTGACATGTCAGACAGGCAGAATGTTGTTTTGAATGAAGATTATGAGTATTTAAAAAACAATGATCTTATCATAAATGACCTTAAAATCTACTTATTTGTATGCATGCCTCACACTGTTTTTAAGCTAACAAAGGCTTCTGCAAAGGTGCCCAATTATATTTTTCTGGTGTGTTTCTGTTTTTGTAGATGCCAGTTTGAGGTCAAAAGGAAATATCAGTAACCAGTAAAAGGTTACCGTGGAAACAAGCTCCAAGCAAGTTTTCGTCAGCTTCAGAATATATATCATTAGCCTTTTTTTCCCTCCAAATTAATATTAATTAAAATCGTTCTTAGAGTTACAGATTTTCGCGTTTCTGTTTATTCGTGGTGGGCCTTTTATTGTTATATTTGGAAGCTCAAGAGATCCACATGATGTCTAGTTATGAAAGTAAAGTCACACATTTATGAATTTCTTCTGAGAACCAATTACAGTGAATGATAAAAAATCAGTTAAAATTGTGGCCAAGTCATTTTTCTGGATTAAAAAAAAGACAATTTCTTTTGCACCAATTGATACCTCGAGATAATCCATATCATTAAATAGAACTATAATGGTTAATGGTTGTATAACCGGTGTTGGAAGTGACAGACCAGGTGATTCTTCTTTGTGGACACCATTGTGATGCACAAGTTTAGGTCTACTAGTTGATGTGGTTTATTATTTAAACCCCATGTGGTGTGGGAATGACCAGGTCATTGTGATGTTTGTGGAGTGTGGTTGAGTATGTGAATACTTGGAAGTATTATGTACTTAAACCTGAGAAACAGCCTAGATTTGTACGAGGACACATTTTAAAAAATTACGTAATAAAAGGGAAAGAGAATAAAATAGAGTAGACTTTATTGATCCTTCAGTGTGAAAATTCACTTGCTACAGCAGCACATACACTTAGAGAAAAGAAGAAGAAAAATAATAACATAATTACAAGAAAACACATAAAGATAATAAGCAATTATTGTAACCTTCAACCACTAAAAACAACAAATAGAAAGAAAACTTGTGTTTCCACAACCATGCAACTTAAGGGACAGACATACTTAATGTACATCCAGTATTGCACAAGTATTGAACACACACTGAATATTACATTGATGTTATTGTGTACAAGTCCAGATTATCCAATGGGCAAACTGGGCACAGGCCCAGGGGCTCACGCCCACTAGGGGGCCTATGCCAGCAGTCTAAAGTTAGACAAAAAACTGCCTTCAATTTTCTGATTTATTAGGTATAACTTAGGTGAGTAGGAACAGGTGGGACTAGTATCCCCTAATATTGGAAACATGCCTTTTTCCCCCCAATAACATGGTGAAAAGAATAGATTTTGACATATTTTACTTGTGCGCTTTTATTTTGAAGGGCACATTGGTCTCAGTGGGTCTCTGAAGCAGCGGGCGCTGCAGGTCCCGACCAGACAGGACAGGAGGAGACCACGTTTAGACAGCAGCAGCTCAGTTTAATCGAGAAAGAAAGGACATGTGAGTTGGTAGTCATTTTTTCCTGGAAGATATTTGTATTTTTCTAGAACGCTAGGGTGTTTAAGTGACTTAAACACTAACGTTACCAGCAAACGTGGAGTACTTTTCAGTAACAGACAAAAGCCATTTGACACCAAATATAAAGAACAACCTATTATTTTAGCTTGAGCCACATGACAATAAAACTAGTAATGTTACAAATCTCCTACATTAAAAATGAAGTTTGTATGATTTTTGCTTTAAACATCTTTTGTACGTTCTTGCTGTGTTTGTCTTCAAATCCCATTTTTGGTTCTTTTTAAACACAGATAAGGTTTTTTCTTTGCCTTGCTGACGTTTGCGGCTGCAAACATCCTCAGAGCTGATGCTGATGGTGGCGTCACTTCCTACTCTGTTTATCTGCGGGCAGGTGAGGACGTTGTCGCCCTCTGCTGCCCGCTCTCCCCTCTCCGATGATGCAATCCCATGTGCGATCCAACGAATAAACTCCATCGTCTCTGTTCATAGTCCCACATCCACGTCTCCTTATCTCGATTGCTTCCTTTATCCATATTTTGTATTTCTGTTGTTCAGTGTTTATGATCCTTGTGTTGTCCCAGTCCATTATATGGTTTTCTCTTATGCAGTGATCTGTTACGGCTGACTTCTTTATTGTGCTTTCTGTTTCTTGTTTCGCTGCTCTTGTGTGTCTTTGACTTGTTTCTCTCTCACTCCTTTCTATGTTCTATTGTTCGTGTGTTGAGTTGGCGTCTGGTTTCTTATATGTATGTTTTATTGAAGAGTTTGCATGGGATTTCGTAAATAAATCCACATTTAAGTCCAGCTGGTATTTTGTCTTTTGGGTGTACTAGTCTGTTTCTAACTGTTGTGTATGGTTTTGTTGGTGTGTTTACGTTGTGTTTTTTCATTGTTGCTCTTATTTTTTCTGTTATGCCTTTGATGTATGTTAGGGTTATCACCGATTGTGGTTCTTGTCTTTCTGGGTTTCTGGTTCTTTGCTTAGGTTGTTCTTTTCTGTTGTTGTTTGTTGTTTTCCTTTGTTTATTGCCCATGCCGGGTATCTGCAGGTCTTTAAAGCATGTTGTATGTGTTTGTCCTCTTGTTTACGGTCTCTTTCTTCAGTTATCATGTTTGCTCGGTGATATAATGTTCTGATTACTGACATTTTGTGTATGGTAGGGAGTTCTGATGTCCATAATAAGTACTGGTCTGTGTCTGGTTTCCTGTATGTGTTTATGTTTAGGGTCCCATCGGTCTGTCTGGTTATTTTCATGTCCATAAATGTTATACTGCCTTCTGTTTCTGACTCATNTACGTTCTTGCTGTGTTTGTCTTCAAATCCCATTTTTGGTTCTTTTTAAACACAGATAAGGTTTTTTCTTTACCTTGCTGACGTTTGCGGCTGCAAACATCCTCAGAGCTGACGCTGATGGTGGCGTCACTTCCTACTCTGTTTATCTGCGGGCAGCAGAGGACGTTGTCGCCCACTGCTGCCCGCTCTCCCCTCTCCGATGATGCAATCCCATGTGCGATCCAATGTGTAAACTCCATCGTCTCTGTTCATAGTCCCACATCCACGTCTCCTTATCTCTATAGCTTCCTTTATCCATATTTTGTATTTCTGTTGTTCGGTGGTTATGATCCGTGTGCTGTCCCAGTCCATTATACGGTTTTCTCTTATGCAGTGATCTGTTACGGCTGACTTTTTTATTGTGCTTTCTGTTTCTTGTTTCGCTGCTCTTGTGTGTCTTCGACTTGTTTCTCTCTCACTCCTTTCTATGTTCTATTGTTCGTGTGTTGAGTTGGCCTCTGGTTTCTTATATGTATGTTTTATTGAAGAGTTTGCATGGGATTTCGTAAATAAATCCACATTTAAGTCTAGCTGGTATTTTGTCTTTTGGGTGTACTAGTCTGTTTCTAACTGTTGTGTATGGTTTTGTTGGTGTGTTTACGTTGTGTTTTTTCATTGTTGCTCTTATTTTTTCTGTTATGCCTTTGATGTATGGTAGGGTTATCACCGATTGTGGTTCTTGTCTTTCTGGGTTTCTGGTTCTTTGCTTAGGTTGTTCTTTTCTGTTGTTGTTTGTTGTTTTCCTTTGTTTATTGCCCATGCCGGGTATCTGCAGGTCTTTAAAGCATGTTGTATGTGTTTGTCCTCTTGTTTACGGTCTCTTTCTTCAGTTATCATGTTTGCTCGGTGATATAATGTTCTGATTACTGACATTTTGTGTATGGTAGGGAGTTCTGATGTCCATAATAAGTACTGGTCTGTGTCTAGTTTCCTGTATGTGTTTATGTTTAGGGTCCCATCGGTCTGTCTGGTTATTTTCATGTCCATAAATGTTATACTGCCTTCTGTTTCTGACTCATATGTGAACTTTATGTTGCCTGTGTCGTCCATGTTATTCAAGTGTTGTGTTAGTGTTTCTGTTTGTTCTTTTGGTATGATTTCCAGTATGTCATCCATGCAGCGTTTCCATAATTTTATTTTGCAGTTTGGGGGGGCAGTGGCTGGCTTTTTGTTCTAGGTCTTCCATGAAAAACTCAGGCCGAAAAACTCGGCATGAGAGCGGGCAGCAGAGGGCGACAACGTCCTCTGCTGCCCGCGGATAAACGGCGTAGGAAGTGACGCCACCGTCAGCGTCAGCTCTGAGGATGTTTGCAGCCGCAACGTCAGCTAGGTAAAGAAAAACCAGTAACACTTTACAATATTGTTTTGTTATAAAGCATTTGTACGTGTTTAGTATGTCATTAAAAGATCATTTGCAAAGTATTAGGTAATGATGTACAAAACATTTACAAACAATTGTAATGATGTTTATAAATGACTAGGTAATGGTCAATGAAACATTTACAAATAATCAACAACATATTAGCAAATGCTTTATAGATTATGTATAACCCTCTGCGGCCACAATTGTCATTGGTTGCAAAGGATTAGGAGGAAGCATCTTAACTAAATGATTATAAATGATTTACTAAACATTTAAATGATCATGGACTCATTTGTAAATCAATTTTGAACATCTTCCTAATTTCAGTATTAGTGAAATGCAAAGCCTTTAATTTTCTTAAATACAAGCGTCTTAACTTATCCTCCTCCTCGGGGTGACTAGGCTCTCCCCGATGGGCATCTGGCCAGGATGCCTGCTTGACGCCTTCCTGCTGAAGTGGTAAGACTTACCAGGAAACATCTCAAAGATGAACGGGTCATTCCATCATGTCTCAAGATGTCTATCTTATAATCAGTCATGAGAACTGGTCAGAATCTACACCTTTCTGTAAACCTTTTGATTCTCACAGTTCCAAATCACATGTTTTTAAAGTTTGGCTACACCTCATCACTTGTAGATGCTGTAATAATCATTTATAGCCGTCAGAAACATTAATAAATGACATGTAAACATCTACAAACACTCTTTTCATATTTTCTGCTTCCCCTAATGTAAAGTGTGAACACTTCATGGCTTGAAAATGTTTTAATAATCAATCATAGTTCAACAAAAAGATTTACAAAGTGTTTTTAGGTGTAGCATATTACATACACACTTTTGTTACCCAACTCTAGTGTAAAATGAAACATAAATGGTCACAGAAAACATAACACAAACAGCAATACATCCTAACAATATTTTACAGTAAACTAATCTCTTGGACAACATATACACATTCTTACCAAAGGAATAAACAGAAGAAGATTTGAAGAAGAAGAGCCCAGCCATTCTTCGGAGAAAACTCATTTCGGCCGCTTGTATCCGCGATCTCGTTCTTTCGGTCACTACCCAAAGCTCATGACCATAGGTGAGGGTAGATTGACCGGTAAATCGAGAGCATCACCTTCTGACTCAGCTCTCTCTTCACCACGACTGTCTGGTACAACGCCCACATCACTGCAAATGCAGCACCATTCCGCCTACAACTTTGTTAACCTCTTCAATCGTTATCGGCCTAGTCAACTTATCATTGAGCAACTTACATAAAGAGGGTAGGTCCAGCTGACTCAAAAATCCATTAATTGCTTGTGCATTAGGGCTTCCTGACAGGGTTGCGGAAGGCGCTTTATAAATAAAGCTTTGATTGATCGATTGATTTTGATTGATTATATAAATTTTGGTAGTATTTTTCGAACGCCTTCTGAATGCCTTCCAAGTCAAATTCTAGTTTATTCGTTACAGGGTTTTTTATTTTATAAACGGTGCTATCAGATCGCTGTTTCCGCAGTTTCCACACCAGGATCTTGGAGGCTCTGGGACCAGCTTCATAGTATTTCTGTTTAATATATCTAAGCTTTTTCTGTACGTCTTCACTGTAAAATTGGTCAATACTCTGTAAGTGATCTCATTTGTAGCAGTAATTATGGATTTTTTGTTTCAATATGTTGTCTTTCAAGTTCCAAAAGCTGATTTTTAGCAACTTTTAGCCTTTCCAGTTTTACTTTTTTGGCGAATGCTGTTTCCGCTATAATCTGGCTTCGTAGAACCTCCTTTGCTGCATCCCACAATATTGTTGGATTCACCCTACCATCATCACTGTCTCCAACATAGTTCTGCAAATTTTCTTTTATCTTTTGTTTAAATGCAGGGTTATTTAACAAGCCAACATTAAATCTCCATGGTGTTCTTTTGTGTTTGCTTTCCAAATGCATTCTTAGGTGGATAGTTGAGTGATCTGAGAGCTCTCTTGGATGGATTTCACATTCTGTTATTCTATGCCTTTCTGAGTTATACATGAAGAGGTAGTCAATTCTTGAGTAGATATTATGCCTATGGGAATAAAATGTGTAACGTTTTTCCTGATGGTGAAAGTCTCTCCAAACATCTAAGATACCCAGGTCTTTAATCCTCCTAAACCACCTCTCTATGTTTGTTATTTTCATCTTTTTATTTGCAGTATCCAATTAGGGATCCAATATTATATTAAAATCACCTGCACAGATCACAACCCCAGTAGATTGGGATGTAATGAGGTCAAATATATTCTTAAAAAAGGCCTTTGTACTACCTGGTGGTGCATATACATTCAACAGAGTTATGTCTTTTCCATCAATCTTTCCTTTCACCATGATGTATCTGCCCTCTCTGTCCTTGATTTCTGTCTGAAACTCAAAAGAAACAGAGTTAGATATCATAATAGCCACACCTCTCTTACGACCCGATCTGAAAGATGAATAGTAAGTATTTCTGAAGCCTAGATTCTTTAACTTTTCATGCTCTGAGCTACTGAGGTGTCTTTTCTGCCAGCATACTATTTGAGCACCTTCCTTTTTCACATTTGATAATAATTTGATTCTCTTAATGGGGCTTGTAAAACAATTAACGTTATGTGTACTAATCTTATATTGTTTGTACTGCATAGGTAAATTCACATTTCGAATGCACACTCTTTAAACCCCAAAAGAACGTGAGTGAACAACAGAATAGGAAAACAACAACACCACCACAGGGAGAAGAAAAAGGAAACAAAAAGAGAACTTCCATCGTGGGGATCTCACAGTGACCTCAAGTATGGGGGAATATGTCAACCACTAGGTGGCGAGACCCCCTCAAAAAACTTTTGTTGGTGGTTACTCTTACTAACTAAACTAACTACCTTAATGTGTGAAAAAAAGAGTATGTTAAATTAGGTCCATTTTGAAAATACCAACAGTTTTAACGGACTAAGGGAATATGGAAAATTACATGACTTACTCAGTCTTCCTCCTCTATTTGAGGGTTTAAGCCACTAACAGGTTAATTGAGTATCAAATAGGAGAGAAACGTTTATAACAGTAGCCCTGTATAGATGGGTAGGGAGAGAAGAACAGCAAGCAGCCGCCTACGTCCGAGCCGGAGGAACTTTTCCAGTTGACCTGTACTTGATTTGGGAGAGTCTTTCTCTGGTTCTCCGACTAAATTCCGCTCCGACTCCGCCGCTCCTCTTCGGCACTCGCTCCCAGGTGAAGGTTGGTTGTGCTGCCTCTCTACGCTTTGGCATGGGGGGAATTGGGAAGCCCCTGTCGTGCAAATCCTCCGCAGCATGGTCCGCATTATCGAATGTTTTGGTCCCACAGTCCAGAAACACCCGCTTCCGCATCATAGGTGTATGGAATCGTATTCCCTTCTCCTTCAGCATCTTTTTGATCGGTTGATATTCTTTCCTTTTTTCCACCACATCGGTCGCATAGTCGTGATCAAAAAACACTCTCCTTGCCTCCACTGTGATTGATTTCTTCCAGGCCATGCTGATAACCTTCTCTTTAACAGTATACTTCAGAAATCTCACGACTATCAAGCGCGGGGGTGGGGGTGGGGCACTTGCGGCTGGTTTTGGACCCAGGGATCTTTGATCTCTTTCAATGCCCAGCTCCGTCAGACCGGTATTCTCCGCCAGTTTGTTTTTTAAAAAGTTTTCAATGTAGCTTACCATGGCGGTTCCCTCGACCCCCTCTTTCACTCCGTAGATTCGGATGTTGTTCCGGTGTGAAAAACCCTCTAGATCAGAGACCTTCGACTGTAGCTCCATCTGTTTTTTCTTCAGGAAAGACAAATACTCCCTCGTCTCCACTCCCAAAGCCTCCACGTCGTCAATACGCTCCTCTGTTTCCTGGATTC
>SSNQ01034682.1:1338581-1352528 GCA_006942095.1 Nothobranchius kuhntae | reverse complement strand
TTTTTACAGCAGCTGCTCAAAACGATCTCCCAACACATGGATTTTCTGCTTCCTGAATATGTGATGTGTGACATACGCAGATGAAGATCGGTTTTAGAGCTAGGATGTTTGTTCTCACTGTGCGGGGGCTCGTTCCTTCGCCCACACAGTAAAAAAATAAATAAATGCAAATGCAAACACAGCAAATTAACAAAATTATGTGGTTCTGAGTCTCCAAAAGCAACACAGCCCATGCCCACCTTTGTTTGCCTTATTAGGGGGGACACCGCAGATTTTCCCACGTGTAACAAAAGTTGCCCACAGGCTCAGGGACTTCTCCATTCCAGAGAAGTCCTTTTTGTGAATGCTACATTGCCCGTTCGAGACCAAACTCAAGCCATCCAGCCCCACCAAACCCCGACCATGCAAGAGCATCTGGCTGCAGACATCAGCTGGCATCTACCGGAAATGACGTAACCGGAAAAACAAGCATCGGGTCATTACCTTTGCCGGAAGTCATTACCTTTGCAGTAAGTAGTTTGTATTTGACGAGAAAAACCATACTGTGTCCGTGTAAAAATGGTACGGTCATTACTTTCACAGGAAATAGTTTTTTAAACAAAACTTACCGGAAAAAGCTTTTTTTTTAATTTCGGGGTTTTTTCGTCTTCAAATTTGGACTGGCGAACTTTTAAGTAACGTTGTTACCTACGTTGCATGAAAATTAAATAGTAAATCCCTTTGTCCTTCAGAAAGGGAATTTTTATGACAGTAGCACACACATTAGACAACATTTATTTACGATATATATATATATATATATACATACATACATAAATAAATAAATGTTGTCTAATGCTGAGAGGAATGTTTTGTTTGTTGATAAATAATAAATAAATAAATAAATAAATAATGGACCCAGGTGGCCCACTGGCCACGCATCGAGATAAATAAATTTGATGCAGCTTATTGTAAGTCAGTATACATTTACCTGTGCATCAGCAAAGTGGAACATCAGTGGCTTTAGTTTTTGCTTTAATTTAACTGAGACACCTGGATTGTGCCACAGGTACATGGGGCCAGACTTCACTCTACCGCTGCAGAGATCCTTATACAGCATCTGAGTAGAGACAAGAGTTAAAAATAAGCAACATTACCACAGAAAACAAGGGACTGCATTATCCTATGTCCAATTTTAGAGTCTTAATGTATTATAACTAAACATTACCTTGATTTCACCGTCTGAAATCACTGCCTGGGTTCCGTTTTTCAAAGCCTCAATTGTCCTGTAATATAGATAAAAATACATCTTATTAGCAAATGAAGAATACAAGCACATGTAAGGAGTTTTGTCAGTGTCACTGGAAGAAGTCCGATATTCATTTTAGATCTATATTTAAGGCCTCTAACTCCTGAATGATTCACAGCTAAATGTGCTTAAATCCAGTAATATTAACATACACCATACCCGATCAAAGCAGTCAGTCGAAAAAACATCTATTTTTTATAAGGTTAGGATTATTCTGAAACAGAATCAGAAGGAGGGAGGCAATAATTACAGAATCAGCTACTATTTTTATTGTACCTGTTGCAGGACACCTGATTTGTGCAACCACAGTTGAATGACCCAGCTCTGACAAATGGCTTTCCAGCACACTCCGTATGCAGCCAGCCTTTACAAATATTGCACTGTACCCATTCTACCAGCTTCTCTTCTGTAGGTGACAATGCAATACAGATTTGGAAAACACAAAT
This sequence comes from Nothobranchius kuhntae, assembly GCA_006942095.1. Lineage (NCBI taxonomy): Eukaryota > Metazoa > Chordata > Actinopteri > Cyprinodontiformes > Nothobranchiidae > Nothobranchius > Nothobranchius kuhntae. The sequence goes on along the minus strand of SSNQ01034682.1, from coordinate 1,350,794 downwards.
TTAACACTACACTTTATCTTGTGTGTTTTGTGATGTTTTTCCAAGAAGAACTGTGAAATTCGCTATATTACCCACCGCTGTCCTGTATTTTCAGATATCTGATAGACACAGGCAAGTATGGAATTTGCCATACACTGTCGTGGTGTTGTGTCTGATGGCTCCATCTTAGAATTTTTACTTTATTTTATATATTTAAAAACAAAATAGTTAAGACATTCTGTAGCAACGAATGATGTAGCAATACAATTTTTTTTTTCAAATTATGATAATCCTTTGGAAACAAACCTCAGCAGGCTCCTCAGCCTTTCGCTTCTTTAATTTGAAGACCGGGACATGGTGGCCAGCAAGGAATACTTTGCACTCTTCAGTCCAATGGGCAAACACTTTCCTGTAACTACAGCATGCACATAATCTATGTTAAATAACATGAATTAAAAATGCTTTCTTTGTTATTTAAATCCTACACACCTGTCAAGACTGTAGTTCTCCAGCAACAGCTAGCACCACCACTTCCGCAACAAAGGCATGTCAAGCTGCAAGATTATTTTTGTAGGTTACACTCAAATTGTACATTCTGCTACCTACATGGTTTATGGTAAATGGCCTGTATTTGGATAGTGCCTTCTTAGGGTACTACAGTCCCCCAGGATGTTTCACAACACAATCAGTCATTCACCCATTCACACACACACACATTCACATGCTGCTTGTGATGAGCTATGATGTAGCCACAGCTGCCCTGGGGCGCACTGACAGAGGTGAGGCTGCCGAGCACTGGCGCCACTGGTCCCTCCGACCACCACCAGCAGGAAAGGTGGTTTAAATGTCTTGCCCAAGGACACAACAGTAGAATTCTCTGGTTGGAGCCATGATCGAACCAGCAACCTTCTGATTTATGGATAACCCGCTCTACCTCATGAGCTACTGCTGCTGGTTTATTCAAAAAACTATTTTAACCATCAGACAGACACTTACTGCTGAGTAGTCAAATGGTGCATCAAAGGCAATGTACAGGTCTACAAAAATAAATACAGCATTTTTACAATTTTTGAAATTGTCAGTATTCCAAGATGCTCATTGGAGTTGATAAATCTTACCATCAACATAAATATGCCACAGTCATTGCCAAAGTCTTGTCTTGGAAGATCCTTATATTCGAATGGATGCAAATTAAATAGTTATTGTGCGAGTTTATCATGCCATCATAAAAATTGGTACACTGATTTTATTACCTTGATTTCTTTGCCAGTTTTCTCTGTCCTCTTCCCAGGACTTAGGTTCTGTGCAACATCCCTGATAATGTAAAATAGAAATAAAAGCAAGCAACACAACTTTTAATTACACATGCAACAGCTTGGAAAAAGCTAAATGTCATTTGAACGTGATCGAATGAAGCAGAGGTCATTTGAACTTGACCGAATGAAGCAGAGGTCATTTGAACTTGACCAAATGAAGCAGAGGTCATTTGAACTTGATCGAATGAAGCAGAGGTCATTTGAACATGACCAAATGAAGCAGAGGTCATTTGAACTTGACCAAATGAAGCAGAGGTCATTTGAACGTGATTGAATGAAGCAGAGGTCATTTAAACGTGACCGAATGAAGCAGAGGTCATTTGAACTTGACCAAATGAAGCAGAGGTCATTTGAACGTGACCGAATGAAGCAGAGGTCATTTGAACGTGATTGAATGAAGCAGAGGTCATTTGAACTTGACCAAATGAAGCAGAGGTCATTTGAACTTGACCAAATGAAGCAGAGGTCATTTGAACTTGACCAAATGAAGCAGAGGTCATTTGAACATGACCAAACTAACCACCACCAGCAGCAGGACAAATTTGTAACCTCAAAAAAGCCATGTACTGCAAAGCACCAAACCCGGACTCTGTCTTTGCATACAAAGAGTCCAGAAAGAGAATTTCTCTTTGCATCGGCTTTATCACCTATAGAAAACACACACACTTCAATTTCAACACATTACTTGACATCTGACGTGAGACCCTCCCAGTTCCACCAATACTGAAAGTGGCACACATGCTTCCTGTGCCGGCTTTTGCAGTTCTCCACCGTGGCAGCACCAAAGAAATGTGCAGACATCATCTCCTCAAGGACTTCCGTTTTAAAGATCTCTTCCTTTGCAGTCTTGCCACTATAATCCAATGACCTGATATGTTCGCACAGACTATGTGTAAGACCACAGCGCTGGGCAAGCAAGTGGAACTGTTTACACTCCTCAAGTTCACACTTTGTTTGCTGTTGATTGCCCCAGGTTTTACGCTGTACGTGTACTGGAGTAGAGAAACCATGTGAGGGGACTTTGCGGACAGCAAATATACCATTCACTTGAGCCACACATACATTTTTAAAATGGAATGACTCAGTAATGTCTTTTTTATATGTATGTTTTCTTTGTATATGTAAAGTTAGATTTTTTTGGTAGAGAACAAGTGCACAGTGTGGGCATGTAGCCATCTTTACATTTTTAACACGTGAAGCTTTGGCTGAAGAAAATATTTTGGATCAGTGTATTGGTGGTCTCTCTGGGGTGGACTCAGGCAATGATGTTGATTTCTCTGGGGTGAACAAAAGTTGTGTAGGTGATGGTGCACAATCACTGTTTTCCGCAACCTCAGTCGAGTCACTAGATGTTAAAGCTAACAAACAGTAGTCATGGTCGTTCAGTGGTGGCGTCTCTGGGGTGGACTCAGGCAGCGGTGGTGGCCTCTCTGGGGTGGACTCAGGAACTGACGCTCATTTCTTTGGGCTGAAAACAACTTGTGGAGATGATGTACACAATCACTATTTGCCACAACCTCAGTAGAGTCACTAAATTTTAAACCTAGCAAACAGTAGTCATGGTTGCGGAGCAGTGGCATCTCTGGGGTGGACTCAGGTTGTAGTGGTGGCCTCTCCTGGGTGAACTCAGGAAGTGATGCTGATTTCTTTGGGGTGAAAACAAGTTGTGGAGATGATGGTACACAATCACTATTTGCCACAACCTCAGTAGAGTCACTAAATTTTAAACCTAGCAAACAGTAGTCATGGTCGCGGAGCAGTGGCATCTCTTGGGTGGACTCAAGTAGTAGTGGTGGTATCTCTGGGGTGAACTCAGGAAGTGATGCTGATTTCTTTGGGCTGAAAACAACTTGTGGAGATGATGGTACACAATCACTATTTGCCACAACCTCAGTAGAGTCACTAAATTTTAAACCTAGCAAACAGTAGTCATGGTCGCGGAGCAGTGGCATCTCTGGGGTGGACTCAAGTAGTAGTGGTGGCCTCTCCTGGGTGAACTCAGGAAGTGATGCTGATTTCTTTGGGGTGAACACAAGTTGTGGAGATGATGGTACACAATCACTATTTGCCACAACCTCAGTAGAGTCACTAAATTTTAAACCTAGCAAACAGTAGTCATGGTCGCGGAGCAGTGGCATCTCTTGGGTGGACTCAAGTAGTAGTGGTGGTATCTCTGGGGTGAACTCAGGAAGTGATGCTGATTTCTTTGGGCTGAAAACAACTTGTGGAGATGATGGTACACAATCACTATTTGCCACAACCTCAGTAGAGTCACTAAATTTTAAACCTAGCAAACAGTAGTCATGGTCGCGGAGCAGTGGCATCTCTGGGGTGGACTCAGGTTGTAGTGGTGGCCTCTCCTGGGTGAACTCAGGAAGTGATGTTGATCTCTGCGGTGAACACAAGTTGTGGAGGTGATGGTGCACAATCACTATTTGCCATAAACTCAGTAGAGTCACTAGATTTTAAACCTACCAAACAGTAGTCTTGGTCACGGAGCAGTGGCATCTCTGTGGTGAACTTTGGCAGTGGTGGTGGCCTCTCTATGGTGAACTCAGGAAGTGATGTTGATCTCTGCGGTGAACACAAGTTGTAGAGGTGATGGTGCACAATCACTATTTGCCATAAACTCAGTCGAGTCACTAAGTGTCAAAGCTAGCAATGTGTAGTCATCGTCGTGTAATGATGGCCTCTCTGGGGTGGACACAGACAGCACCGGGTTCCATTTTGGGGTCACTTCATTTAAAGTTGTTGTAGTGTTGCAAAGCTTCACGTGGCGTTCCATTTGCTCCTTTTTCAGTAATGTTTTACAACAATATGGACAATGGTAATGAGCCAAACTTCTGCAAGGCATATTGCATCTGCAAATAATGTTTTCTGTAAGAAGAGAAAGAGAATTGGTTTAATTAATTAACAGAGCAACTATGTACAGCTTCAACACTTAAGTTAAAGTTTCATAGTCATCATCACACAGTAGCAAAATTCATCTCCGCATTTGACCCATCCCCATGGAGGGGAGCAGTGAGCCGCAACTGTGGCCGCGCTCGAGAACTATTTGGTAGTTTAAAGCTGAGGCTTGGTGGGTCTGAAAGGCATGAATGGGCGGTGTAGTGTTCACATATAAATCCGAAGGACTTTCTCAGGAATGCGGAAATCCCCGAGCCGGTGGGCGGTGTTTAATACGCACGGGAAAGTCCGAAGTGTCCTCCTTAATAAGATAAACAGAGGCGGGCATGAGCTGTGTTGCTTTTGGAGACTCTGAACAACATTATTTTATTTATTTGCTGTGTGTCCTCTCTTCCGGTCACTGACGAGACACACACACACACACACACACACACACACACACACACACACACACACACACACACACACACACACACACACACACACACACACACACACACACACACACACACACACAGCTCTCCCTCTTCTCCTGTTCCCACTGAGCGGCAGCTCCGTGCCACAGACAGAGAAGTTTATTCAACATCCAGCATGAAAATGAATGGCGCATGTGGGAACCCCCCACTGGCTCATTCTACTTGCTAATCTGAGGCGATAGGCGTAATTTCAGCTGGCCAATCAGTCCGTAGTGTCACCTCGGTCCCAGTCTCACCACTGGGGAGGAGGTCTGGAAAAAAAAAAAGAGTCTCCTTGGAACGTATATTGGACCTGGTCTGAAACCAAACTCCGGTACCGTACAGTTCCTTAAGGAGCCGTACCGACGCTAATGTGTAAGCGCCATAACCCCCCATTCCAACCCCTTAAAGCTGAGGGTCAAGCAGGGAGACATTGGGTCCCATTTTTAGGTTGTTGGTATGACCAGACCAGGAATTGAACCCCAATTTCCCAGTCCCAGGGCGGACACTCTACCACTAGACCACTGAGCTGATGTAAATGAAAACAGATTAAAATTGCAAATGCATTTCAATACCTCTATTTTACAACATGCAAAGAATTTTTTTAAATAAATGCCCACATTTTTGAGGCATATGTACAAACTCTAACTACAAAAAACAATTATCATAATCAGAAATGTACCTCCAAAATGCAATGCAGTGTTTATATGCCCTTCAAAGTGCAACTTTATCTTCTTCAGAGATGTTGGCTTTACTAAATTAGGACACAAGGGACAACCAAAATGTGTGCCAATGGCACATGTAGTCAGCTCCTTGCCCACATCAACCACGGAAATGTGCATCTGTGATAAAAAACAAGTTTATATAGTCATTCATACATTTCTGAAGCAAAATCAAATTCCTTTTTTTAGTTTTTGTTTATTACGTACTTTTTTCAGTCATTTAAACACAATAACTGAAAAATATTTAGAGATATTGAAAGCTAAGCTTGTCCAGAAAAAAAAAAAATTCTGGGTGCACAGGAATAGTTCCAGTGTGGACCAGATGCTGAAAAATAAATGCATAAATCTGTCTTTTTTGAATTTTCAAAAATCAGAGAAGTTCACAAATCACAAACTATGTTTTATGCATTCTGCTACGAGCCAAGAATATTCTAGAACTGGTTTAATGAGTGTATGCATTGTAGTTTTTGAGCTAGAGCAGATTAAAAAATGGTCAGAGTAGAGAAAAATTGGGTGTATTAGCCCTTTAGCCATTTCCTGAATCGGAAGCTAACTTTAGCCTCGTATGAAAACTAGTGATTGAAACCACTTACAAATTTATGAAGATCTACGCTTTTTGATTAAAAAAGGGTATTAATAACGTTTCAGTCAAGTCAGTATTAGAAATCGTGGTCTTTATATCATATCTCAATTATATATAAAGTTAATATTATTAACTGTTTTAACAAACAGGGAGACCAGAAAAATCGAATAGCTAAGTTAAAGCTAAGCTACAATTGCTGATTGCTTTATTGATGTAGCTTTTGTGTTAGCTTGTGAACTCCCTGCATTAGTTTTAAGACTGCGTGTTAACATTGATACAATTAGCTATGAAACACGGTGCCTTTGTAATAATTCTCTGGTAAAGCTTTAAATGCTATAGTGCATACATTTAAGAACGGTTACAAAAATTAGTTAAATTCATCTTTACCTTTCCTCTTTGAAACCCGCCGAGTATGGTTGAAACCATCGACAACAAAAGCGGCCGCCAAAGAAGACCAACTTCTGGCCGAGGTCTTTCGCTCGTCGATCTTCCGGTAAAAGCAATGACACGCCATCTTGTTCTCGCTAGAAGGTTCTTCCGGTGACACGCCAGCTGATGTCTGCAGCCAGGTCCTACTCCAACCATGCCAATGCTAGTGTGTAAGCACCATAAGTATCTCATGTTCTTGTTCATGAGTAAGGGAAAGCTGGTGTGCAAGTTCTAAAGGAGGATAGTTGCTGCGGTTGCAGTGATGCAGGCGTTGTATCGGTCTCCATCCGTTTTCAAATGCTCATCTGGGGTCAGGCCGCGGGGATAGTAGCATAAGCAGGGAGGCCCAGGCCCTCTCCCCAGCCATTTGGGCCAGCTTCTCCGGGGGAACCCCAAGGCATTTTCTTGCTAACTGTGAGACATAGTTCCTCCAGTGTGTCATGGGTGTTTCTTTAGGTCTTTTCCCAGTTGGATGTGCCCAGAAAACCTCACCAGGGAGACGTCCCGGAGGCATCCTAACTAGATGTCCGAGCCACCTCAACTGGCTTTTCTTGATACACAAAGCATGAGAGCTGACTGAAGTGCCTCCCATAAAATACATTGCAAAACAATAAAATAAAAACTGGCAATAATAATAATATGCCGTAAGATTAACAAACAAATATAATCATAGACATGGTCATAAAGTCACAGGCAAAAGGCCAAATCATAAAAATGCATTTTTAAACGAGTTTTAAAAGAGGCAAGAGATGGAGCCTGTCTGACCAACAGCGGAAGTGCATTTCAAAGGGTAGGGGCAGCACACATAAATGCCCGCTCCCCCTGTGCTTTATATCAATAAGAGATTAATGGACCACAGTGCTCAGTGCTTTAAAACAAACTCTAAAAGCAAGCCAGTGAAGCTGTGCAAGGACAGGAGTAATATGACTACAGAGGCGGGTGTTGGTCAGAAACCTGGCATCGGCATTCTTAACAACTTGAAGGCAATTCAGAGCCGAGACAGGGGCGCCTAACAGGAGAGCATTGGCATAGTCAAGGCGAGAAGTTATAAACGCATGAATCACTGATTCTAAGTGCCTCCTTTTCAGTATTGGTTTCAGACATGTTAGTTGTTGCAACTGGAAGAAGCATGATTTTACTACAGCATATAATTGTGGAACCATTGAGAGACCTGTATCCAGTTTGATCTCAAGGCTAGTCACACAGTCTTTAAAACTGAGGTCAGGAAAGTCCTGTGAGGTATGGGCATGGGAGACATTTTGTGGATCAAATAGAGTTGCCTCAGTTTTAGCCTCAGCTAACCAGTCCTTCACCATGATCAAACACTCCGAAAGCATGGAGGAAGTATTGGGTTTGTCCTTCGGCAATCATCAGCATATATGTGGTAGTTGAGGCCAAAACGTTTCAGATTGTAACAAAGGTGGAGGATAAATACAGAAAAGTAGAAGTCCAATTACAGAGCCCTACGGGACACCCCAATGCAATGGGACACGGGTAGGAGCATCTGCCCAGATAGCAAATGGACTCCAGACTGGATCCGTCCTGAAGGTACCGTAAGCGTTTGGAACGGATCAGCAAAACTGACCCATACCGGAGTCCACTTGCTCTCCGGAAAAGATCTGGAACGGATCATGATCACGGATCCGGATCATATCCGGTGAGGAGCTTGTCCGGATCAACTCCTTTGGCACATCATCCGATCCGGGTCCATTTTGGACCCGTGCATAAAACTCATCATCCAGTCAGGGTTCGTTTTGGACCCGTGCATTAAACTCATCATCCGGTCAGGGTCCGTTTTGGATCCGTCTATGGAGCACATCATCCGGTCCGGATTTGGTTTGTACCCGTCCATCACCACGTTCGGCTTTGTGTGCTCTTTAATAAAGGAAATAATCCAGCCTGTTTTTTTATTTCATAATTGGAATTCCTTAATGTTTAATTAGTTAATGAAAGCATGCAGTACCTGAGTACTCTTTACAGAAAATAAGAGCTTTGGAGTAAATGATTTAAAATTGTCTGTCACCACACTTATCCTTTATGTTAAACGAAATACACACCCAAACCATAAACGTATTTTGATGAATATTTATTATTAGTAATACAAACAGCATTTAAAAAAATGTCTGTTACATGTGCAAGTGTAAAGTATAATGGTAATACAAACAGTATAAAAAAAACTATGTTACATGTGCAAGCAAAGTATAAAGTATAATAATAGTAATTGTAATGGAATGAAATGACCGTTTTCCACCTAAAAGTAATCCCCCCCCCAGCAAGAACTGATCTGCATGAGATATTGTTCAAGATCTCATGCATCTGCTTCTAAACTGTTTGCCTCTCCAGCACAAGAATGAAGAAACATGACTCTTTCTTTTTAATAAATCAAAGAACTCTATTTTTAATAAGCTAATCAACAAAGTGTTAGTCAATAATAAAATGTGAATCTATTTGTGAAATGAAAATATTAATTACTTGATATTATAATCCTACGGAATATAATAAGTAATATAACTTTAAATGTTTCCGCTACAGGCTGATCACACGAAAGGTTAAGCCACATCACACATTGCTTTTACTGATCCAATCAGAATCTGCCAGATCTGATGGAGGCGTGGTTTTGGTGGTGCTTGGTAAATCTGTCATCTTTTCATTTGACCGTAAATCAAAACATCCAAAGTATAAAACTATGCCCACATCATATTTAACGCCGGTTCAAAGCGTTCTAGAGAAGTTGTCGGAGTGGCCAATCCGTAACTTTCCTCTTCAGCCGAAACAACCAATGACAAGCTGGATAAATTCTGTTGCTGTTCCAACTGCTGCAACGGTTCCTTTCAGAATAAAAGCTGAACCATCACAAGCCCGTTTTGGGTCTTGCTAGATGCCGATAAACTGTCGTGACCCAGAAGTATCTCAAGGCTGGTCTGGTCGGCAACCGCTGCTTTTCCTACAGGCTTCGGGTCCAGAGAGGGTCAAGCTGGACCTCGGCATTCCTGATCTAACAAGGACTTCCGAAAGGGTATGTAGGCCGACAGAATGGCGTCTTATGTGTTTATGAATCTCCAAATCAAAGCTTAGCGCGAAGACATCAACTTCACTCCCATTAGAACTAATCGTTTCTCCGGATTTTCTGGTTCTGAACAACATTCCACACTACACCTTTCTCAGTCTCACTTCACCTTAGTTACACCGTACATTTAGTGTTTAAAGTTAGTCTAGTTTTAATTTGTTTGGTAATAAATCTTTAAAATTTTAGAACTTGACTCTTCTGTTGTCTCTGGGTTAATACGAAGTGTTACATAATCCCTGCAATAAAAAGTTCCAATCTTCTGGTTAAAAGTACCCAAAAATCCATAAGATTGATTTCATATTTATTATGGAATCTCATGTCTTATGGTTCATTAAATAATATGTATATTAAATTCTTACATAATACAAACAGTATTAAAAAATTGTGTTACCAGACTGTAATTTGTGTTATAAAGATGAATGCTGGTCAGCGGGTTAAACTTGTGTACCACTACGTCACCTTGAGCAGTCTCGATCTGCTAGTTAAACCAGCGGATAGCATGTTTACATATGTCGTGGTCAGCGGAAGCGCGGGAGGTGGGATTTTTTCCTCACAGAATCTGCAATCACAAAAGCAGATTTAAATGTTAATCATCATCCACCACCACAATTTTCTATTGCAACAGGACAATCTCCACTGATATCTTTCTGTAAGCAGAAAATAATTTGTCAACTAAAGCTCTCAATACTATTTCTTCTTTTATTAGACCAGCTTTAGAAGTAGCTATACAAGTTTATATTGACGCTGTGTAGCGTTTACAAGAAGTGAAACGCTGGAAACAACACCTCAGTGTGTGAATAGCAAAGGAATGAACTGGCTGGTGGCAAGAGCTGTCGTAGTGGAGCACATATTGTTGACCCAGAAAAATGTGTGAACATTTTAAAATGAGTACTTATGCAGGAGCAGTGTTTTTGATGACATCTGGTTGAAAGACTTCTTCCCATTGACACTCCATTTCCTGGGGAGTTGCATCCAGCTTGCTGGTTAAATAATTGACCTTGGCTTCTAGTTGCTCCATCTGTTTTTTAGATGCTCCAGCAAGTCCAGAATCTGGGCTTCTGCGGCTGTTGGGAAGAATATTAGAAAGTATATATCAGTGAATTTTATCAGCTTGGAAAACATTATGCAGCAGATACAAACTTTATATTTTATATAATAATAATAAAAAGGTAAATAATTATTATTTCAAACCAACAAAAAAAATTACCCACCAGAGCAGGGAAGGGTGCCCGAGTCAAACCTTCTCCCTCGCCAGGTAGGTGTATGCACCTGGCTTGCAGACAAGGTTTGTTGTTGGCATGGTGATGGTTGAACAGCAGGAGATGGTGGCTGTATTGATGTTTTGGATTGGCTTCTGGATTTCTTTCTTGGATGTTCGTCTTCACTATCATCAGAATCCCCCCAAAAATGACTATAATTTGGACAGGGAAACAACACTCAGTTGTCTTGGTACTCTCATTTCCATAATCTTTAAGTAGTTGTCGTCGTCGTTGTCTTCCTCCGCTTATTCGGGTCCAGGTGGCAGGGGCAGCATCCCAACTAGGGGGCTCCAAACCGTCCTCTCCCCAGCCATCTCCACCAGCTCCTCCGGCAGGACCCCAAGGCGTTCCCGGACCAGATTGGAGATGTAACCTCTCCAACGTGTCCTGGGTCGACCCGGGGGCCTCCTGCCGGCAGGACATGCCCGAAACACCTCCCAGGGAGGTGTCCAGGAGGCATCCTGACCAGATGCCGAAACCACCTCAACTGACTCCTTTCGATCCGGAGGAGCAGCGGTTCTACTCAGAGTCCCTCCCGAATGTCCGAGCTCCTCACCCTATCTCTAAGGCTGAGCCCGGCCACCCTACGGAGGAAACTTATTTCGGCCGCTTTTATCCGGGATCTCGTTCTTTCGGTCATTACCCAAAGCTCATGACCATAGGTGAGGATTGGGACGTAGATTGACCGGTAAATCGAGAGCCTGACTTTCTGGCTCAGCTCCCTCTTCACCACGACAGATCGGCCCAGCGTCTGCATCACTGCAGATGCTGAACCAATCCGCCTGTCGATCTCCCGATCCCTCCTACCCTCACTCGTGAACAAGACCCCCAGATACTGAAACTCCTCCACTTGAGGTAGGACCTCTCCCTCGACCCGGAGTTGGCAAGCCACCCTTTTCCGGTCGAGAACCATGGTCTCAGATTTGGAGGTGCTGATCCTCATCCCAGCCGCTTCACACTCGGCCGTGAACCAACCCAGCAAGAGCTGAAGGTCAGAGCTGGATGAAGCTAGGAGGACCACATCATCCGCAAAAAGCAGAGACAAGATTCTCCTGCCACCAAACTCGACACACTCCACACCACGGCTGTGCCTAGAAATTCTGTCCATAAAGGTAATGAACAGAACCGGTGACAAAGGGCAGCCCTGGTGGAGTCCAACCCTCACCAGGAACAGGTCTCACTTACTACCGGCTATGCGGATCAATTTTTATACTAGGTAACCTGTATTGTCTTCTCGGACATAGAAACTTGGATAAATGTTCCATACACGACATTTTCATGCATGTTGCAATTACAATTCACAGGAAAACATAGAAAGATGCTTACATCGCCTTTGGCTTCCTCTTGGGTTGCACATCCTCTTCCTCTTCTTCCTTCTGCAGGTCAGAAGTGTGGCATGACAGCGACTTATTTTGGTGTTTTCTTGCCTCGAAGTACTGATCTAAAATTTGGTAAAAAAAATGTTTTCAGAAAATTGAAAGATTGAAGTCATACTT
>SSNQ01034682.1:1315467-1338530 GCA_006942095.1 Nothobranchius kuhntae | reverse complement strand
ATTTATATATATATATGTGTATATATATATGTATGTATATATGTATATACATATATATATATATATATATATATGTATGTATGTATATATATATGTATGTATATATATATATATATATATATATATATACATATATATATATATATATATGTATGTATATATGTATGTATATATGTATGTATATATGTATATACATATATATATATATGTATGTATGTATATGTGTATATACATATATATATATATATATGTATGTATATATGTATATACATATATATATATATATATATATATATATATATATATATATATATATATATATATATATATATATATATATATATATATATATATATATATATATATATATATATATATATATATATATGTATGTATATATATGAAATAAGTAGCTTACCACATGATTGAAGAATTCGGACATCATACGTTTCCCATTCAGGTCCCGGCTCCTCTGCGTTTTTAATGCCCGGTTCACCCTTGCATCACTTTTATAATTCGGCCAACAGATCACGCCGTCACTGTACCAGTTCTCGGGCACCACTGCTACAGTTTTGTTGATGGTGAACTCAATTAGGTGGAATATCCTAAATAAAAAGGAGAAACACAAAACATTATGTTTACAAATATGAAACTTTTACTGAAGATGCAATTGATCAAATACTTTCTGTAACTAGTAGGTAATGTTGGGATAATGACCCAGCTCTTCCTTCTTCCATCTCAGGAACATTGCTAAGCTGCGTCCCATTCTGTCCCGCTCTGAACTTGAGACTGTTCTCCACACCTTCATCTCCTCACGCTTAGACTACTGTAACTCTCTTTTCACGTGTCTGAGCAGAACCTCCCTGAACCGTCTACAGGTGGTTCAGAATGCCTGTGCTCGGCTTCTGATCAAGTCCTCATAATAAAATAAACCTCTAATTTGTTACTGTTAAAAACTATCTTTCAAGCCCCAAAATCCCCTTCCTAGTATTGCAAAACCGAAGCATCTAAGCTCCCAAAACATAGACACCAAAATCTCTCCTCCCTTCTCTCCTGTTCACTTGTCCTTTTAATGAACTCCAGTTGTGTAATTAACATGGGGAACAGCTGTGCTGCAAGGGAAGTGTGCCGCTCTCCATGGTGCTGAACTGACAGTGCCAGTAGAGATCCGGAGCTGTCCAACAACAGGACAAAATTCAGGAGGTCATAACACCCACATCACCCCGCTTCTCCTCCAGCTTCACTGGCTGCCAGTCAACTTCAGGGTTCATTTCAAGATCCTGGTTCTGGTCTATAGGGCCTTACATGGACAAGCACCATCTTACATTGGTGATCTTCTCAGTCCCTACACCCCCAGCAGGTCCCTGGGGTCCAGTGATCAAAGCCTACTGGTTGTGCAGCACCAGGCTAAAGACCAACGGTGATAGATCATTTGCTGCTGTGGCCCCCAGACTCTGGACCTCTCTCCCCCAGAGCCTGAGATCAGTGGACTCAGTGGTCTCCTTTAAAAAGCAGCTGAAGACTCACCTGTTCAAGCTGGCTTTTGTATGACCTTCTTCACCTCTCTCTCTTTATTCTGCTCTCCCCACCTATTCCACCTTCCTCAGGATCCACTGATTTCCCACTTTCCTGTTCACTCTCTCTTTCTTAACATTTTTTTTAATCACAATTGCCTATTTTTGCTCATTTTAATTATATTTTTAAACATTTTCTAAATGCTTTTTTATATTTTTACATTTTTTGTTTTTGTGAAGCGCCTCGTGATTTTTATCTTGAGAGGCGCTATAGAAATGATATTTTCTTCTTCTTCTTGTTGGGTGGCATCTATGGATGTTTAAATAATGTTATTTTAAAAGAGATAATTTCAGTATTCCAATATTTTAATCGAAAATTTATGGATGTTTTCTAACAGCTTGTATGTCCTGCGATGTTTCAACATGTTTGTTTATTTACATCTTCTACTTCTCACACACCCAAGCACGCACGCACGCACTCACACATACTTACAGTCAGACGTTATTCAATTTCAAATGTAGGAGCATTTCTAAATATGTCACTGTCAGTCTCTGACCCTCACGGCTAACATCATTCTAACAAAACCACTATATTACAAGGGGAAATGTGCATCAATGGCTTTTAAATAACCTTCAAAAAAGGTTCTGCTATATATGGCTATTGATAGCCAACCAATAAACAGTTGCAATGATAGATCAACTCATCAAACAGTTGTATTCAGGAGCAAGTACACATCTACTTTTGTGTGTAGTTGCACCACTAAAATGTGTGAAACAGGGGGATGACCACAAACCCATCCTTATGTGGAAGAACAACACATTTTTACGCAAGCTCAGAAACTTTAACACACTTCATTGTGTCTGATGTGTGAGAAATTGTATAAATATTTAGATAGTCAGAGCTGAATGGGTAAGTCAGAGCTGAATGGGTAAGTGAAGAACAAAGACTTGTTTGAAAATTCTTTGTAAATCACATATACTCCATCATTGCACTCTATAATATTATGTACGCAGCAAATGTAATTTCCAATGACAAAAACATCATCTCTGGATGAAATTTTAACTGTCCACTCGTCACAGGTCATCTCACCATACTGAGCTTTGACTGACAATCCACCTACAATTGGACCAACATAATGCTGCTTTTTAAAAGAGGGACCACTTAAAGGAGCATCAATGGTTTTTAACTCTGACAATCAACGAACAATTTGGGCAAGGGTAAGTTCTGGTTTTCTGACTAGTTTTTTTAATCTGTGCAAGTAACTTTCATATGGAAATGCAGAAAAAGAGTCAAGACAACCATGTATGTACTTCTTCTGGCAGATGAACTAATGCATGTACATTACAAACAATTAGATCTTTTCCATATATGCCAGCAAAGTGATCAACGAATGATTTCAGTATAGTCTGTGCATTCTGTGCATTGCAGCATAGTTGAGGGCATACCAAAAATGCAACGCCAGTGAAAAGCAGCATGAAATTTCTGTACATGTTGCAATCCAGAAAAGCACCTAGCATTACAGGGCCAGTGTATAGCAGAAACTGCCTTAATTCAGTGGCCTTCCAACGATCCAATTCCCTCAGTGATCTGGGCTTACGGGCAAATTCTACAGGGACATAGGAGCGCAGTTTGAACAGTTTAGCTGACATCATTTTCACTACATGGTGGAAAGTGCTTGGTCCACTGTAAAGGTCTGTTTTCTGACAAAACCTGAAATAAAGAAGAAATTGGTTTTTGTATGTTGTAAAAGAGTCGAAGACCACACAGTGGTTTGATTCTTCTCCAACTGGTCTCAGAACAAAGAGCAGGCAAACACAAGGCACCAAAATTAGCATTTTCACTCACAACCCCCTACATCCTGTTTACCTGTGTGTGTGTGTGTGTGTGTGTGTGTGTGTGTGTGTGTGTGTGTGTGTGTGTGTGTGTGTGAAGCCTCCCAGCGCCCCACCCCATATCTTATCCTTAAGGCCACCAAAAATATCCTTGATAAAACGATTCATTTGTTTTAGATCCCTTTTTGTGGAATATTGGTGAAATTTGTACATTCGTATTTAACACTTAGTGATGTGGAATTGTCATTCAAAGACACCCCCTAGCTCTAAAGGTTTATTTTAGCACTTTGTTTACTTCGAAAAAGATTACACAAGTTCTCGCGATAATGTAACTCTTTCTCGCAGGAATTAAGTTGGTCCCGCACTCGAAAAACATTGATTTTTGAGCGCGTTATTTGCTTTTAGCTTTGTATACACAGTCGTTAATCACCTGGAAACCCACACAAGTTAGAGAGAAGCAAAAGTTCCCGATACAGGCAGGCACTGCAACTATGGTTAGCATGTTGCTGTCGCACGCCATCTCGTTCTTTTGGTCACTACCCAAAATTCGTGACCATAGGTGGGGGTTGGAATGTAGATCGACCAGTAAATTAAGAGCTTTGCCTTCCGGCTCAGCCCTCTCTTCACCGCGACAGATCGACACAATGCCCGCATCAGTGCAGACACAGCACCAGTCTGCCTGTTGATCTTGCGTTCCATCTTTTGCTCATTCATGAACAAGACCTCGAGATACTTAAACTCCTCCACTTGGGTCAGGACCCAGCTCACCTAGCTGCTGGAGACGGAAATCTTTTTCAATGAAACCTTCTTTCCAACATGATTAGACATTAGACTATGTGAACATTTTAATATGTAATTCTTACATGTTTCTCTTTAATTGGTGCTGGGTTATGTGATCTAGGTGGGAAGCTCAGACATTCCTTTCCCCAAAGACATTCTCTAGCTCCTCCTGGAGATCCCAAGGCATCCCCAGGCGAGAGAGGACATGGAACAATCCGGATCTCCCCCAGGATATCCTCTCTAAGTGACATTCAGCAGGAAGCCCCTTAGTCTGATACCTGAACCACCTCAGTGGACTTCTTTTGAGAAGGAAGAGATGCTCTACTTAAAGATGACAAAGCTTCTTGGCTTATCTCTATGGTTTAGCCCAGCTATCCTTCAAGGGCATCCCATTTCAGCCACTTCCACTCAGTATCCCATTCTTTCAGTCATAATTCAAACCATTTGGCCTTATGTGAAGGTGAAAACATAGATGGACCAGAAATTGAGAGCCTTGCCTTCTGGCTCAGCTCTGTCTTCACCATAAATAGACAGACAGAACCCAGATCAATCAGCCTATGGGTGCTGCCCCATTCCACCATCACCCATAAACAACGTACCAGGATATTTGAAGTCCTTTGCTTGAGGCAAAAACCCAGTTCACTCAATCAGCATTCCACCTTTTTCTAGTTTAAAACTTCATGAGCTGACTCTCATTCTTTCTTGTAAAAATTAAAAACATTGCCCAAGGCTTAAAAATGACACTCAGAAGGTGTTCAAGTACAGTTTAACGTGATAGATAAAGGCTTGCAATCATTATTTCACATCAGTGCTCACTAAAGCTGGACACTTCTGTAGTTTCTCTGCCGCAGGCTTTCATGTTGTTTGTTTATTTCAAAAGCAGGTGACAGAAGAAGGTGGCTATCGTCAAGCCTCGTGTTCCAATTGTTTGGCAATGGCTCAGACAAACCATTAGAAAATACACCTCGGCCACAAACAATAGTGGTATCAATATAAATGCATAATAAGTAATAATTGCAAGAATTTACAAGCATAAACAAAGTCTGCTGTGCTACAAACAGCTGTTTTAGATCAGAGCAGCTTGATACTCATTTATTACATCAGCAGCTAAATATTGCACATCCAATCCAAAAACACAAGTGTTATTTATAGCCCCTCTACAGCAGTTTTAATTTCAAATGTCTTCACATGCTCATCCTTTTAGCTGGGAAATGCACTTGTTTATTGGCGTAACTGTGACAGATGAGCTGTGTATTTTAAGAAGCAACTTGGGCATAAATTACTAATAAAGTTCTGCTTCAGAAACAGGTACAATGTAATGAACAATATGCAGTTAGTCGATGTTATTTAAACATCCAATTAGGACGTACCAATGACAGTATTGATTTCATTTAAAAGGTTTTTCGTGACAACTTCAGTGGTTTAACAGATAAAAAAAAGAAACAACAGGCGCAGTGTTTGTGGTCACAGCATGCCCTATAGGTTATAAATTGTAAGTCGCTTTGGATAAAAGTGTCTGCCAAATAAATAAACATAAATAAACATAAACATAGTTTGTTTGCTGCTAGCTAAAATCTGACATGTTCAGTTGACTGCTTGTTACCGAAAACACGGGCTGACTGTTCCCGGCTATCAACACAAAACCCGCTGTAAACTTTGTAAGAGAACCAGCCAGTCAGGGACCTTGGGTGTAAAGGTACTCGACTCTCATTCGCTCGTATTTTGGCTGACGAATGTTAAAGTGAGCACGTTCATTCTGGCGTGTGAACAGGTTTATGACAGATGTTCTTTCCCTGTTCATGCTCCAGATCTTCATCAGTGTGTGAATGTGTGTGAATGGATGAATGATACACTGTAGTGTAAAGCGCTTTGGAGTCCTTAATCTGAGAGGCGCTATACAAGTGCGGCTCATTTATCATCATTTATAGTGTTGATCAGGCAGAGCTTTGTTGCCAGCGTTCAACTGCATAATGGCTTCAAACACGTATATAAAAGTTAAGGCTCTTGCAATAGTTTGTGTATGTGTACGTGCGTGTGTGTGCGTTTGGGGGAGGGTACATTGGAACTTTGTCCCCCCCCAGTTTGAGAATCCTATCTGCGCCCCTGGTTCAGCCCTCGCAGCTCCGCGCCACTCCGGCCTGACCGGAAGCCCGGGGCACCCGGGCACGTCCGCGGAACAGAGACGTCGACCATCCCGACACCAGAAAATGCGAACGGTCTTCTCGTCTGCACCTCACCCTGACTCATCATCTCCTCTGAGCCCACCATTAAATTACACAACTCACCACTAGGGAACACTATCGTCACCACACCGATGGTGTGATGACACAGACCAAGTTTAATGCTAATCTGACCACTTTTTTGGAAGTTATTGAAGGTTAAAGTTCTCAATGGGTCGCTTTGACCAACTACAGAAAAATCCCATTCAGGTCAGCTTTGGTTGACGAAGATGGTTTTCTGTTATTTTGGCATCAATCGGACGTTGTTTGTGTTATCTAGAGCCAGAGAGCCAAAAAGAGGTGGAGCTAAAGGGGTTGGAACCAACAACCACATTAATGTGTTTGGTGCAGTCATATGGTGACACAAGCAAAGTTTAATGCCGTTCTGACCTTGTATTAGGAAGTTATTAACTTTTAATTTTATCTAGGGGGCACTGTGACCATTTACAACTAAATCCCATAGGGGTCATCTTTGGTCATCAAAGATGGTTTTCTGTTAATTTGGCATAATCAAACATTGCATGGGTCATCTAGAGCCAAAAGGCTGTAAGTGGGCGGAGTTAAAGTGACTTAAACGAGCGAGCACATACATGTGTTGATTGCAGTTGCATGATGACTCCCACCATGTTTGATATAGTTTGGAGCTTTTTTGTAGAAGTTACAATGGTTTTATTGTATGTAGGGGATGCTGTCCCAAATTTAGGAAAATATCCCATGGAGCAGTTTGTAGGTTGACAACAATCATTTGCGTGTAGTTTGGTGTAAATTGCATCAAGCATGTGTTATTCAGGGCCTAATATCTGTCGGGGGCGGAGCTAAAGCGATTTCAACCAATGACCACAGGATTGTGTCGGTTGCATTTGTAGCAAGTTTGGTGCAGTTGCGACCTCGTCTGTAGGAGTTATTACAGTTTTAAAGGTATGAAGGGGGTGCTGTGGTGATATTATACAACGTTCACCAACCGTTTGTGCCTCATTGGCTAAAGGGCATGATTGTTCATTGCCATGTTCAGTCTTGTGCAGATCGGAGGCTGTTTGTGGAAGTTACAGTCAAAGGTAAGGTCACGGCGTCACGCCAGAATTCACCGTCACATCAAAGCCCCCTCCCTTTCTGGAAAGCTATCAGATCTGAAGGGTCATTACACCATCATGAAGACAGTGGATGACCTTAGTGTGGGGATAATTATGGGCATTTCACCATAAAACAATAGACTTCCTGTTGTCAGGGGGCGTGGCTTAGGTTATGTCAGCTGTCCACAGTGTCATTGTCTTGAGATGTGGCCAGTGATCACTCAGACAAAGTTTGATATAGATCTGATCATGCGCATAGGAGTTATTAGTCAAGTAATGCAATGGCAAAATGTCAAAGTTTGAGGCTTAGCCACGCCCACACCTGTCAACTTTTGAAAAATCCGACAGTTGAATTTTTCCCTGTCTTAAGAGTATATAGCAGAAGTTTGAAGGTGATTGGTGAAAAGGGCAACGGGGCATCACTCTTCAAACAACTTGTGCAAAAACCACTAAATTCAACTAATCTACACTGTTTTATAAGAAACCCGGCTGACTGAAAGCTTAAGGGTAACTGTTGTCTCTTATGTATAAAAAAATCAAGTTTCTTTCTAATTAATAAACCACTCTCCCATTAAACCTAAAAGAACACTTGATGAGGAATGTGTCCTAGATGAAATTTGTAAAAAACTAACAGGCAAACTTTTATTTATGCGTATGTTTTGGTTTGAGTTACGTTTTATGCGATACAGGTTGTAAACAAAAAATGGGGAATTCTGCTTTTACAACCAACAAGGGAGTTTAGTAGGAAAATGGCCTTTAGAATGCCAGCACGGCCTCACTTTACAAGATTATTTATGGTATCAGATGACAGTAATTGTTTGTAGCATTTCTCAAGCTATTTGTCCACTGTTGTGTGAAATATCACCTGCATAAAAAAATAGGCCAGCTAGGCTTCTCTTTTAACTTTATATGTTGCTGCATGTTAAATAGACCTCTTGCATAGGATTCCCAAATGTAACCTAACCCGATGTAATCAAAATTATTCCTGTATTCCCATGAATGCCCTGAGGCACATTGTGTAGACCAATTAATGTCCATATACCGTTAATATGACAAGACAGCATAAAAAGGTCATTCAGAGCTTTAATGTTGGCTATCCTCTGATGTTTATTAGCTGAAAAGAACAAGGTGCTTGTCTCCTTTGCCCCCGTTAGTAATTTAGAGCAATTAAACCAATTCCTTATCTCTTGGTAATTTCAGATTGATTTGCCAACTCTACTTTAGAAACTTACTGACAGTGCAAAAAGATTTATGACTTGAAATAATAATTGATATCTTAAAAAGTAGAATTTTGTAGAAACCTACTAAGCGCAAGACCAAAATTTCTGCTGTCTTAAAACAGCTCAGTCCTAAATTTTAATGACAATTCATGCTAACGTGGTTTGATACTTTTATATGATGCATGTTTCTTTTAAATTTTATTGTTCTTTGCAACTGAAATCAATGGCAGAAAGAAGCTACTGCAGCTAGCTGTCTTCTGTTAAGATTCACGGCTTCTGTCACGCTCCATACAATACCATATGCACTTTTTTTCTGTAGCACATTTACAAATAGCATGACAGCTGACCAAAATGTTGAACAAAATGTATTAAAAAATCAGTACACAAGCAGAAAAATAAAAAAAACAACAAAATTCAATTTATAGGAATCAATGCCAAACGACCCACACTTGTATAGCACCTTTCAGTGTCAGAAGAGTCCAAAGTTCTTTGCACTACAGTGTATCATTCAACCATTCACACACACATTCACACGGGCAGAGGCGTGGCTTCCAAGATCAGTCGCCACTGGTCCCTCCGATCAACACCTGCAAGCAATTGAGTGCCTTGCCCAAGGACACAACAGCAGCATTCTCTGCCGGGAGTAATCCTTCAACGCTCCGATTGTTGGGACACCTTGACTCATGACGGGGAAGGCTGTTGTTGGTTTAGCATCCAGGAAACTGCAGAGAATGACTAGACTAGTAGAAGCTAACCATTAGCTAGGGCTGCAACTAACGACTATTTTAATAGTCGACTAGTCACCGACTTTTGAAACGATTAGTCAACTAATCGGATAATTATTAAATTTTTCTTAATTTTAACATGAGATTGCTTTAATTGTGTGAAAAATGATAATAAACACAACAAAGATGGGTACTTCAATGGAAAATGCATATTTTATTGAACTTTGCTGCTGATAGGCCAATTCATACTAACAGTAAATAAAAATGCCCTGTCTAACACCAATTAGGCACAGTGCTCAGTCAGTATAGACATAAATGCTTAAATAAAATTAAAATAGTTAAAATAGTTTCATCAGGCACAGTCGGACATAACATAAAATCTCTCTTTTCTATAAACGAAAATACGTTTAAAAATGCACAATGTACCTCCAAAACAAAACGTATTGGCTTTCGTGTTATTTAAATCTTCCAGAGGTGAGTCAGACTCTGTTTCATTCAACTGTCCGACGTGCTTTCTCTTTACGTGTTCATGCATCACAGAGGTGCTGCCGTGATACGCAAGGACTGCTTTGCAAATAATGCAGGTAATGTTTTTATTCACCATAGCCAGGCTAGAATGCTCCCAAACGTTAGATGTTTTGGTACACGTAGCTGCTGTGTCGGACACCGCCATTTCTGTTAGTTGGCACTCAGCAGAGAAGCTATTGCGCATGTGCAACTCTCGGCAGAGATTGAAATGAAGTGAGATGCCTCACTCGGTCGGAAAAAACACGTCTGGCGACAATGCCGACAATGAAATTCATTGCCGACTATTGCCATTGTCAATATTTGTCGACAACGTTGACGAATCGTTGCAGCCCTACCATTAGCATTAGCAACTCCACCACACAGCAAAACTCCTTCAGGCTTGTATTATTTGTGGGGATAAAGCATCAATGTCAATTTTTTATTTTTTTTTATTTTATGAAGAGCTTGCATAAGCCTCTGCAATGCTGGTCTACAATATATAGCTTAAAACAAGTCAATGGTCTAGTGGTAGAGTGTCCCCCTAGGACTAGGAGATCAGGGTTCAAATATCGGTTGGGTCATACCAAAGACTTTAAAAACAACCAACTTTAAGGGGTTGGATTGGGGGTTAAACCACCAAATAGTTCTCGAGTGCGGCCGTGTGTGCAGCTCACTGCTCACCATGGGGATTTGTCAAATATGGAGGACAATTTTCACCACGCACCAATGTGTGTGAAAACAATGGGACTTTAACTTAACCTTAAAGTAGTTTAGTTTCTGATGTCAAAGTAGACATGAGTCAGACTTTTTGCTATGAATGATGTTTTAACTGGAAATAAATCCCTTACATCAATTATGATCAATTAGCTGAAAGTACTGAGATAGTTGACAGGCTCACGGTCAGTTTCAGAACATTTATCTCTACTATAAAGCAAATACTATAAATATACCAACTGTTTCAGACTAGAAACACCTCACACTAAAGCAAAGCTGTTTAAATTTGAACATTTAGTCAGAGTCTTATGTCTTAATTAATGGCAGAAGAATTGGTGTAATAAATCAACTGTGATGTAAACAGCCTTATTAAAGCAATCCAACATCAACCTCTCAGTGACATCAACTGCTGGATGATTGGGTAGTGGATGTTGAAGCTAACCAGGCTTTAATACAACCTAATAACTGTAAGGAAAGTTGAGGTCGAGGAGCATCAAAGAGGGCGGCCTCGTGAGATCTCTTAAAGAGCTGCTTTAGTGCTCTTCTCATCAGTCAAACCAGCCAATCTGCTAAAGTGCTAATCTCCTTGATAGGGACTAACCTTCGGGGATGTTCAGGGCAAACTAGAATCTTATAAGAGGCCAAACACAAGGCCTTAGAGCATAAGTTATGGCATACGATTAGACTCAACCGATAAAAGTCCTTATCATATGACCCGACTGGGAACTATGAAGAGAGTTCACCTCCCTCAGACAAAACCCTCTAATGATTCTTGCCTGGCAGCCATAATTAAAGCCATCGCCTATTGTCTTGATTCATTAGCTCCACAATTCAGTTTGCCAACCTTGATCAATTACGTGACCACCTATCTCAGCCAAGCTCCTTGGTCAACACTCTCACATAGCTTTGTCGTCATTTAGCACGGGAGCGACACTTGGTGTGCGAGGGAGCGTGTATGCGTGTGAAAGTCTGTGACTGAGCGTGGGAGGCGTTATCATTCCACACTGTGATTAGGGAAACCTTTAATGGATGTCTCAACGGCGACAGCTCCAAGAAGAGACGAGCGCCCAGCCCCTGTTTGGGTTCAGAGTGTGGAGTGTGAACGAGTGTTTTCCAGTCAGGTCAGCAATCACAGAAGCACTTGAATGCTCCCTGAAGAGAATTCGTTTAAACAAATCTGGCACCAATTAATGCAGTGTTGGTGATGAATGCTTTCACACAGTTATTTGTGGAGGGCCCAAAAAGTAAAGCAGGTGATGATGGTATAGTGAGGGAAGAGAATAGAGTGTAGGTGGTGGATCACCATGTTGCCTGACAGATGACACTTTGTACATTGTGCTCCCAAACACACATTCATCTTTAATTTATCATAGAATAGTTACTCGCTAAACAATGATGACTGGAAAGCACATTGAAATGTGCTCTATAAATAAAGCTGCCTTGCCTAAACAGGCCCAGACAACTAAAACCAAGGCCCCAGCTGACATTCAAGCTGCAAAACTTACAGCCTTGGGTGACATTTAAATCTATATTAATCACTATAATTTTAAGATAACTTTACATGCATATTACTGTGGATGATATATTCCATGAAAATAAATCTGCCAAGCTTGAAAATGACTCTCATATACTCCTGTATCTTTGCCTGATTTAACAGGTTCATACCTGAGAATATTGCATGTATTAATAATTCAAATTACCTCCGCCACATGCCTGACTGCAGCTGTAATGCGTCGACTCGGCTCAGATACTTTTAACTCCTTGTCTGTGGATGTGTTAAACAGCTAGTATTGTGCTAACACGTGAACATTTGGCTATGTTGCAAATTTAATTTTCACTCGAGGCCAACGAGAGCCACAATGAAATATTAAATTTCACATTAAACTACACTCACTGGCCACTTTATTGGGTACACCTTTCTAGTACCGGATCGGACCCCCTTTTGGCTTAAGAACTGCCTTAATCCTTCGTGGCAGAGAATCAACAAGGCACTGGAAATATTTTTCAGAGATTTTGGTCCATATTGACATGATAGCATCACACAGTTACTGCAGATTTGTTGGCTGCACATCCATGATGCAAATTTCTCATTCCACCACATCTCAAAGTGGCTCTATTGCAGTGGTTCCCAACCTTTTTTGACTTGTGGACCCACGAAGCCATTTTCTTAAACGTGCTGACGATTCCCCAAAAGTAGAACGGAAAACTGATCATTAAACGACAATAACTTCATTAAATATTCTTCACACTGATTCACGTCTCACGTCCTGTCTGGCTTGATAAAAGCTGGATTGTTATTCATTTAGGTAGGAATGGTCTAAAATTTATACCACAATATACTCTTTACTTCTGTTCATTTATGTTCATGTTTTGTAGAAGATGAATCTCAGCAGAACAAATATGTCTAAAAATTATTAAACATTTAACGTTCAAAACTTATTTTAAAAATACACCTTTCAAGTAGTTTTTATTTTATTTTCTGATTTTTTTTCTTCAAACAAGAAAACACAAACATTCTCATTAAATTATTAAAGATGAAGATATTTAAATAGAATTCAAGCTAAATGTGATGAAAATACAAAATTCTAGTTCGAACAGAAGTGAAAAATGTAAAAACAGAAATGATATTTCTTCCTACTTTCCTGATTATTTATTTAATAAATTTATGTTTTTCATTTAATCAAAGAAGTTAAAGCTGCTTTCCGGAGATTTCCTGTTTCAGATATTATGTATGATTTGTCAGAAATCCGTAAAAGTGATTATCTTATCATGTACTGTCTTTTTTTTTGTTGCTAAGCACGCCCCCTGCCCCGCAAAGCTCCATGCAATAGGAAACTGAGCGCCGACCAGAACCAATAGTGTTAGACTACTGCTTAGACGCGTCACATTTAAGGAATACCTCGGCTGATGCAGAGTTGATGAACTTTTCACGGACAAGAAAGTCTCTAAAATATAAATATATGAAAACACAACATGACATGAGAGTAATACTCGTAAAACGTGTTTTAGCTCTGTTTGTCGGCTACAGAAGCACATTTATAAACAGAAACGTGAAGTTGCCGTCTTAAAAAAACAGAGGAACAGTGGTTTTGTGTGATACACTTGTCAGCCACTAGATGGCGCCAATGGATAAGAGAAATACTCCGGAAAGAAGCTTTAAGTGTCAGTATAGAGCTCCGGGAGTTGACGTCACTTCTCCCGGCATGCAACAGTTCAAATCTAAACGGCGCCATATTGGCAGGTAGAAGCCGGCAGCTGGACTATTTGTTATTGTCAGAAAACTCAATCAGACAGGAAATATGGTAGATTCCTGTTGTGCCCCAGGATGCAGAACAGATGCGGACAACATAAGGAATGAGCCATCTACAGGATTCTCCAAGATCCGGAGCGCCGCAAACGTTGGATCATTGTAATAAAACGCGCTAGTGACCGGGCTAAAATGAAGCTGTGGGATCCCGAGAGTAAAGGTTTCGCTTATGCAGCGACCGCTTCATATCAGGTACTTAAACCAACGTTTCCTCAACTGTGTATGGTATTTATTTTAAATGCTTTTATTACGATTCTTAGTGGGCTTCCTAAACTTTTTTTGGCGTGGCTTTTTATGTCTTATTACTCATAGCAACAAGTAAACATCACGTAAAACGTTGCCTCATGTTTCGGCGTGCTGCCCTTTACGTGTTTTATGATCACAGCAATTAACCGGCTAAGGTGTATTTAATTTTTAAGCAATGGTTGATCAATTGTCAGATCACACATAAAAAGCACTTTGTATTGCTATTATCTGTCTCACCGAGACGGATCTCAGACAGATCCTGAGACGCTCCTGCCTGACATATTTATTTTATTCACGGAAAACAATCAGACTAGTGATTTCTCTTGGCGTTCAGTTTATACATTCAAACAGCACAGCACTCTATTTAAACTACTTACATGTAAATCTGTTATTTGTCCATCCATTTTCATCCGCTTATCCAGAGTCGGGTTGCGGGGGCAGTAGCGTTGAGAGGCCCAGACTTCCCTCTCCCCAGCCACCTGAGCCAGCTCCTCCGGGTAAATCCCAAGGGGTTCCCCGGCCAGGTTCGGTAAGAAGTCCGCTCCGACAGCTTCTGGCGTTTTTAAAAAGTATCCCAGGGGCACGGTAAGGGCCGGAGATGTTTAGTCTATTTAATTTCTGACTATATAAAACGATTTCTTCGGTTTTAAAGAGCGAAGTAAACTCCGACGAAGTAAATTCCAAGCCGATCCCGTTCAGGCTCATGTTTACATCCGTGTTTGTTTAGCTTCTTTTACCTGCCAATATGGCGTCGACTAACTGAGAGTCACGTGGGGTCCGGAGCTCTATATAACTCCAGACAGAATTATGGTTTGCTACGTTTTTTGGAGCCCACTTTATTGTAACAATTTTATTAATAAATACATTATTCCTTTTCTGTGCCTCTGGTTGAACGGTGCTCAGATCAGCGGGTCTGGGGTTATTAGAGGTCACACCAGCCGCAGTGAGAGAGCTGCACAAAACTCACGTTTTTAATGGGAGAAACAGCTGCGTATGAAAATTTGTTCCAACTAAATCATGGGAGATGTCCCAAGATTTAGAAGTCTGTGTGCTTATCGTGTGGTAAAAAAAAAGAATGGCATTTAACAATGAATGAACGCAGATATGACTTTACTGTCGTCAGAATCATTTACTGAAGAGGTTTTTCTGTTCAATATCACATTCCCGAAACCTAAACTAGGTCCATGTAACAAAGCTTACCCCATCTTCTCTACAAGTACTCCTTAATCCGATCTTCTGTTGTCTAGTTTTGGTGAACCTGTGCGAAGTTTCCTGTTTCCTGTGTCACCCGGTGCGGTCTCCTCATCCTGTAGCCCATCTGACTCAAGGCTCTACATGTTGTGCATTCAGAGATGCTCTTCTGTATACCTTGGTTGTAACTAGTGGTTATTTGAATTACTGTTGCCTTTCTTTCAGCTCGAACCAGTGTGGCCATTCATGACCTCTGGCTTCAATAAGGCATTTTTGATTGATGATATGTAGTTAGAGCATGTGAAAACTGACTTGCTAAAATGCGTTCCGCCCCAAAACAAATTCACCAGTCGCAGCTGTCACTGAATATAACTGTGTATCATTATACATATTGGGGTGGTACCTTCAAAAAGGGTTGGAGACACAGGGGACCTAGGGGAGCCTGGCTCCCCCAAAAGGGTGACCAGATTCCACTTTGATCCTACCTAAGAACCCATTTGTCCCACATAATCTATCTACCTACCAATGGTTAACTCTCACAAAAAATGCTCTGCTGTCAGTGTTCTTATATTCCTTAATATTATATACTTTTCATTCCCTAACAAAGTGCTCATAATTACCTTGAAATATTCAACCCTAGACGGAACCTACAGTATATGAAACTGTACTCCAAGAGACAAAACATCATGCATTTACGTGCCCTTATTTTTGACTTTGTAGTACTTTGCTAGTTTTTGAGGTCATCCAAAGCCCTTTTACTCTACAAGTTACAGTCTCAAGTTCACAAACAACACTTAGGGGTTCAATACCCTGCCCAAGGACAGGTGCGGTATTCAAACCATCTCTAAATAGCAGATAACCCTCTTCTTCCTGGGGTGTAGGCGCTCAAGGTTAAAACAGACCACAACAGACACTACAAATTACAATCATAATTGTATGGATGTAAGATGGCTTGAGTTAATCATTGTATTTAATTTAGGAGCAGGTCTGCAATGTTCCATCATGTCTGAATTGTTGACAAAGAATGCAGACAGAATGCAGACAAGCACAGAACCAAGCATCTTACTTCCAAGGATAAGTCCACATTGACAAAGTGATTATTTAGGAATCATTAAAGTCACAGTTTAATTTTTGTAATGAGTACATGTTTTAGATCTCTCACTGATAAATACAATAGCCTTAAGTGCTGATGGCTAAATACAATGAAACCAAATTCAAAGTGGAGTTTTGCCTAAATTCACAGTGATTCCTGCACATGCTATTTAATAAAAAAAAAATCAACAGCAGTCAATTTAGCTATAAATTTATGTATTTGAAAATTCTGCATAGCTTTGGTGGTTATTTCAGCTGCAAATATATTATGTGATGTCATATTTGTTTCAAAGGAAAGCTCTTGCCTGAATAACAATAAGTGGTTATAAATTTAAGGTGGTTTAAGACATCAGTATTTTATTTTGGCTTTGGTCCAACCATTGACACCACTGTTGAACTTTCCATTTTAGTCTACGCTAATTTGTTTCTTCAAATTTAAAAACTACTTCAGAGGTAAGACAACAGTAAAAGCTGTAAAAGTGTTTATGTTGGACTTTTGCTAGTGTTTTTTCCTCCATATTTTGCCAGAACACTGAATTATATTAGAAAAAGATGCAACTCTGACTAAATTTTTGATGTGACATCTTTTCCACTCTACAAAAGCTACGGCAACACTGCACCGAAAAAGAAGATGACTGACTTCACGGGGAGCATAAAGGAGAATATTTGGAAAGATCTTTCCAACCGATTCAGGTACAATTGATTATTTATCATAAAGAAACTGATAGTTATATTGCCAGAGTC
Organism: Nothobranchius kuhntae; assembly: GCA_006942095.1. Classification (NCBI taxonomy): domain Eukaryota; kingdom Metazoa; phylum Chordata; class Actinopteri; order Cyprinodontiformes; family Nothobranchiidae; genus Nothobranchius; species Nothobranchius kuhntae. Next base: position 1,321,368 of record SSNQ01034682.1, on the reverse strand, counting down.
GTGCCACCTGTTTAACTAATCTGGAATCAAAAAGGGAATTCATAAGGAGTTGTATTGATAAACGGAATGGACAAGGCCATTGATATTGATAAAACTTATCAATTCCTATCCGTAGTTTACATTGTGCTAAACAGTTAGAAATCTTGAATGTTACAAAAAGTTTTAAAAAAAATCTCCTTTCAGTGTTCAAGACTACAAAGTTGTTGCCATTTTCAGTAATCTGGGCTTAAATGTTTCTTTTATTGGCAGTAATGTCTGATGGGCTTTATGTATGACAACAGGCAACAATGACACACACTAAACTATATTGATGCTTTGGTTTCTGTACATTAGCTGAATGTTTATATAAATGAGAGAAAAAAGGAGAACACTGAAAGCTTTTTGCAGTATATTTTAGGTCCATTTTAAGTACTAGTGGTTAAATTGTACTCTGACTGTAAAGATGCAATATCAGATCAAATCAAATCAAAGATACTTTATTAATCCCAGAGGGAAATTAGAGTTTCAGTACACACAATTCAGAGACATACATGGGCAAGACACATGACAAGAATTGGTGACTGTGGTCATTCGCAACCCTGAGTCACGCTACCTTAATAGAGATAAGAGGGGTTTACATGACGGTTGGTTCAGGTGGAGGGGGAAAAAAGGCACTTCAGAGTTACCCTCCATAGGGAGGGCAGCTTTGCTCTGGACAAAAAAAAAAAACACCTCAAACATATATGCAACAGACTTCAGACATTACACAACATAAGTGTCCACTAGGTGGGGTGTTGGGTTGGGACTATCCCCAAATCAGTTCCTGCAGCCACGATAGAAGCAGCGCATGTCACCTCAGTGTGGATGGGGGAGGAGCATTGAGGGTTGGAGGTTTGCAGTGACCCTGGAACATTTCAGCGGCCTTAAGAATTTTAGCCTAGCAAGCCTGACTAAATAAATATATTCTCCATTGATGGCTCTCGTTTGCAGTGCTGGTTCTACCGTTGACTTTCAACCAACCTCCGCATGCTACTGGACAATGAATGTACTCACAGCAACAGATTGAGGAAGGTAGTCCGCTGTTAAAGAAGGCAAAAAATATATCCCTTTTCTAAATAAAGGACTTAAATACATCTATCTGCTCCTGATTCTATTAAGGCCCAAGTTCAAATAGCCCAAAATTGTAAAACCATTTCATACTAGCTGTCGCCATTTTGTTCCACTCTGTCGCATCATCCCGCCCACCAGAAGAATACAGGGCCCTGATTGGCCCACAAAGTAGACAGAGTGCTGGGATTGGTCCATAATGGTGGACCAATATCAGCGCTCTTGATGATTTGAAACCCCCTATAGAGAGCTGTGATTGGCCAGCCAGACTAGTGCTAGAGGCTGCGGAGGTTCCAATGGAGTGTTCCTAGACCGAATTTTGCAAAGCAAGAATTTGGTCTAGTTTACTAAGCTAGTCAAATTTGGCTACTACAGGCCTTTCTTCTAAGCAAAAAGTTACCAAATCTTTGCTGTTCCATGAGTTTCATGGTTGTTGCCTGTTACGGATCAGCACCAGAAGATTCTAGATGACAAGCAAAGACACGTCTTACACAGTAAGTTGACAAGTAGATAATTATATTAGCCTATCTAGTGTTAGCACTCAGGTGTTTTATAACAGGGAGCACTTACTACACTTAATACTATAGTATGCCTCCGGCTTCAGAGAAAGAGTGGTTGTTTGCTGTCTTGCTGTTAGCTTGCTGTTATAGTTTTGAATGAGGAAGTAAAATGCCACAATTGACTCACTGTTGACTTCACACATGCATTTTACAGTTATACTGAGTTGTTGGTAATTAAAAAGTAGATTGGGATATTTTAGAGCTGACAATTTGCTTCTAGTTCACTATTATCATTGTTAGCTAAATGTTAGCCTCTATAGTCTACTTCAAAAGATTTTAGAGGAAAACAAAAGGGTGCCGTGGCTTCATAGGGTTACAAGAAATACCTACTGGGTCTCTTCTGTTTACTCACATGCTTTTCTTAAGCTTCTTGCCTGCTGGTTTTTAACTGCAAATGCCGGCGCTGCAGCATTAGCTCGCTGGAGATACGACAACCTCAAACTCACAGATTTTAAACAGTTTCAAACAGTTTTTAAGACGGAAATTTGTTTTCATGTAACTTTCTTTCCAACATGACTGAGACAATAGGCTGTTTATTCCACTGTAGTATTCTTACATATTGCTCCTTTAACTATTCACTCTACTATATATCTGTTTTTAATTGATGGAACTAAGCCAGTGATAGACATAGGTAGACAGATGGTTCCTCCAATCATCTGCCAAGTATGCACTAAATGTGCTCACCATACATCAGCATGCTTGTTTTCCCATCTTTTGCTTGCAGAATATTTTCTAACAACCTCATGTAGATCCTCCTCGTGTCCCGACAGCTGCCATGTTGGACCCATCCAAGCCGATTATAAGGACATACTCTGGCTTTCAGTTCCCACAGTGGTTTTGGGACAGCTTTAAGGCCACCTACGATCCCTTTTGTTGCAGTCCCCCTAAAAAATACCATGCAGATTTTGGAGCTTTTCTGCAATCGCAATCTCCACATGGCCTCAGAGAGACACATTTGCCAAGGAGATAAGATTGTGAGGACTGCTGTCATTTTCAGATGATCAAATCTGATGAGACAGCTTCTGGTGTGGGAAAAAAAAAGAGCTCGGGTTTATATTTTCAGGGAGATTCTGGTACATCCTAAATAATCAGATGTCATTGGTCAAATTGTGATACACAATACAATATAAAGTATTTATCACATTTAAAACAAAAGTTCAATCTTATAAATTTCTTAGAATTAGAAGGAAAAAAGATCCCACAAAAATCCAAGCCTAGAGCACTTATTTTAATTTTTTCAAAAACAAACGTATCTTAACCAGAACACTCTTGACATCCTGACTACTCTTTGAGCTGGAATGTGCTTTGATTGGCAGGAAGTGACAGCTTTGTTGATTCACATAGCGCAAACCTTCGAGTGGGAATCCAGAAACATTTGAAAATGGTGCAAACGGGGTAAAGTCAGATGGCTTTTAATATTTGCTTGAGGGAAAATGTCAACTGTGATTGTGTTCTATAGTTACAGAGTACATAGTATCTTTTTTTTTTTTTTTTTACCGTGTCCTGTCTGGCTGTGAAGCAAACAGAATTGATGTCTGAATGCTGGTAACAAGCCTTACAGATTTACGCTCAGGTGGAGCATCAAAGCGTCTGCTTTTAATGTCACGCCTGATACTTAAAACTTTATTGTTATTGTTTTTGAATGCTTTGTAATTCCGACCAGACACGGAGACAGAGGTGAAAGAGAAAGGAAAAGACAAAAGGTGAGGAGAGAGGGGGGTGGGGGTTCCACAAAAATAAACAATAATGAACAAGAGTCTGCTTCTAGACCTGCAGAAAAAGACAAGAAAAAAAGCAAAAGAACAAAAAAAATGGGACACAACAACAATACAACAAAACCATGCCATCACTGTGTCAACTTGATGAAGAAATATATAATCAACATTGTTTAACTGAACAGTCACACGATAATAAATCACAGTAGATTAAGTGCCCACCATAGTCTTAAGACCTGTTTAATGTGCCCAAGCCCATACTTTTGAGAGCACCATGTGAGCACCTGTGTGTGTACATGCGCTTGTTTATGTAAGGTTTCTCTGTAGGAGCGTCCAATAGAGTGTGAGGGACCACAGATATGCCCCCCAAAGATGCGTAGGAGACGGTGGGAGCTCCAAGTCCCAGAGATCCAGGTGCTGCACCAGAACACAGGAACCCCAAGGAGACTGCAACCAGAAAGGCCCCCGCCCAACAGATATTAAAGGGATAAAGTGTAAGAAAATAGAACATAAGATCAGTCTTTATGCAAATGATGTTTTACTCTTTCTCCAGAATTCTCAATCCTCTCTCTCCCATTCAATAGAACTGATAAACTCTTTTTCAAGAGTTTCAGATTACTCTATAAACTGGTTAAAATCCACAGTTCTACCAATAATTTCTCATTTGTCAATTTGCTTAATAAACAATTGGAGTCAGGGAATATCACATACCTGGGAATTAATATCTCTCTCAAGTTAGCAGATCTAACCAAACTAAACTACATCCAACTCTTAAAGAAAGTGGAAGATGACCTGCAAGATGGAAATCCTTACCAATATCACTCATGGGGAGAGTTGCTACAATTAAAATGATGGTCTTACCCAGAATAAATTACTTATTTTCAATGATCCCAAACAAACCACCAGCTGATTAGATCATATTGCACTTGACATAGCCTCTGCTTCCACTTCAAATCAATCTCTCTGGGCTCCTTTGATCGGTTCCATCACATAGCGATGACGGGGGACCATTGATATTGTCCTGCGGGATGATGTGGGTGAGGGGGTAGAGGGTCTGTGTTTGGAGTATCCGGACATTCCCTGGAGGTGGGTTCACTGGGGATGTCTGGGACTGGGGGGCTGTTGCCCCCTTCTGGAGGTGCTTGGGTTGCCTCGGGGGTGGACTACTGGCGGTTGTGAGTGGGGCCCCTTGGAGGTCTTGGCGGCGACCATGGGTCACTGCCTGGCAGCTGCATTGCCCCTGGGCGGGTCTGGGTGGGGGCTTGGGGTTTGGGGGTGGCCGGCGCCATGTGGGGATCTGGGTGGGGCCTTAGGGGTCGGGTCCTGACATGTATGCTGCCGGAAAGAAGGCAGGAACATGCAGCAGTGCCTGGCCCGGGTTCGGGGGCCTCGGGTAGACCTTGGCTCCTCTGCTGTCCCATCACAGGGGAGGGGGAGTTCCAGGAGGGGGAGGACCCAACCTTACCTGGATGTCCCATGTCTTATATATTCTGGAAGTTGTGCAAATGCAGGGATGGGCATAGATATTCTGCTGGGGTGGGGCTGGGTTGGTGCCCTCGGACTCCGTGAGGCTCTGTAATGCTGCTGCTTTGGGCCCTGGCAGGATGGGCTGGGGTCTTCATGCCCTGGGTGGCAGTTTGACAACAGAGGTGCCTATTGGGGCCAGTAGGGGAGCTGGCTCCCTGGAGGGCTAAGCCCAACCAGCCATGCCTCCACATCCCCGCATATTTCTCTCCTCCTGCTCCCTCACATCATCACACAAACATACACATAGGACCTTGGGGGGTGCACAAGTCAGGGAGTGCGGGTATGGACCCCATTTCCGCATTCCTGTGGCAACCTGCCCCCCAATTTTATTTGCACCTTATACACTTCCACTGACAACATTCCACGCAAACACACACTTAGGGCCTTGGGAGTGAACACATTCAACGGCACTTAGCAGGGGGATTTCTTAGCCTCCTCCCGGGTGTCGGTGCCCACTTCCAATTTTAAACCGCACTTAGACACCGAGGGCTGTGGATGCAAGTGGGGTGGTGTGGTGGCATCAGCTGGCATAGGCCTGAATATGCCCACACTGCCCGCTCACCACAGCCATGGAATACACCTCATGAACACACAGCACCATATTGGAGCAGGCGGAGGGACACTAGGAGTCTTAGCACACCTCTGTTGTTGCTTGGCTTCCTGGGGCTGGAGGCTAGGAGGGAGATCTGGCCATCTGGTTGGGTCTGGGGTGGTGGGTTGCTGTGCTCAGCGTTGGGTGGGGGAGCCTGCTCATCAGCACCCCAGCAGAAAGGGTCAAACTCTGGTAACCGGTGATGGTTGTACCCCATGTGCAGCAGTACTGGGACCAGAGTGAATAGGGTGTGTATGGGGAGCATGAGTGGGTGTCCGGCGTGCATTTTTGTAAGTCTTGGTTTGTATGTGCATGTGTGAGCATGAGGGAGGGAGTGACTGTGTTTGTGTATGACTGTATATGTCAGGTGGGGCCTTTGACTCTTCCCCTCTCCTGGGACTTATTTTGACATAGTATCATT
>SSNQ01034682.1:1292126-1308401 GCA_006942095.1 Nothobranchius kuhntae | reverse complement strand
CATGTTTACACACATGGCTGCAGAATGTCCTACCCACTTTCTCACTCACACCTAATTTGGTGATGTTGATGGTGTGAAATTACGATGACCCTTTGGTATTTAGAAAATATCAGAGGACAAAGCTCTGGTTGTCCCCACTATAATTATGGTTCATTTTCCAGGCATAACAACACGGCAATAACCACGAGTCAGTCATGCTGCAGTGTGATGGGATTTCAGAGTCACACTCAAAAGTGTGCTGACCCATTCTAAAACTGAAAAAGGCAACTTTTTTGTTTTATCAAAAAGAAAAATGGCATGTCCAATGGATGGACAGCATTTATGCAAATATTCTTCATCCATACTGTAATCGCAACAGACAAGGCTCCACAGGGAATGATGACGGATGTCATAGTTTGATTATAAATGTCAACTCGGGGAACAGCACTGTCCCAGCTGCCCGACCACACTCAGGCCGGGATTTTTCAGCCACACACAAGTCCGACATTTATTTTCTCATCAGCGGCGTGTAATCACTGTTAAACCGAGCTGTCACACTGCAAAATTCCATAATGATTTTTGACTGATGACCCTTGTGATGAAGGTGAAGAAAATCAACTGAAGGGGTATGTCTTCAAAAACAATCAGCAGAAGATCAACTCAGATGTTTTAATTTCACATTTTCACTGAAAATAAATGTTTTTGCTTTGAACAAAGATTTGGTGTTGTCGTATTCTTGATAGGTCAATTACCAAATTATGTCTGCATGGAACTGTTTTCTCAAAGTTGTTAAATTTGTTCCTGGAGTCTTTCTAACCATCAGGCTCTGTTGGTAGAAGAGCCTTGCCTCAGGAGAATTTAGCTAAAATAAACGACACATTTGGGTGTTTCCTTTCATACTTATTTTCTGTGTGCCTTGTTTAGCAGCACAACTTTTTCTTCCTGTGGTTTTTTTATTTATTTTTTTTTAGCCACCCCAAACTGGGGCAGCAGTAGCTCAACAGGTTGAGCGGGTTGTCCAGTAATCGGAAGGTTGCAGGTTTGATCCTGGCTCCGGATAGAGAATTCTGCTGTTGTGTCCTTGGGCAAGACACTTAACCCACTTGCCTGCTGGTGGTGGTTGGAGGGACCGGTGGCGCCTGTACTCGGCAGCCTCGCCTATGTCAGTGCGCCCCAGGGCAGCTGTGGCTACATCATAGCTCATCACCATCAGTGTGCGAATGGATGAATGATACACTGTAGTGTAAAGCGCTTTGGAGTCCTTACTCTGAGAGGCGCTATACAAGTGCGGGTCATTTATCATTTAAACTTGATTGTCAGCTTGGAAATACACAATTTCTTCAGTCCATCCATTCTTCTGCCCTTCCATTTCTTGGACCTGGGTCAAATGTGTAACTGCTTAAGCCAGTTGCTCATTTGGAGGGATGCCATCCATCATCTGCCAGTTTTTGAACCAGGTTGCAGGGTCAAAGCTAAAGCTAACATCCCCTCCGTCTCTCCAGCTAGTTCCTCCATTGTGTCCTGAGAAACCTCAAGACAATTCCATGCCAACTATAAAATAATGACACAATTGGTGGAAAAGGTGCAGCGGTATATTCCCGTGTGTATATATTGATATACATGTCTATTGTTTCATTATCTGCCTCATTATTTTTAATAAAAACATTTTTGGGAGCAAATTTTCTTGAACAACTAAAATGTGATTAATTGACATTAATTATTTACATAGCCTCTAATCAATTAGATTAATTTTTAATCAAGTTCCACCCCTAATTGTTAGATAAAAACTGATATTATTATTATTGAACTAATATTAATGTCTTGACTGCTAACATCTGGTGCCTTATTAAACGCAGCTTCATCCTGTTGATAGATACCGAACACCACTAGTTCTTACAGGGAGGATGACCTTGCCTCGGAACTGACCTTTATCAGTAAAACTCCCTTGAGAAAGTCTAGCAATGGCTTTGTTGATTTCGGGTGCACCTGGAGAAGTTAAGACTCCCTTTACAGCTTTCCCGCCTGAGAGTCTAACGCCGGGGACACACCGGCCGCGGAAGCGCCGAGAAGCGAATCGCTCCCGAAATTCGGCCGCTGCTCGCCGCTCCTCAGTTCAGATCAGACGCGCCCCAGTCGAGGCGCGCCTCGACTCAGCTGTAGTTTTTCTTTTAAACACTTGGTGTCCTCCATTTCCTCTCTGCCTTTTCTCAGCTCTTTTACTCTACGTTTGAGTGTTTGTACGTGTGTGTGTGTGTGTGTGTGTGTGTGTGTGTGTGTGTGTGTGAACCTATGGTATGAGTTGTTTCTGCCAGTTGAATCTCTTGGAACCCGCTCCAATTCTGCAGCTGTATCCTAGCAGTTTCTTCAGAAATGGGTACGTAAATAAACATGTTTTTTGGGAGTCGTACAGCTCCTTGTGTTTCTCAACTTCCATAATTAATTTAAAGTCATCCATCTTAACTGCTTGCCTCAGACTTTCTGCCTCTCTGTCCTGTTTGCTCCGGTGAAAAGACACCCAAAACCACTCCCCCCTTCACGTGGTCACACACGCACACAAGTTCGGTGTGTGTGTGTGTGTGTGTGTGTGTGTGTGTGTGAACCTATGGTATGAGTTGTTTCTGCCAGTTGAATCTCTTGGAACCCGCTCCAATTCTGCAGCTGTATCCTAGCAGTTTCTTCAGAAATGGGTACGTAAATAAACATGTTTTTTGGGAGTCGTACAGCTCCTTGTGTTTCTCAACTTCCATAATTAATTTAAAGTCATCCATCTTAACTGCTTGCCTCAGACTTTCTGCCTCTCTGTCCTGTTTGCTCCGGTGAAAAGACACCCAAAACCACTCCCCCCTTCACGTGGTCACACACGCACACAAGTTCGATGTGTGTGTATGTGTGTGTGTGTGTGTGTGTTCGTGTGGTTTTTCTGCAGTGTCTGATTATGAACACATTTGACTATTGCGGAATTTTATTTAGAAATACTTTATTTTGTTAACTTTACCGGCCTGCCTCTTATGTCTAGGTTTGACTTCCTGCCAGAATTGACGCGATGCACCTGCGGCTCGTGAAAAAAATAGAGCCGACGCCGAAATGATCGCTGCACGGCGCGGGCTGGAGCGCCGGCGCACACCGGCGCGAGGCGATTCGCGGCGCTTCGGCGGCCCATGTGGTCTATAGAATAGCTTAACAAGGGCGCCGAATGAAGGCGGTCCCATTTTCGCGGCGCTTCGCGGCCAATGTGTCCCCGGCATAAGGAATGTCAAATGTGTGTGTGTTAATCTTTGTGTGTGCTTGTGTGCTAATAAATGCTTTCAGAGGACGTTAGTCTGATGAGAGAACGAACTGGTTTCAGTCTTGGTGTGTACTGATTTTTCTCTCCACTTTGCAAAGTCTAAATTGATTTTTGATGATTGGTATTGGTGTTGATTGATTGATTACTATAACCCCCTGTGCTTTAAACTTTCCCTAAGGTAATCTTGGATTGATAAAATTACCAAACACTAATATTTACATATATTCCTTATTTTTTGTACATCCTTTCATTGTTTTTGTTTATCTATTCAGCTGGTGTTAAACCAACATTTCCACACTGAGGGATAGTAATGAACTATTCTATTCTATTCTATTTCCAAACAGGTATAAAACTGATGCTGAACAGCGTGTGCATTATTCTTTTTTTTCTTTCCTTTTGGTTCATCTTTTTAATGCTGTTTGTAAATGTGGAGCAGTTTCAACCTTGCTATTCAGTTGGTATGGAAACAGCCGTGAAGAAAAAGCCAAATAATGGGATGTGGGTAGGACAGTTTGAACTGTGAAATAGGTGGGATGTTGAGGGAAAAAAGGAAGAAGAAAAAAAGGTCAAGTCTGTGAATGAAACAGACAGAATCCGGTCTGAGCTGGGTTATATCCCATTCAGCGCCTCTAAGCTCCTCCTTTTTCCTGATTACTGACCCATTTAAAAGGATGGAGTAAATAAATAAATAAATGAAAGGAAGAAAACACAGCAACAGCTGCAGGCTATCCTTGACCAACCAGGCTGTGTAGATAAATACTGGATGATCAGACTAATCCATGCGCTTTGGAAATGAATGCTGTGTTCATACTAATACATGTCACATTTAAACCCTAACCTGATATTAAATGGTCTGTTCTTATTTTATTTTCTAGGTGCATGATGCAGATACTCCTACCCTTAATACATACTGTAATCCATTGAAAATATAAAAGATTTGCCATGTCCTGTTAATGAGTTTATGCCCGTTTCTATGAGTAAAAACATTTTTTGTTTTCTGCTTCGAGGAGCTTCTATGCAGTCAGAGCTGCTACCAGATCTGTTATATTAAAGCCTGTTATAGAGGTGGATTACATTTTGAATCCTAATCCCCTGCCTTTGACCCTTGGTGGTGGCGCTATTTAGGATGTCGCAGGCAATCTATGAATGTCTTATTGACCTGTGGCCACCGACTCTCAGATTATGCAATACAATTACTCCAGACGGATGTTTTGAGTGTATCGCTTGTTTTTAACATCTCATGATCATTCCTCCCTCAGGTAGTCATGCTGTAGAATATGTTACAATCATTTATTTGTGAGGGAATAACAAAGTCAGGCTCACCAGTGATTTGATCACATTAGGGTTTTTTTTCCCCTGTAAAACAGATTTTCCTTTCACTTTTGCATTTCCACTGCTAGTTTGAAGCTCATCCATTACATGTGGCTGTGTGTGGATCAGAATAAAGGAAAGTAATAGATGTGCTCTTGTAAAGTCCTGCCTATAATTCTCTAAAGACAATAGCATCAGCTCTGCTGCCCCACTTCTCTAAGTATACTGTAGATACAGGTCCATAAACATCCCTATACGCTTCACAAAGCTGTAGATCTTAGGTACTAGTGAACCCATTTTACAAATGTTTTGGAGTGTTTTCCATAATTTGTTTTGGCCCTGTGAGACTTGAGCTGACATGGGAAGTTCTAAACTTAGAAGAAAGAAAGAAAAAAATCACCCTTGAACAGCAAAGTTCTCATACTCAAGTTGGTGCTTGTTAGGAACCCTGTAGGTCCCCTTGTGTATCATTTGGTCCTTTATATATTTGACAGCCTATTTTGACATAAATAGGGCTTATTTTTTTACTTGTGTTGAATGATAGTTAGCCTCCATATCACGTTTGCAAGCACCACCATGTTGAATAATTGGAGCCAGAAATTGCACACTATAGCTACGTGGCTGAAAGCCCCAATTATGAAGGTTATAAAGCTTAAAAACTAAGAGCAGCAACATATGAGTGTACAGGAATATTTGAATTCAATAAGAACTACAAAAATAGAGTTTGTTTACATTGATAGTGTAGGACTTAAACCTTGTCCTTAATTACGTTTGGTGGTGGTGGTGGTGGTGGGGGGGGGGGGTGTTTTAGTACCATCTTCAGGGTTATCAGGTGTCTAGTATAAATTGTGATATACTGACAAGATATACTGTGCAAGGTAAGTATCCTGGACAAGCCCCCAAATATAGTCATAATGATCAAGTCAATGTTCAAAGCTCCAGTTAAGCTCATCTAAAAACAATTTGTTTAATGTAGTTTGAAACTAAGGTGATAAAGGAAATATAAATGTTGTAAAAGGGTAAGACCTGAGCATTGTCCATGATCATCATATCAGCTCTTGGAAGTCTAGTTTCCAAAGTTGGGGGATTAGCTTATGCTCTGTCTAGAAGAAAGCAGTCCTATAAACAAAGCTGTGAAACCCCATATTCAAGTTCTTGCTCGACACTGATGTACAGTAATACTGTAGACTTGTGGCACTGATCAGCTCCTCCCAATTCCGCTCATTGCCTGAAATGTGAATTGGTTGAGAAAACAGGAAAACAACATCCTACACGTGTCCTGAAGTCGATTTTCACCAAAAAGTTGCCAGTATGCAGCTATGCTCTAGTGATGTCTTCGCTGTATTTTGAGTAGTCTGTATGAATAAAGACATGGGCTTGAGCTCTGCCTATCAGGTTATATAACAGCAAAATTCAGCCAGGAGCTCTGTCAATCAAAATTAATGCATTGAGGCGAGCTTGCCTTCATGCTGGCTCAAGGTTGTTGCTGCTTTTTCTTATTTGAATTCTGGAATCTAAAATGAAGAGGACCAAGTTTCCCCTTTACAGAACTTTTTCTTAGCATTCATTTTGGAGACAATAGAGCTGTGTGAGGACACCATTGTGGGGAAATTAATAGGAAAAGGCATATATGGATTTTGTTTATATTTTTATGGATTAGTTATGTTTTGCTAAAAAACTGTCCGGACTGAGATGTCATGGTCTTAAGTTATCTTACTTCTTCGTACTGGTAGCTTGTAGGGTCTTAGTACTCATACTATTTCCAATCATCTTATATGTTATCAAGTTTTTTCTGGATATCTCAAATTAGGTTCATGCACCCCTCTCATTTTAATTTAATCAGTGAAGAAATTATAAACAACTTCTTGGTTTAAAGGTGTTTTCATAGCTTCCAAGCAAACTTCAAAGTGGATTGTTTGTAGTGTGAACACAATCCAATTTCAGTGCGACACAACATCCACTTATAAAGTGAAAGTCTGAGGTAAATCTACTTCCATCAGTGGAAACTAGGGCCACCAGCCCTGTTGGAGAGGCAGATTCAGGGCCGTTTCTAGCATTGTGGGGGCCCTATGCAAGATAATGTTCTGGGCCCCCCTATTTTGACAAACTGCAATTGATGATCTATAAACTCACCATGAATTGTCACAAATTGCAAGCAAACATGGTACAGTATTACAATTAAACACTCACTCAAGAAATATAACTAACTAATAAAAACTAGAAAGCAGTCAGAGTGCAGACTTCCACCCTGGGAGGGCTGATCACATCACACATATCACAATAAAGGGGCTAAGTGCATGCAAACAAGTGTGACAACTATTTATTAAAGGTTTCTGTATCAAGACAGTGGTCAAGATCACAAGCTTTCTGATGGTCTGAGATTTGTTTCCTGGTTCTCGGGCAGGGACTTGAAAACATTACCGTAATGTATTGTATACCACTGGGAAGTACATCCTCTCAGCTTTCAGAATCAATTGATTGCGCAAACTGTTGAAGAGTAAAGTGTGAAAGTCAGTTTGTGTCGCTGTTGACACAATCACAGCAGCTTTGGGGGCCCCTAGTGGCTTGGGGGCCCTATGCAACAGCATAGGTTGCACATAAGAAGAAACGGCCATGGGCAGATTCATCAGAAGATGACACTACAAACATTGCCTTTCAGTATTTCAAATTTCAGTGTTTAATTTCAGCAAATAAATGACAGCAATTTAGTGTCAATTGCTTTAGATACAATAGCTTCTCAATATATGCAGCAGTAGGTTGACCAGTGATCAAAGGTTTGTTGGATTGATTCCAGCTCCCACCAGGGACACTCTGCTGTTATGTCCTTGAGCAAATGACAGCCTTGCCTAAAATATATATATACACATTAGGGATGGACAATATATCGGCATCAATATAGTTATCGGCCAATGTTAGTCATTTTTTAACATATCGGTATCGGTCCGATAAATAAAACTGGGCCGATAAAAACCTATATGTTTTTCGTCTTGTCTACATTTGTTTATTTGTTTCAGAGGGTGAGGTGTATTTGTTCAGTCATGTGACAGTGATTGTAATCGTCTCGGAAGCGTAAATGTGTGTGGTGTTTGTACATAACGTAAATTCAGCTTTAATAATTTTCATTTTATACAAAATCTGCTGATTTTAGAAGCATTAATATCAGTATATCGGTATCTGCAAATATCGGTTATTGGCTTTTGCACCCGTTCTGTGTTAATGTGCACATATTGAGAATCATTTACAAACACTCATTGAAATGTGCATGCAATGTGTCTGACTGTGTGTTTATGTATGAATGGATATTTAGAACTAAACAGACTGATACGTTTTATTGTGGTTTTAATTTATATTGGTGTATATACAGTAGGTGTTTAAGCTCTATAGATTATTCATGTGTAATGATTTGTTAAACACATTTAATTGCCTTGCATAAAATGGGCTATTTAAATAAAGTTTTGATTGATTTGATTGACTGATTCCATTCCGATCACTTGAAACAATATTTGTCTCTGCGTCTTTTTTCAACTTAAGACAAATATATTTATATGCTTTTTTCTAGAGCTGCTTTTTGGCAAATTTATTGCAGAGGCGTCAGTACTTCTTAGGTTGCGCTCTATGCAGGGGGGCCGCCGGCTGGCACTGGCCCCGAGACACAAAATTACTCGTTATTCAGTGAATGACCAGATTTTCAACAGAAAATGGAAAAAAAGGATATATCATATTCTGGTATTTTTTTTTTATTAAGTCCAACCCTAAACAATCTATCCAATCAGCACACATATTGTTCTCAAATGATTTGTATTGACAAGTAAGGGGAATGTAATTGCAGGTCTAAAAATGCCCGTAAAAAGCGTGACCAAAAAGAGTGTCTAACAACAAACAAAAAGGATCTTTTCGGTATTGAAAAACATACCTGTGAGTCAGTTCAGGAGATTCTCAAGTGTATTTTCTCAAGGATTTGAGCCATTGTTCACATTTTCCAGCAGTTTTGGCAGGATTCTGGGCTTTAAGGCACAACAGGTTCTACCATCTTAATGTGTTTGTTCTGTTTGTTGCTCTACAAACTATACACAAATAGAACATCTGGAACCTCCTGTTGCACAGGGAGAATAGATGGGTGACTATTAGTCCCTGGAGGGAGTTGATTACCATTATTAATTCAGACCGGCTTCGAGTCAGCAGGAGGGGTCCTGGATGCAGTGTAACATATTAGGAAATCTTGTTTTAATGTGGTGTTCAAGAAACTGCTGGAAAGTGAGTCAAAAACACAAAAGACAACATCTAATGCCAGATGCTATTACAAAAGGCAATCACTGTTAAGGTGTTATCATGAGTTGTTTACAGCAGTTCAACTGAACAATTTCATTACAACAGAAAATGTTTTTTTTATCCATCTGCGGAGAGCATTCAGGTCCACATAATAGCCTCATTCTATATATTTCAACCATAGAGCCCAGCTGATTTGATTCAGCAAGACTTGAAAGCATCTCTTGTGAAACAGTGAAGCAAGTGGTCTTTACAACATGGCGTGGACCGTGGAAAAACAATGTCTAAGTAAATAAATGTCCAAATGGAAGGGAAAGCTTCTTAAAGGGAATGGCATTTGTAATCACAGCCATCTTTTTCTCACATTGTCTCTCGTTATTGCCACACGTAACACCAATCATCCAAAAAGCACTTGGGGATAGATGGTTGACAGCTTAAAAGCTTTAGATTGCCCAACGTCTACCTCAATACAATACATTTTACTCTGGACTTGGAGGCCACAAAGGACATAAACAAGCAAGTTAAAGATGAAAAAGGAAATATGATTGCAACAATCAATTAATTTATTCAACTAAGAATCAGACCATCCAGGATTGCTGTAGGAGTTGAGCCTTCCTGACAATTGGTGTGTGATGTTTATTTGACATGGACACAGCAATTACATTGGACGAACCAGATGCATTGTTTAGTGTGTTAGCACACGTGCTAATTTGCAACACTTGTCCATAGAACCTTTCTAAAAAGTAGACTATATTTAAATAAAATACAAAGAGATCACAATAAATCAAACAGAAAACAGATTAAAATTGCAAACAATTTTCAATAAAAAAGAATAAAAAGAATAAAACAAGGCAATTTGAGCAGCAATGTAAGACTTTAAAACTATTCATGTAGACATTGTTGTTTAGACTTTAACCATTTTTTGAGTTCTTTGTTAAAAACGTTACTGTCCGTTTCTAGTTTTAGGTCAGTAGGTAAATTATTACCTAATAGCCTAGAAATCTAGAAACACAGCAGCTGAAGCAAAACGATTCTGTTCTGCATGTTGGTCTAGCCACACTCCAACCATAGCAGGTCTACCATCTGCCCAATCAGTCTGGTATAATGCCAAGCCTGGTGTTTTTGGTGGGCCAATCACAGAGCTTTATCAGTTTGGTGGGTGGGATGATGCGACAGATGATTCAACTTTGGACTTTCTAGACTTCTTGGGCTTTTCTTTGAGTCAAGAGCAGATAGAGGTACATTGAATTGCTTCTGTGTATGACATGTGCTATATAAATAAAGGTGCCTTGCCTTTATTTAGAAAATGGATGTGCGTATTTGCATCTTCTTTTACAGTGTATGGCGGACTGCCATGTTGACGGGCATCCGTACCAGTGAATATGATACATTGTTCGTTGTCCAATAGAGTTTAAAACACAACCATAGATTCTGCCCCATGACTGAGCTCTGTCTAGGGGTCATGGCCAGACTATATATTCACATATATAGCAAGGCTTGCCAGTCTAGTTAATTATCTCTTTTTAAGGGAATTTTGAGATTTTTTTGTCTTCATTTCATTCTGCCATTTTTTCCCAGACATTAAGGCAGGGTGACAAAATAGTAGGCCACATATTCCTTCTCCAAGCATTTTCTCAGGGAGTTCCTCCAATCCTTAGATAAACTGGGAAAAATTTTGATCTTTGAATTTCCACCCTGTGGGATTAGCCATAGCTTGGAATGAATGCCTCTTAAGCACACATGTTTAAAGTGTGAGCGGGCTGTGCGTGACTCAAAGCAGAATCCACTGTCAGTCAAAAAAAATACAACCTTGGGTCCTTTGAAAACCCTACACTGAGCCTTGTGTTGGTTTTCCAACATTATAATTATTAAACTAAAAAATAAAAATGTCAACCCTATGATGGTGCCAGATAAACACAGAGGCTAAACACATTGGTCAGCTGGAGCCATGAATGTCAGTACTAAGTTTTAAGGGCATCCATCGCAAATCATTTTGACTTTACAATCCCTGCAGGTACTTTGCTAGCACAGTTAGCCTCTAAGACATCCTGTGATAAATGTTTGCTTGTGTCAGTGGTTGCCAAACATATTCACCCAGCAGCTTCATGTATTTCTTTTTTTATCATTGATGTCTTCTTACCAATCCTATAGACTCATGACTTTAAGATTCATTTTGACTTCGAGTTCTGACCATGTTGTACCCTAAATGTTGAGATAATAACTCTTGAATCGTTTTACATTATGAGCTCCAAGCTTGACAGTTAAAGGCAGAATATGTTGACAAAACTGTAACAATGGGCATTAAGAATTAGAGAAAGTCGGGGTTTTGGTTGTAAAATAAGAAAACAATTCGCAACAACAATGACAATAAAACCCCTGTCACTTGCGGTTTGCCAAAATGCTCATTATTGTGCCAAAGCACTCAATGAGATTTTAAAACAAGTAAAACTGACATGAACATGTTAAGCCTGACTGCCATATTAGAACAATAATGCGTATGATGGCTAAAATGCTTCATTGGCTTCCAGACATCCAGTAAAAATGAAAATTTTAAATCTAAGGGATGAACTGTCGCAGCTGCCATTTTTTACCAACATATTTAAGGGTTGATTGCAATCCATTCTAGTTAATAAGCTTCTTGAAACGGGGTGTCAACTGGAATTCATTTGGAACCGGTTGGTTGAGTTCTTACAGGGAAGTAGTGCTTTTAATTTGAAAGTTAAATACATTGCTATTTTCCACTTAATAAAAGCTGATAATAAGACATCATTAATTTTCTCTGCTGGGTCCTCTCAAAACCAAAAATAACCAAGAAATAAAAAAAACAACATTTTTGACAAGTTTCTGACTCTGTTTCATTCCAAAATGCCAATACTTATATTTGAAGGAGCAGAAAAACAAATGGATAACAATGGAAATGGCAAACTCGGGACCAGTGATCGTTTCATCCGTCATTTTAAGTGGCATATTGCTCTATACTGATAGTTTCCTTTAGGGAAATCAACACACCAAAAGAAGAGGAAAAAGTGGAGAGTTAACTTTGATGAGAAATAAAGCATTTATCCAAAATAATGGCTCGGTTATAGAAGCATCTGTGGCTCTTCAAGTGGAACTCCATTTTAATTCTGATCCACTCTTTGGTTTTACTTCACTCCTCTGCTTTTGTCCATTTTCTTTATGAGAATAGCTCGGGTTGGGGTGTGTTCATAAAAAAATAACTGGCTTTAGGAACCATTGTGAGATCAATCTGTGGCTTGCTGACACCAAAAAAAAAAAAAGGAAGGTGTGGATTCATATATGTGCTTCTCGGTTTAAATAGTTGCTTATGGACCACATTTGTTTTTCATGGTGGACATAAATGATCTCAAGAGAGAAAGAAATGGGTTTTAGCTGTGGAAAAAGAAGAAGAAAGGTGAAAAACAGGTGACAGTACTCCAAATGTTAGTGAAGGAGTGAAGTGATATGTCGGTGTACTTGCTTATGTTTCTGACCACTCAGTGGAGCTTAGTTTACAAAGAGGGGAAAAAACTGTGATCTGACATCGCAGTCTGTGTGACTGGGTTTGAAGGTCACGATATCCCAAGATGCACCCTGACTTTAGCTCAGGTGCTTCAACGTGTGAGGAGTTAAATCACAGCACTGGGTTATTTCAGAGATTTAACACCAGGTTCTGAATTTTTATCAGGTTTGTGCTGCATCCATAAATCATGATGAATGACCCGCGTTTGTATAGCTCCTTTCAGAGTCTGAGGACTCCAAAGCACTTTACACTACAGTGTATCTCACCAAGCCCCCATAATTCGGGTGTGGATATGAAGCAAAACAGGAAGTGACAAAAATTGCAGTTCCACCCTCATCCACTAGGGGCTGGTGTCAGAAGCCAGCAAATCCTCATTGACTCCCATGTTAAAAATACCAATTTCACAGCAGAAATAAACATGTTTACAGCCTGGTACCAAAACATGTTTTTTGTTTAAATGATCTAGTTTACACTCATGAAATCTCTGAGGGGGGTGGATTTTTTTCTCACTCTTCTGTTTAAGTGTATTAAAAGCCAAAAATTCTGTATAATTAATGAGCATCAGACCAGGTGACCGCAGAGCTAGCTCCGTGGAAAGGCCTCAGTAGAGCCTCGGTCTGGTTTGGAAACTGCTCCGCCATTTTTAGTCTCTCAACTTAGACCATTAGTTGTAGCGTTTGCGCGTTCTTTTGGATATTATTTGTGCAATTGTTGGACAAAATTACTTGCTGTGGTATTAACTGCACTAATAGCACGTCCAAGGAGTCTCCACTTCATTTTTTTTTTGGTAAGTGAAATTAAATTTTAGGGCCGGGACTTTAATGCGTTAATTACGATTGATTAATTAGAAAAAAACAACGTGTAAAAAAAATTAACACATTTAATCGCAGCTTGCATTTCAAGCACGGCGGAACCTTTGTCATTGCACGATTTCCTCGTAGACTGAATATCACTTACGCACACAACAATGCACAGTGCTAATGGCTACTAAAACTGAATAAAAACAGAAAGAAGTGGCCTTGCTTGGACTGATGCAGGATTTAGGAAACATGTCCGCCTCTTTTCTTAACTTGTAAGAAAAAAACTTCCAGACAACAACGTGTCCGTGTCGCAGACATTTTTCAGAGATCGTCTCTGCTGCGGCTGCCCGTGGCACTGGAAACTTTACAAATGTTGCGGTAAGCTATATTTTTAACATTTACGTAACATCTGTGCAGCGCTGAAAGCACTAGACAGAATAATTATTTGCCCTAACAGTAGTTTATGAAAGTAGTCAGACAAACGAGAGGCACCTGGCTGCCGCTGGGAGAACGCTCCGTGTTCTCACTACTCTGTAAACAATCACCGACAACGTGTCTTAAAGTTGAAAACAGAAGTTTAAGTTAAAACAGAAACACTCTAAAACTTTTCTGATGATTTTCTAAACAATTTATGTCGACGAGTCGCTGTCTAAACATCACATGCATTACTATCATTAAGCAGCGAGGTGTGTTGAAGCTGTCATCAGCTGAGGGGCGGATGCTCAAGTGTATCAGGGGCAGCGAGGAACGAGGAAGTTGTGATCAAGCTGGAGATCACACCAGATTGGCTGCTGCATGTGTGAATCTGCGGGTCTGCAGCATCCCCTTCTTAACGTGACATCAGGACTTCCCATGTAAGGAAGGTCCGCTCACCTGTTCGTCACATCATTATTTCCTCGCCATGATCTTTTATCATCCCATCAACCTCCAGACATCCAACTGGAACCAGTTAGTGTTCCTGATCATTCTCAGAATATGTCACACCTGCTCTGGTGTTAAAAGTTAGTACATTTAAGTCCTAGATCATATTTGTGCCTGTTCTACTGTCATTTTGAAGGATTATTATTTATATGTGTGTGTTTTTACTACATTATGAGTAGAAATGATAGTAAAAACTCCCAATTATACAAACAAGTGAAACTGGAAAAATTAGAATCTGGTTCAAAGTCAAATTTATTTCAGTCATTCAACTAGACAGAGAGACTATTTAAAGGCTCAGGAACCCTTTGCAGGTGTTTTCTATTTGTAATTATAAATTTTAGTTGATTTGGGTTTTGTTTCATATCACACAGTGACATGTGAATAATTAAAATGCATTTTTTTTATTAAAAGCTTTAGTTTACAGTAATAACCATGTCTAATGTTTGATTCTCTGTCTCATAATTTTAATTAAAAGTTTTACTTTGAGAGCACATTTTCCTGAACAATTAAAATGCGATTAATTTACATTAATTAATTACAAAGCCTGTACTTACTTAGATTAAAATTTTTAATCAAGTCCCAGCCCTATTAAATTTATGTATTTTAGGTCACTGCCGCTCTTGCGCTAGCTAAGCTTAGATTTTAACATGTACTGTTTAACCATGAAATTGAAATGCAATAGGGTAAAACCCAGTGCATTTAGCATAACGCTGCATTTTTGAAAATGGGTTGAAATATGACATGTTGGTGGAGCTGGGTTCTGACTATCGGTATGGTCCCCTCTCCTCAGCGGCAGCTCAGCGCATCTCTGACCGCAGCAGCACCTGTCTGCTGCTTGTGGAGCTCTCGAGAGACCTCAGTGTTCCACCTTGTTTTACCCAGCGGTCAGCCCGGCGTATCTCTGACTCAGAAGCTCTGGTGTTGTGCACAGTTAACTCTGGTTGAAGCTAGGTAACTACCTCCGTTAGCCTAGTTCCCACCTCCGCGTTAGCTTTGGGTTAGCTTGTAGCTACATCGCTCATTTGATCCCAGCCTTACAGCCCCACCCTCAGCTCCACCTCTTTTCCCTTTTTTGGAATTGTCTGGGCTTGACGGAACCTGTGACACGGTCAAAATGGCGGTGGTGGGAACCTCCCATTTTGGCACAAAAACGTATTATTGGAGCTTATGGACACAAATTTTCCACTGATGGTGATGAGCTACAATGTAGCCACAGCTGCCCTGAGAGAGGCGAGGCTTCCGAGCACAGGCACCACCGGTACCTCTGACCACCACCAGCAGTGCCCAAGTACACAACAGCAGAATTCTCTGTCCGGAGCCAGGATCGAACCTGCAACCTTCTGATTCCTGGGCACCATGCTAAACTTGTTTACCTATTGCTGCCCTAATCACCATAAATCACTGGGAGCAGTAATGTTTGTTGGTAGCATAAACAGTATTAGAGCGACTAATGGGGTATTTACTTATGAAATATTTTGTCCATCCCAAAATCCTAAAGCTGTCTGCTTACCTAAATAAATAATAATAATATACTTATTTTTTGTTGTTGGTTCTTTTCCCTTAAATGATGGGAAGGCTGAGTGACATGCCCTGCCAATTTCTGTGAGGGGGGTTGCCTGTTGTGCAGATGTCCACTGGGGTGTAGGGAGTTACTGGAAGACAAGTTGAACAGTTCTTTACAAGGACCTGACTCTCAATGTTCACTTCTAAGAACCATTCAAAATGTTTGATTTGTTTCTGAACATCACATCACTATCATGAATATTGTGGTCCAGTATTCAACCTTAGATGGTGTATCATTTCTTCTTGTACCATGTGGAGCAAGCATTTACCTTTCCTGTACTTTTACTTTTGACTTAGTAAATTGAAAAGGAACTTAAGAATGCAAGTATACAACCCTGGGGGGAAGCATCCAGAAAAAGTCTCAAAACAGCTTTCTCTCCATGTGTATTCATATATATATATATATATATATATATATATATATATATATATATATATATATATATATATATATATATATATATATATATATATATATATATATATATACACACACCATGTTTAGATCCATGTGGTCTGAACACAACTTCTGTAATCATAGGCCTTGATATTTTGTAGTTTTGTATGGAAAATTTCCTGGTTTTTTATAGCACCTTCTAGAACCCTATAACCGCCAAGATGCATCATTT
>SSNQ01034682.1:1233006-1284249 GCA_006942095.1 Nothobranchius kuhntae | reverse complement strand
GTCTAACAGAGACTTCTTTTTTTAATCACTTCAACTGTCTACCCAGAGAATATGGTCTATTTTTAGGCTAGAAATCTTTTTTTATTGTGCTCAGTGAGACAAGAAAAGTCCCATTATTTACGTTGTTTTGGGGGGATTTACTGCTCCGTTTTTTGGTGTTGGGTTTGATATTAAACAGTGATTTGAAAGCATTTTAATCGGTGCTTATTTCCTGTACTTTCATCCTGCTTCACAAGCAACTATTTTAATTTTATTCCTGCCAGTTATTTTGGACTTCTGTTCATGTCATTTCTTACTGAGTTACAACCAATCAGTGTGCGTTAACCAAATGTTCTGCTCAGCTGGTCGCCTGGGCCTATCCTGAGTACCTACCCCTGTTCAGGTACTCAGAAAGTTCCTGAAAATGTCCCAGTAAACCACCTATTTTGCCAGCCTGCTGAAGTGGAGACAGGTGCATGCTGGGAAGTTCTGGTAAAATTATGCTGAAGTTCCAAGAGTGGAAACTTCCCTCATAACTTAGCATTTTCAGAGAAATAGTTTCTTGCTAAATTTTCAAACACATTCCAGCAACAAGAACCCTGGTGGATGTTGTGAGACATTTTGAAAATGTCCTCATGACTGTCATGAGATCACCAAGAAGACACCTTAACCAGTTTTGTCTTTGGCCTGGTATCTTTGGATAGATTTAGTCTCAGTTCAGATGAGAAAATCATATTGTAACAAGATACCCATGCTACTGTATGGTTTTAACACTAACATAGGCATTGATAACCCTAGCCCATAAATCTGGCCATGTGGTAAGTAGCAGCTACGCTAGAGGAGAAGATATTCTGTGGTGACGTCACATCCAATTTGTAGTCATGCTAATTACGAACATTTACAAGCTGATAAATCTCAAAGTACACGACAGGAACACACATCATTAGTTTTCATTAAAACTGCAGCACAACACAGGGTATAATGCAAAGTGGATTAGAAAAAGGCTCTTTTAGCCCCATTGACTTGAATATTTTGTCGTTCTTACAGGGACCCATGAGCTGACCGGAAAGGGAGGAGACGTAGGCTCCCTATTATGAAATACATTTAGGAAAAACGGGAATAGCTGCTGCAATAGCATGTTTTTGTTTCACCTAGCAACGAGGACATATAAGTTTTACTGCTAAGTCGCCACAAAGACAAGACATTTCTTGGCTGCTCCTAGCACTTCAGAAATCACCTTTTTTGCTGAACATGTTTTACAAGGATGTAATTTTATCATTCAAGCCAACATTTTGCACCCAATAAAGACTTTAAAATCATTGGCGGCGCCTAGGGTTTGCTACAGCAATGGCAAGATTAGGTCAAGCAACGGCTTAGCAACCCCTACGGACGTGATCAGACAACCACCATCATTACCCCCTGCTCCTCAGCCTGATCTGACGGACACCGGCGGAACATATGTTTTTCCCCTCCACCCCTCAATCTTCAGTCCATGCCGACAGGGAGCAGCAACCCCAACCAATCACCAAGCAACTGATCAGCATCTTCAGTTAAAAAGTCTTGGTGCCCTGATGTGGATACTATTCTTTTGAAAATAAGATAGATTCTCCGAACCCTAATTAGCCAGTTTTGTGTTTGTAAGAAAAGTACAAATAAATTTATTAGTTCACTCTCACTTTTTCTCTGAAATGATTCATCTTATTCCTTGCTTTTAAATTCTGCAGCCAGATATTACATTACTACATCACATCCATGAACTGCCAAGACATCTTGGGCCTAGTTAACACTGCAAGATTTTAAAATTCTCAGACAGTTTACAAATCATGAGAGACTTCCTATGTGGTCCATCCATCCATCCATCCATTTTCATCTACTTATCTGGAGTCGGGTCACGGGGGCAGTAGCCTAAGGTGAGAGGCCCAGACTTCCCTCTCCCCAGCCACTTGGGCCAGCTCCTCCGGGGGAATCCCAAAGCGTTCCCTGGCCAGGTGAGAGACATAGTCCCTCCACCATGTCCTGGGTCTACCTTTAGGTCTCTTCCCGCTTGGGCGTGCCCGGAAAACCTCACCAGGGAGGCGTCCAGGAGGCATCCTAACCAGATGCCCGAGCCACCTCAACTGGCTCCTCTCGATGTGGAGGAGCAGCGGGTCTACTCCGAGCTCCTCCCGACAGAGCTTCTCACCCTATCTCTAAGGGAGAGCCAAGCCACTCTTCAGAGAAAACTCATTTCGGCCGCTTGTATCCGCAATCTCGTTCTTTCGGAGTCACCAGAAGGAGCGCTTTCCAGCACCCCCTCCAAGGTCTCCAAAAAGGGTGGGTAGTCTGAACTGTAGTTTTTTGCATAAGCACAGACCACAGTCAGAACCCATCCCCCCACATGTAGGCGGAGGGAGGCTACCCTCTCATTCACTGGGGTAAACCCCAACATACAGGCACCAAGATGGGGGCAACTAGTATGCCCGGCCCCGCTCGGCGCCTCTCCAGAGTGGTAGAAAGTCCAACCCCTCTCAAGGAAACTTGTTCCAGAGCCAGAGCCATGCGTTGAGGTGAGTCCGACTATATCTAGTCGGAACCTCTCAACCTCACACACCAACTCAGGCTCCTTCCCCACCAGAGAGGTGACATTCCATGTGCCAAGAGCCAGCTTCTGTAGCCGAGGATCAGACCGCCAAAGTCCCTGCCCTCGACTACCACCCGTCACAAAATGTTCAGTGCATTCACTAGGTTGGACAGGAAATTAAGCAATACCTTTGGACATTGAATTACTTCACAGTAAAGAAACATGGTAAACAAGGATGGGGCATTGAATATAGTTTGTGAACAACTTCTGATCTGGGTATATTTCAAATTACGCACACTCTAATATTAGGTCAAGAAAGTCCAACTTTTTAAAAATTCTTGATTTGTGGTTGAAGTGATGTCGACATTCTTCCAAGTAGATCAGAGCACTCAACACAGCACACAGTGTGGGATCATCTGAAAAGATTATCTTTAGAGCTATTACGGTAATTTGGGTCATCCAAAAGTTTATCAATAGAGATAATTGGGTCAGACATCTGCATAACTGTCTTGCTGAGTGAACTAGGCCTTACTCAACAATTATGACACCATAGCATTCTTCGCTGCTACCGTGGTGCTTATGAAATTTACTTTGTTATTTAGGTGTTATGAATGCCCACTTTCAATATTTTTTGCTGTAACTAAGCTCTACGTCTTACATGTCACTGTTTTATCACCTTGGCATTCTTGTTTAACTCTCATGTTGCAAAATTATCTTCATCAGTTCACATATTTCTACTCCGTGAACAAAATCAGACAATTTTTGTCTCCAAAGTTGTTTTCTTACTCACTAGTAAATGTTAAAACATAAAAAGTGTTTTCTTTTTTCAGTGAAGGCCTTCAATGTACGACCATAAACAACACATACTGCAACAAATCAGAAAACATAAAAAGCCTCCAGTGAACGGCCTCAATTTTTCTTATCTAATGTCCGAACAACTCCACCGTAGAAACATCACTCGTAAAATAAGTTCCAGCCGTTGCTCTCTTTGTTATCTTGTCTCGGGTGGTTTTATGAGTCCAGGCACAGTTTTGCTTTGGTCAGGTGATAACAAACCAGGCGGGAGGGAGTATACATCTGTCGGACGTTTGGCAGAGGGGCTCTTGCTGTGAAACATTGAGTCAGCTAAAAGGTTTGAGCTCCGTCAGCACCCTGCGGTGCCTTCACTGTTTAATACAAAGAGGTGAGGCAGGCTGACAGAGAGGGCTGCAGTAGAAACCTAATAAAACACACACAAGCACTACGTTACATGTGCTCACACACACACACACACACACACACACACACACACACACACACGCTCCAACAAGAGCACTCCAGTGAGCCTTACATGAAACAGTCCTTTGACTATTTGCTGCTGCAGGTTATTCTTCATGACTGTTTGATATTAAAGAAGTGCAGCAGACTTTTGAAATGTACCATAGACGAGGAATCCATCACGGTGACATATATTTTTGGCAAAATTACATTGGTGTTGCTTACATTTTTTTCGCAGTTGCAAACAGACTTTTAAACATATGGAAACTTCTTTTTTTGATGCACTCAAACAAGTCTTTGAGGATTGGAAATTCCCCAATTAATGCCATTATGGGCAATATGGAAACAAGCTAAGTTTTAAACGCAAACACGGTCATGGAACACTCATTCCTCCCCTCGGATATCTTCCCTGAGCCACTTCTGCGAAATCAAATCTGGAAACCCACAATGCCAGATGAAACGAGATAGCGCTAAACACCTGTTGCCGTTTTCTAAGTCCAGACGTCTCTTGTTGTCTGTGACTTCAAATGGTGTTTTTGTTTTAGGGACTCTGTTTGAAGTCATAGCAGCCGGCTGTCCTTCTCTGATATTACTGAGTTGCAAACCTCACAGATAAGTGGTGTTCTGTTGCAAAGTACGAGTGTGTAATAAACGAAGGACTCAGGGAAATGTGGCAGTTCGACGACACCGACGATTGGACTGTCCAATGGTTGCTCTCAGTCCAAAACATGTTCTTGGCTAAGGTTTTTAGGTAAATTCAAGAACCATTTAATTTTTTTTATTCTCCCCAATATATGTATAGCAATACTATGTTAGAATGTTGTTAAGAGGCATGAAAAATATTTTTTAAGGCTATTTGTTTTCCAGATTTGCCATTGCAGCTTTAAATGATTGCTGATTTAGTTATAATAAACCAATGTGAACATTTGAAGACTTTATCTTGCTGACTTAAAGGGATACTAAGCAGTTTTGCTTGCTTTTAGCACACGTAGTGTTCGTCTGTAAAGGCAAAACTTTCTCCTAGCTGTGCTGTTGTCTTTTTAACACCTTTTTAACACCTTAATCGAACAGCTGAAATGTCTCCCAGCATTCCTAGTTGTCTAGAGGAGTGATTCAAATGTCAAAAGGTCAACATGTGACAAAGGGAACTAATCAAGTCCTCTAATCTACACAAATGAGAAGCTAATTTTATACAAGGAGACTATGAAGCCTCTTAAAAGGAAAACTGTCATTTAAATAAAAATCCAGTAGCCATAATGATACATCTTATTAATATAGGACTCCTAGGAATCTGACCTCACAAATCTGTATTTGGCTATTTGCATTAAAGCCACTCTAGCCAGGCTCCTCTTGAGTCTGGTGAACAGGGACACACTACACTTAACAAACACTCATAGGCGGGATCAACTGTCAGCCAAGGAGTCTACAGGCCAGAGAAAAGGCAGCTCAGTT
Source organism: Nothobranchius kuhntae (assembly GCA_006942095.1). Lineage (NCBI taxonomy): Eukaryota > Metazoa > Chordata > Actinopteri > Cyprinodontiformes > Nothobranchiidae > Nothobranchius > Nothobranchius kuhntae. The sequence continues at coordinate 1,279,001 of SSNQ01034682.1, read as the reverse complement.
CCGTTGCCCCCCTCGTATCTGTTTCAGAAAGTCTCTTATGCTCTTGGCGTCTTCTTGCTGCCGCTGATGGTGATACAGGGCAGAGCCTGGAAGAGCAAAATGAGGCGGGCGCTGCGCTGGAAGAGTGGTGCTGATGGACAGCTCCTCTGAGGGCTTGAAAAGTGATGCTGAATGGGCAGGGGACTCCTTTGACGCAGCTAAGGGATAAAGGGAACACACATACATAAAACAAGTGTCATGACTTGAGGAAAGTGTTTAACCCAAGACATGCAGAATCGACTTGACGATACTGGGCGAGTTACAGAAAAGTTCTTTATTTAGGAATGGGAACAAAAGTAGCACTGGGAAGTCCAGTGGGGAGAGAGCAGTATGGCTCTTGTCCATATAGCGTTCAGTGGGTAACGAGGAAGGTGGGGGAGCCAAGGTGAGTGCCGGGAAGGGAATGAGCGATCCGGGGTGGGTGAGACAGCGGAGAGGGTCCAAAAAGGAACAACGGAGGAGGATGGGACGTGGTACAGGTGGTCCGGAGTTCTTAGCGGCGAGGATGAGGCAGGGTGTGTAGTTATCCTAAACTGGAGCAATCATCCGGCGTAGTGCGGTGTCTCCATCCTCCTTTTATATCCGACTTCCTGATTGGAAATGTTGTTCAGCTGCAGCCCTCTCCACTTCTCACCTGTAGGAAATTAGCTCAGAGATGGTTAGGTGGAAGAGGAGCACTCACCTCGGCTCGAGAACATCAATCAATCAGCCTTTATTTATAAAGCACCTTACAGGCATGAGCATGCCACCAAGATGCTGTACAACAAAAGGATAAAACACTAAAACATATAGCGCCACAGACACAATTAAAACCACAAAATATAAAACATTAACAATTGCTAACCCACAGAATTAAAAGCCAGATCATGACAACAAGGCCACCAAAGGCTGGAACATAACCCCATCACATCTCATCCCCGCTGTAGGGCCGCAAGTAAAACCCTTTTTTTATTCTTTTTGGCCTTTTTTGTTTTCACCCTTCCTTCTTTTTTCCACTCACTTCGGAACTTAGGTCAATGAAAAAAAAAAACCTGGCTTGCTGTTTATTGACCTTTCCAGCAAGTACAGTCTTGGGAAAAGGCAGTGGTGTCAAGTTGTCATTATTCTGCATGATTGCACGTTTCACTTGCATTGAAAGAAATGCATTTGATTCTGAATCAACATCACGGGAGTCATCGGGTTCAATTTCTACAACAAAAGAAGCAACATTAATGTTCCTATTTTTGTCAACCTAATGAGCAGAGTGTTTTGTAGGACGACAGCTTAATAAACAAAGGACCAAAAAGGTGATCAACATCAACAGTACATACCTAGGACTGGTTCCCACCTGCAGGGCAAGTTTCAGAAGAAGAAGAAACTGAGGATTTTACTCTTGGTGTTGGACGTTCTACCATAGCATTTGATTTGTAGCAGTGCATTTAAACACAGTGTGAGAGCTAACCAAAGCACCTTACAGAAGGTCACAATAAAACCGAATTAAAACAGTTAAATAAAACATTTGTAAGAACAAGCATTAAAAACAAGTAAAACAACCAATAAAACAACACAAGGCAATAAAAACAAGCATAAAAATGGGGGGGGGAGTTTAATGCCTTAACTATAATTAATTAATTAGGAAAAAATGACGCGTTAAAAAAATTCACGCATTTGATCACAGCTTGCATTTCAAGCAAGGCGGAACCTGTGTCATTGCATGATTTCCTCGTTGACCGAATATCACTGACGCACACAACACGGTGCTCTGTTAATGGCTGCTAAAACGGAATAAAAATGGAAAGAAATTGCCTGGCTTAGACTGATGTAGGATTTAGGAAACACGCCTGCCTCTTTACTTAACTAGTAAAAAAAAAAAAAACAACCAAAAAAAACCTTTCAGAGTCCGTGTTGCATACATTTTTCAGAGATAGTCATTGCTGCTGCTGCCGGGTGGCACCGGAAAGTTTACAAAAGTCGAGGTAAGCTATATTTTTTAACATTTATGTAACATTTGTTCAGTGCTAAAAGCACCAGACAGAATAATCTTTAGCCCTAAACAGTGGTGTGTGAAATGGCTGCAGCTGGGAAAACGCTCCGTGTCCTCACTCCTCTGTAAACAATCATCAACAACATGTCTTAAAGTAACAGAAACAACCTACAATCTCTCAGATAATTTTCTAAACAATTCTGTCAGTTTATTATATGTGTCTGAGATGAGCGATTGTCCTGTTGTTTTGGGTCAGCCTTGAATGATGCAGACCACCAGAGAGAAGGTCCAAAAACAAAATGGTCAGCTGAGCACAGAAGAACAAATTACCCAGATGTGACACTACCAGGACTGGGCCAGGCCAACCCAGATGTAAGAGCCCTATATGTTTCTCACATGGTCTAAGAAAGCTTTAGGATAACCTTGAAGGAGCTTGTCCAAGTGGCTGGGGAGAGAGAACTGTTGGGCTCTCTGCTCAGGACGCTGCTCCAGTGACCCAATGTTGAATGCGTGGAGGGCGTAGAAGGAGTAAATATTGTTGCTTTAAGCTTAATATATTACCTTTACTTATGACCAATAAGCTGTCATTCTATATAAATATAGGATATAACCTTATTGGTCTTTGAATGTTTAATCAGAAGATTCTAGGACTCTTTGCTTTTTCAGTGATCAAACACACTTCGTATCAATTCAAGAAGAGAGCCAAGTTTATGAAAAGTAAGAAATTTCTTTTCTAAACAATGAAAACATGACACTTTATGTGATGACTGAATCTAAGTGGATGGAATGTGAGGTGTGATGATGTGTGAATGTGAAGTTATCAGAACCTCTCGTATCTAAAGAAACGGAGTTCTGAGTGGGAGTGGATTTGGTCTGCGATAAACTATAAGTTGATGGTTTATAAAACGACATCAGACGCAATCTTTCAAGTCTACGTACCAGCTTGAAGACCCCATGGTAGATCCAGAATGTCAGGAAGTTCGTAGACCCCCAAAGGTACCGAAGTCTGTAGAAGCAACCGCAGTGCCACTAGACCGGTCTCGGGATGTCTCCAGGTCACAACAGGTAGTTATTTGCATCTATGAAAGGACTCTTAAGGAGTCGAAGGTGGTTCAGCTTTATTCTGATGGAACCGTTTGCAGTCAGCCGTAGCGTGCAACAGGTTTTTGACAGCTTGTCAAAAGATGCTCTGGGTTAAAGAGGTTTTGCTCCGGATGGCCGGTCCGAAGATTTCTCAAGAACTGACCCACGGTGAAGTGAGCTCTGTTTTAACAATCGTCATATTTAGATGTACTAACAAATCAGAATTTGACATGTAAAAAGGGTTTTACCGACAAACCTCAGAAAACACGCCTCGCGTCAGATACAGGAGTTCCGATTTGTGGAACAGAAAGCAATGTGTCATGATATTAGTTTAATCTTGTCATCGTCACGTGTCTGAGTGTGTGAGCTGTCAGTAGATAGTGATTCACTTGTTAAATCTAAAATAACTGATCATAACATAATAATATTCATTTCAACCTCAGAAATTTAAGCACAGATTAATCAAAACATTGTTGTTATTATTCTTCAACCTTTATTGTTCATTCAACCATGTAATTATTTCCTCATCTTGTTCGTTATATGATTTAATTATGAAAGTTCATCCATCTTGTGCTGTGAAGTGAAGCAGTCTTGGATAAGAGGGAGCTTGCGAGGGACCTTGGGCAAACACAGTATCTTTCTCGCAGATGAAAACCCCAGTTAAGACTTTTGTCTCCATCAGAATCAGAATCAGAATAAGCTTTATTGCCAGCGCTCCAGCTCCATGTGACCCGATACTGAACAGGTCGACCTGTAGATGGAAAAACAGACCATTTCCGGAGGCTACAACGGACATGGATGGATTACAAAGCAGAATGTGTAAAAAATGTAACAATGATGTTTGTTTCATTTACATTTTTTCAAATATATTATTTTATTGTTTGGGCCCACTCAACCACACAGTCCTATTGTACATCCTATGACTTCCTTGATGTTAGTGATTTTAAGTTCAGGTTATTGTGAGAACACCACTCTGTCAGGTGTATGACCTTGTCCTTAAAGCTGCTTCGTTGTTGTTCATTTTCAGTTTCATGATGGGGATGTCATCAGCAAACACGGGCAAATAAGACGTAAAAGGAGGGACCGAGTACACATTCTTTTGGAGAGCCAGTGTTCAAGAAAAGGGTCATTGATGTCGGACTTCCTGTCTTCATGTTCTCAAATTTATGTTATCATTTATAGGCACAGATAACTAGTGATACCAATAACGCGTTACCCTAAAATGACCACTTTTTCCAGTAACAACTAATATAATGCATTACTCTTTCCATAACGGTAATCGAGTTAAAGGAACTTTTTCAAGACACTATGCATTACTGGTTGCTAGTTTTGTGAGAAAATTTTTGCATTTTGCAAAGATGCCATGGTGTCACTAGTGACCCCGCCCACTGCGGAACAGACAACAGGCAAGGTGCATTGTGGGTAGCAGGGTTTCAGTTGTTTTGTCATATTTTGTTGTGTTTTGGGGTGTTTTGTTGGGGCTTTATTGCTAGGTTTGTGTTGACTGTTGATTGTCTACTGTTCTGTTGGAGGTATTTTTGGTTGGTGTTCATTTTGCACCACGAGTAGCGGTTCCATTCCGAGGCATGGGATCCTGGTCCCGTTCAACTTTGAATCATTGTGTCTCACAATAATCTTGGCTGTCAATGTGTATGCTAGCTGTTAGCATTCTTTCCAACATACGCATCATAAAGCTGACTGCTGGTTTTTATGTTGAGGCAATGATTATAGTTAGTAGCAGCTGTTGAAAGTCATATATAAAGTAATGTCTAATCTAATTTAATTACTTTTCACATACAGTAGTCAGTAAAGTTATTCAGTTACTTTTGAATGGAGTAATCAGTAGTCAGTAATCAAATGACTTCAAGGTAACTGTGGCAACACTGAAGATAAGAGACTAAACTTGAGTTATTTAGTTTATGCATCAGTTTATGTCCAATAGCTCTATCGGTGGTTGAACTGCTATATAACAGTGAGAATGGCATCTATTGTTAGTTTGTTTTTGCTCATTATGAAAAGGGAGGTTGCTGAACATCAGCAGGGTAGGTGATGTGAGAGAATGAGTGTCTCTGTTTTGTGATTTATTCAAATTTGCTAAAAAGCAGGGCAAGACTAAGTTATGCAAACATCCTAATGTGCTACTAACACCTAAACCAATACCTTCCACCATTACCCCGCATTTGTTTAAACATTTTTAAGAAACTTTGTGCTACATCTACAGTCTAGGCAGGTTCTTTGTACCCATGTTATGTGCTTGCTCATCTCATTTTCAGTGGGACTTGTATTTTATGTTTGCCTGAGAATATGCGGAGGGTTTTAAGTGATTCTCCAGCTGGTACAGTTATTGTAGGGGGGGTCACAATGCCACAAACTGAATCTAAGTTCAGGTGGTTAATTTTTAGTCTGTTCCTTTTGTCCCTGTCCTGTAACATATACTTACAAATGTGGGAAAGAGGCAAGGAACAATCATCATTTGCCTGTGTCACATTTGTTTATCAGCTTTTCTGGTTAATGACCGAGTTCCTAAATTGACTCTTCAGCAGTCAGAAGTGACGGTTTAACAGACTTGATTAGAGTTCGTACAAGTTGGTTTAATGAAGAGGAACAAATCATGTTGCACTACCTGTCTTAGAGAACCTCCACAATCCATGAGAGTGGAAGGTTGGGGCTAAATGTATCAGAAATGTTATAAACCTCAAAGCAAAACAGTCACTCAAACACTTTTAAATTCTGTACCTAACCTCTTTTACGTAAACAGAAATCCCAAAGCGGACAGGGGGACACATCCTCCCCTTACATAAAGTTGTCCCCCCAAAACAATTTAGCATATAAACATATTTAATTGTGTAGGAGAGCAACATACGTATGTATTTGGGTGCTTTTAAAGCTTAACCCTCCCACTGTCCTCATGGGTGTGACCCCTCGAGGAAAGGTGACCATTGAGCAGGGTTGATGGTTTATCCCTTGGGTCCATGCGGCAGGGGTGAGGAGTGAGCACCTTGGGGCGACGGTGGCACAGGAGTTAAGAGCTCGCCCCGTAATCGGAAGGTTGCAGGTTCGAGCCCTGCTCAGTCTGTCGCTGTCGTTGTGTCCTTGGGCAAGACACTTAACCCACGTTGCCTGCTGGTGGTGGTCGGAGGGACCGGTGGCGCCAGTGCTCGGCAGCCTCGCCTCTGTCAGTGCGCCCCAAGGCAGCTGTGGCTACATCGTAGCTCATCCCCACCAGTGTGTGAATGTGTGTGTGAATGGGTGAACAACGCCTTGAAGGGTTCCATGACTCTAGAAGGCGCTATATCAAATACAGACCATTTACCATTTTACCATTTGCCACGTGGACCTCAAGGGATAAACCATCAAACCTGCTCAATGGTCAACTGTCCTCACGGGGTCACCCAAAAAGACAGTGGTCAACTTGAACATACTACCCTGCACTTTGACCAATAAGATATGAATTTCTATATAAATATGGAAATATCAACCGGATTGGTCTTTGAATGTTTAACCAGAAGATTTAGAATTCTTTGTTTATTCAGGAATTGTAAGACACTTCGTATTAATTCAAGAAGAGAGTCAAGTTTATAAGAGTAAGAAATTTATTTTCTAAACAATTAAAAACATGGCAACTAGGACACTTTGTGATGAATGGATCTAAGTGGATGGAATGTGAGGTGTGATGATGTGAACGTGATGTCATCAGAACCCTCGTATCTGAAGAAACTGAGTTCTGAGTGAGAGTGAATTTGGTCTGAATTAACTAACAAAGTTGGTTCTTATCAAAAACACATTAGATGCAATCTGTCGAGTCTACGTAACCTCGAAGACCCCCGTGGTAGATCCGGAATGTGTTGAGTTCTGGGGACCCCAGAGGCACCAAAGTCCGTAGAAGAAACCCAGTGCAGACTAGACCGGTTTCGAGATGTCTTCAGGTCACAACAGTTGTTATTTGCGTCTTTAGAATAACTCTTAAGGAGTTGAAGTTGGTCCAGCTTTGTTCTGAAGGAATCGTTTGCGGTCAGCCGTAGCGTGCAACAGGTTTTTGACAGCTTGTCAAAAGATGCTCTGGGTTAAAGAGGTTTTACTTTGGATGGCCGGTCCGAAGCTTTCTCAAGAACTCACAAGAACAAGAACTGACTCACGGTGAAGTGAGCTCTGTTTTAATGATTATCATATTTTGATTTACTAACAAATCAGAATTTGACATGTAGAAGGGTTTTTCCAACAAACCTCAGAAAACACACCTCGCGTCAGATACAGGAGTTCTGATTGGTGGAACAGAAAGCAATGTGTCAGGATATTAGCTTAACCTTGTCATCGTCACGTGTCCGAGTGTGTGAGCTGTCAGTAGATAGTGATTTACTTGTTAAATCTAAAATTACTGATCATAACATAATAATATTCATTTCAACCTCAGTAATTTAGGCACAGATTAATCAAAACAATGTTATTATTCTTCAACCATTATTGTTCATTCAACCATGTGATTATTTACTCATCTTGTTCATTATGATTTAATTATGAAAGTTCATCCGTCTTGTGCTGTGAATAAAAACCAGTCTTAGATAAGAGTGAGCTTGGAGGGACCTTGGCGAAGCAACAGTATCTTTCTTGCAAACTAAAGTACTAGTTAAGACTTATGTCTCCAAATGACCCGATACTGAACAGGTGACCTGTAGATGGAAAAACAGAACATTTCCAGAGGCTACAGTAGTGTTATAGTATTGTCCAATGAAAGCAGAGTGCCACTGATACAAATCAAAACCTCAAAACAACACATTTTCACTCATTCAAATATTATGACCCTCCCCCCATTCCTCAATTTGTTAGGCCTTGAATACTTGCTGCTTCACCTTGCTTTGGCGCATGCAGCAGGCTGCATCTGTTTTACATACTTGCTGCATGGCATGGAGTACAGTAGTGTTCCACTAGGGATGCACTAAAGAACTCAGACCTTAAAGGGGACAAATAATGCAGTTTATCAGCAATGTCAAACACTGCTTTAAATCTCTAAGAAGCATAAGAAATTTTATTTTGGCTTTCACCTGTTCCAGGAGCCCTGATACAGGCCATTTGAACCCCCCCTAAATGAGCCTTGCTGTGAAAAGAGCTGTTTACCCCTCCCACTGGGCCAGGACATGAATATGCTAATGGCCTGCTTGCTGATTGGTTGGTTTTAACCAGAGGACTTTAGACACTGCAGACTGCAGATTGAAGGAGGAAGGGCTCCACATTATGATGTTTTGATGAGAGGTTTCTCAGAGAAGTTTTTCTCTGGCATTTTTAAACGCTCTAATTTAAATAAAAGTAGGTGACAAATGGCTTTGACTTTTTGGCATGCAACTTTTGACCACCCAAGTTGTCTTTATTCACAGACAAACGTTGGTTTGTATTCTTTGTCCCATTTAAATTGTTCAATAAGGGAAAATGTAGAAGTGATGCATAATAATCTATTATGCTAACAGTAGAACAGGAAATGGTCAGTAGACTGGCTCAATTGGTGCAAAGTTTTGGATTTAATAAGAAAAAAACTACATATAGACACTTTAGTTTTGCACTGTGGCACTAATGATCTTTCTACCTTTTTTTCATTTACACACATACCAAAAACTTTTAAAGGTAGACCATTACAGTCTACAGCAAGGGTTCCCAGCTCCATTCATTTAGACCTGCATGCTGCTAATGTATGTTGCTTAATTGAATCAACTTTTGATTTAAATGAATGACTAAATAATTAAAGAGCAAGTCAACCCCTACCAGATTCTAACTCCACTCCCACTTCATGTTTGAAAAATGCAACAAATGCTGTTGCCTGGCAGACCGAGAGGGCGGGGCTGCTAACAAATAGACACACATACACACAGGTTCACAACAGCATTGTGACATCATAATGTACCAGTTTACATCATAGCATACCTCTTAGCCAATAGCGGTGGCAGATTTAAATTAGAATACAGTGCAGAGTTTTTACCTGACAATGGCACAACACAGCCAGTTTTAGGCAGAATATTTAAATTTTAACTAAGATGCACTGAAGTGCCAAATTACTGACGACACGTGTCTGCAGCACGATTAGACACTCGTTTATTTAGTTTATCAGCAAAAAAAAGTTTATTTGGGGGTGACTTGCTCTTTAAGCAGAATTCAACACAGTAAATTGGTGAATAAATCATTTATCCCAGGTTTTATGAAGCAGGAAACATGAAAAACCAGGTAAAAGTGACCTTACGAGCTTATTTGACATTTGTTGTTTGAAGAGTCGTTCAAAAGATTAGATTCATCTTGAATGTCCCATCACTAAAGGATTGAAAGACCCCCCCCCCCAAAAGACATTCATGCAACTGAAACCACCCAGGTTCTGCCTATATTTAACTGATGCAGCACCGGTGTTCAAATGTGGATCACGTGAGGATGGCCTGGCTTCTTTGTATGCTTGGATGGCTGACGGTGAAACCGTAGCTTTCTGTAAACATGTCAACAATCAGTCATATAAGAAGTCTCTTTGACGCTTTGCAGCACATCTTCATAAATCAACACCCTTGGCAAGGGAAGCGAGTTTTCACTGTAGCTGCCCTCGACAGTCCAAAACAAATGAAGAGTCTCGACACGTGCTTACAAAGCCTGTGCAATCAGTTTTGATTTAAAAGGAGAAATGAAAGTCTGGCACCCATCGAGACTCTTCATTTATTTGACTGTCAAGAGCAGTCTATGGTTGTCTTTCAAATTGCACACAATTGGACAACACTAGGACCAATCAGAGCAACAAACAACATGACCTGTTCACCGCTGTGGATATCAGTCAACGGGGCATTGCGCCATTCATCCTTTGAAGAAGAAGCAAATAGCAAATAATGTTTCTTTAACCAACAATGTAAGTACCTCTGCTCATGTCTCAAAGAAAAGCTCAAGTCTAAATCCTCAAAAGTTGATTCAAAAGCTAGTTTAGCTAGCACGACTCAGCCTAAAACAGCTCTGTACAGCGTGGTTTGTGTTAGCCCATCAGAGTGTGGTTTTGTTCCCATGTCAGCTTAGTGACAAAGTAGGTGTGTCCCTCATAGTTAAGGGGGGGGGGGGGGGGGGGGGGGGGGGGGGGGGGGGGGGGCACTCATAACAAAATAGCATGAGGTGATCAGTAAACAGTGTAAGGTAACCTGTATGCTCCACAGTAACACAACTCAGCACAAAAACTTTGTTGCTCGACATTTTTGCTCAGTTTTATGGCTTATTGCCAGACTCTGGACCATCCATGAGCGGGCTGCAAGCAGTGAAACAGAAGGCAGAAAACTCCAGAGCAACCACTGATTATTCCCCCTAACCAATCAGCTGCCAGAATCACGATGCTGGCATGACTCATAGGGGAGAAAGTAGAGGGAAAGTACCAAATCGTGCCCTTGGAAACTGCGGTTGGGCCAAACTGCACTGTTTCAAGTTAGTCTGAGTAGTGCTCCTGGAAAACTACCTTAAAGCTGTTTCAAACAAGTGCCGTTCCTGAGCCGACACCATCTTTGTAGTTTTTCTCTATCACAGCTCTAGTGGTAAAGTCACCTAATGAACGTAGACCGCTGTGATTGGCAAGATACTAAACTGATCGGTCCAATGGTAAACTTGCTGAGGCTACACATGAACTGTGGCTAGACCACCCCGTTGAGCAATATCTTGTCGTTACTGCAACGATTGATCTAGATTTCTAGGCCATTGTACCACAGATTTGGCTCACAAGTTTGCATGTAACAAAAAAAAATGCAATAGATTTTAGATAAACAAGAGCAGAAATAGAGCTGTTTGGCTGATCCAGTTCACCGTGTTTGGCAAAAATCAAACACAAAAATTAGGATAAACACCTTAAAATAACAGTCAAAAAACATACATAACATTTATAGAATAGATTCAGTTTTTTCACCAGACTGTTACTGTACCTACCCAGTGAAAAAAGCTTCAAAGCATTCTAGGGCATAAAGACTATTTATGTTCAAGAATGTCTACTGGTGAACCGGATCTGTAAGGTCGTAAAACTAAAAGGACATTCTCACAGAGTGCACTTTCTTGAGCAAAATGAACACGTCAATAGATGTCTAGAAGTCTGAAGGACAGCAAAGCAAAAAGCCTGTTCTGCACTACAAGATCATCCATCTGTTAAACCCTGTTTTAGTAAGGTAAAAGAGGTTTTTGTGCTTTTTGCAAGAATTGAAGCGTATCCTATCTCCACCCGTCTGCTTTTATTGCACATACAGTTCTCGTCAACCTTCTAATTTAGTTCTCTAAATTTTTATGGATTTATGTCATTTTCTTGGACAGAAAAACTGTTCATGTGGAGCAGGGTTCACCAATTCCGGTCCTCGAGGGTTATCATCCTGTACATGTTAGCTGTTTCTTTGCTCCTGCACACCTGGTTGAAATGAATGACTAATTACCAGGCCTGTGCAGTGTTAAACATGGTAAGGAGATGATTAAATTACTCCATTCAGGTGTGGAAGAGCAAGAAACACATCATTTATTTCTATAGCACCTTCCACTACCTTTGTAGACGCCCACGGTTCTGTACACTTAAAAACAACAATAAAAGGTGAAGCAAACCATAGTGAAAGAACATTAAAAAACACGGACATTCATGAGTTGGGGTTACTAAGCCGTTGCTTGGCCCAATCTTAGCTACCGCCTGGTGCCGCCCATGTCCTCCTGCAGCAAGCCTGAAGGACAAGAAAGATTAATAATGGGTTTTCAGACTCAAAGGTCTGACATGTTGCTACCAGACGTACAGTGTCAGCAGTCAGGTCGCATCCGAGCCTTGGGTTGTACAGTGTGAGAACATGACTAATGGGCTTTGCTCTGTGAGGAAGTCATACAGTTTGAGGTGGAGCTAAATGCTTTGATTGAAAAAGTTGCAAAGTACACATCTTCAGCGTTGTTTGAAAGGGAACATTTTATGCAAAACTCACTTTTTCATCCACTAGTGTTGACATGCGAGTCTCTACTGCCTCTCTATAAAATAAAAGCCCAAACACAAAAACGTCTATTTTTTGACTGATGTCCTTTATGTGATTTTCACAATAAAGAATTTTAACATAGAACCCTCCCTCACTTTTTGATGCATCTGCTCTAGACATGGAGAAGCAGAGGCTGTACTCCGAGCACCTCCCTGGTATCCTAGCTCCTCACCTCATAGTATCCATAGTTGGAATCGTCAAGTGGGAGGGGTAGGAACTGCACTGATGTGCATGCTTTGTGCTATATGTATTGTAGCCTGGTGTAATGAACCACCAGGACCTCAGCCCTAACAGACCACTGCACAAGGGTAAATCATGTAATGGACTGGGACAGAACAAGGATCGTAATCATTAAACAACAAGGGTTACAAAAGATGGAATAAGGAAGCCACAGAAATAAGGAGACGTGGACAGGGAATCATGAACAGAGACAATGGAGTCTACACGTTAGGTCACGCGTGGGACTGTCATCGACGAGGAGGGCGCGGGCAGTAGGGGGCAACAACATCCTCTGCTGCTCGCACACAAACGAAGGAAATGATGCCGCCAACATTGTCACAGCTCTTAGGATGGCTACAGGAAGTAGCCAAAACGTTAGCAAACAAGGTGAAGAGCAACTTGTCTTTTCTGTGTTTAAAATAACCAAGAAATGCAAATATGGGGAAAATGGTTTATACCAAGATAGAAAGTCAGCCCCACGCTAAGATGGTGAAGCTGTAAGTACGATGATGGGGTAAACGTGGGGCTGGGGGTAAACGATTATTTTTAAAACGATTATTCTGACGATTATTTTATGGAATAGTCGACTATTCTAATGACTATTTAGACAATTAATCTAATGATTATTTTTCTATTGCACAGTTAATAAAAACCAAAAAATCTCTAATCAATTCCTCAAAAAAATTGATAAATTATTACTGTAAGAGAATAAACACTACAGGCCTTCCATTTTGAATAACACTGCTTTTATTGTGTTGCGGTTGGTTATGTTCTGGTGACGTGTAGAACTTGGGAGTGCAGGCTGCTGCCTGAGAGGTGGTTGGAGACGGAGTGTCTCCATGCTGCTTTGTTTTGGTCACTTATGTGCGTGAGGCGAGTGGTGTTACGACTCTTCCTGGGGAGTTTGGCTCATGTGCAAAAAGGAAGGGCCAATAATGGGATTTAAAAGTTAAAATGATGATCAGGTTTATTTACAACTACAAAAAAACATAAACCTTTCCATCCACAGGTTGGAAATAATAAAACTAATTCTGCCTGTGGGGAATTAAAACAAAAGTACAAATAAGTAGGGATGTCCCACTGGGCAAAGATTACTGGGGTCTGGACCAAAATAAGGATCTCCAAAGGTCCAAACTCTAAACTGGGCGGTTAAACCAAACTCAAGGTGATATCTTAAACGAAACCAAAAACCCACAACACTCTAGCAAACAGACCAGCGCGGAGGAGAGACTGCTACCACCAAAACAGCTCTCCGAATGTCTGAAAGAAGTTCCTTTATGAAGGGAGAAACGCTCCCGGTGACGTCCTACATCTGCGATAGAGACGAAGCAGCGCATCTGACCCCGGAAGTTGTTGTCCGTTGCCAGGAGACGAAGGCGGGCAAAACAGGAAAGGAATCTAGTAGCGGACGGACGTTGTTCCGGGTCTTCGGTATTTGGCGGAGATGTTAGAGAAGGTGGAGAAGAGGGTGAACTAGAGGAAAAACAGGCAGATTCCTCTTCTATTTACTAACTCCTGGGGATGCAACAAGTGGGCGCGGTGCGTCGACTACCGGATCTGACGTCGACAAATTTTTCGAATCGAGCCGTCGACGTCATTGAGGCGTCGCTACAGCCCTAGGTAAACGTGTTTCAATGTCTTGACAACTTAATCATGAATACATTTTACATAGCTGAAAGTCAATTGGTTTTGCTAAAAGAGACCAGGCACAAAGAGTCTAATTACCTTTACTTACTGAAACATAACATAAGGTAAATAGTCCAGTTTTTTCTTTTGACTGGCAGCAAATCATGTTGTTCCCAATCATGGGCCCTTATTTATAGGTGACTCGTGTAGGTTGTTGTGATGGTTGAAGTGGCTGCAGTAAATGGTCTCCAGACAAACGAAAACCATTAAACTCAAGACCTTAAAAAGGTCAGTACACTTAGCAGCCTCTTATAGACGTGAACACCTACCCAAACAGTCTCTACTCTCACAAAAGGAGAAGATACAGAGAAGTACAGAGGGCACACACACACACACACACACAGTCACAAACACAGAAATAACTTTTTTTTTTTATCCCAAATTTCATTCCCTTTGATGAAAGCTGAGCAAATGACTGCACCAAGTGGCAGAATGCTTCCAATAAGAAATCTGTTCACACTGGCAGTGAAGCCTTATGGTTGGCGAATGCTTGAATTTTGGAGAAAAACTAGTGAATAAAAAAAGCTAGTTGGCTTGCAGGGATGTAGAAAAGGATTCCCCCCAAACCACATAAAGCAGATTCTAATGGTATGAAAAATAAAAGCACAATGAGGTTACAGAGTGGGTTTATTATGGCTGGGATTGTGGCCCTTCAGTAAATAAAAGGTTTATTCACTATAAAGCTATTGTATTCTTGGAAAGGATTAAAATAACCAAAATGACTATTTAAACAGTAACACGACAAACAAATGATGCATATTGCATCACCCTTGAACCACCTACATGTACTTTCTTTTAGGAAAGAGAAGAGACTTTGACAGATCAAAACTTTGAAGATCACATCAAACATCTGTTTTACAGCTCTTCAAGACTTTCCCAAGTCAAATTTTAACTATCGAGTCACATTAAATCCCATTCACTAAAGTAGTCCCAAATAAGTATTTATATATTTTTTTCAACTTGATTTTCTTGGAAACCAACGGTGTAGATAAGTATCATAAATCTTTTCTATGTTGTCTTCAGACTTCTGAGCCTCCCTGGTAAGGTCCATTTGGGGGTTCTGGAGAGGAGGGTCCATTGGATTGTCGAACCTCGTATTCAGGAGGAGCAATGTGGTTTTTGTCTTGGCCATGGAAGGCTGAGCCAGCTCTATACCCTTAGGGGGGTCATGGAGGGTGAGTGGGATTTTGCCCAACCAGTCTACATGTGTTTTGTGGATTTGGAGAAGGCGTTTGACCGCGTCCCTTGGGGGGCCCTGTGGGGGGTACTCCGGGAGTATGGTGTACCAGGCCCTCTGATACGGGCTGTTAGGTCCCTTATGACCGGTGCCAGAGCTTGGTCCGCATTGCTAGCAGTAAAGCCGAATGTTAAGCAGCTGGAATGAGAATCAGCTCTCCTAAATCCGAGACCATGATCTTGAGCTGGAAAAGGGTAGAATGCTTTCTCCAGGTCAGGGACAAGGTCCGTCCCCCCAGTGGAGAAGTTTAAGTATCTTGGGGTCATGTTCACAAGTGAGGGAAAGATGGATCAAGAGATTGCTGGGTGGATTGGTCTTCCCCGGAGGAGCTGGCCCAAGTGACTGGGGAGAAGAAAGTCTGGGCTTCCCTTCTTAGGCTGCTGACCCATGACCCGACTGCGGATAAGTGGAAGAGAATGGATGAAGATGGATAGATGTCGTGTTCAAGCTGCAAGCCTTTTGATTAGTTACAAACACAATGCTTAGGGCTACTCCCATTTCTTGTTTGTAGCATGAGACGGAATAAAATGTTCTGCCTTGTAGGTTCATAGTTTCATTCTACTAAATACGATCTGCATTATCGTTTCTCAGGTAAAACCAAAACTCAGGGAAAGGATAGACCCTAGGTGGCAGAGTTATGGAAAGGTTCTTGACTAGAGAGCTGTCAGGGTAGAGCTACTTTTTGCATATTAAGTATTTACTATATCATCATCATGATCGTCATCGTTTCTATAGCACTTTCCATCATCCAAGAGGTGAACCAAAGTGCTACACACATACAAAAACTTTTGAACAACACATGGCCAGCAATAAAATATACATAAAAAAAACATGAAACAAAACCAAGATAAAATAATTAAAATACAACTGGACAAAAATTTGCTAAGTTGTCTAAAATTGTCTAGCTCATGCTGAGGGAACGCCACTGTATAAAAGTGTGTCTTCATCCGACTCATAAAAACCGCCAGTGAGGGTGCTTGTCTGACCATGATTGGAAGGTCATTCCACAGTTTGAGAGCCAAAAAACTGAGAAAGCCCCACCTCCTCTAGTCAAGCATTTTACTCGCGGAACGACTAGTAAGCCATATAGCTAGGAGCATTGCCCTGCAGAGACTTAAAGACAAAGACAAGTATCTTGAACCTGACTCAGAAAGATACTGGAAGTAATAAAAGCTTGGACTACAGTATCTAGGTGGACTTGCGACACTAACCGCTTGATCCTGGTTAAGTGGCGTAGATGGAAAAAGCCAAGAGCGCACCACTCGATTGGTGTGAGTCTCTAGCTTTAATGACGCATCCTGCTTTATACTCAGGTCAGTGACTAGCTTCTTCTTAAAGGGGACCAGTGAGGACAGGTTATATATATATATATATATATCAACCAGGTGGGGGTGTTTTTATATTGAAAGCTAGCATAGACTATGTTTAAAGATGTCTCCCTGAAAGGGGGGTTAGGGTTAGGGTAGTGCTGATGGGACTATGCATGGCTGGTGTTTACTTGGAGATGGACAGATGTTTTTATAGAAATATCTGACACTTTGACTTATAACTGACCGGAAAAAAACTACTGGTACTTATTGTATCCTGGAAATAAGTCTCTGTACGCTGAGAGGTAAACATAAAAAGTGTCGGTACTCCATACAGGTGCATACCAGCCCGTTTAAAATACTGACCTTAATGCCTATGAAACATGTATGTCACAAAGCAACTTAATCCACTGGTACCTTTCTTTGAACTCAACCCTCCATGAACTGCTGTAAATAATTGCTACACAACTGCCCCGCCTCCTCCCCTTTGCTGCCTGCATGTAGTTCTTACTGCTTCTTCGGGAAGTTTTAACAATGCCCCTGTTAAAATATCGGCATTTTGTAGGCGTGGTGCTGGAATTTCATAACCTGGCAGCAGCCAGGTCTCTATGTGAAGCCCCGCCCAGTGTCGAGTCTACACATTTCGATCTGGAATCCCTGCAGCACAAACCGTCTGAAAGAGGGAGGGCTATCTGGTAGAATATTTTGAGCTGATTGGAGGACGTGCAAGGTAGTGCCCAGCTGTCACTGGCTACCATATTCTGTCTTTAGCCAATCACAGTAATACAAATGACATATACCGAGTGCACCTGGAAAACAACAACAACTCGCTCAAGCTTTATTCATTCACTAATGCGGCACTTACCATGTCTTCGGGTGATTTGATGATGAGACAGAAGTAGCTCAGGAGGTAGAGCGGGTTGTCCAGTAATCGGAAGGTTGCAGGTTCAATCCCGGCTCCAACCAGAGAATTCTGCTGTTGTGTCGTTGGGCAAGACACTTAACCTACCTTGACTGCTAGTGGTGGATGGAGGGATCGGTGGCGCCTGTGTAAGTCAGCCTTGCCTCTGTCAGTGCGCCCCAGGGCAACTGTAGCTACATCGAAGCTCATCCTCACCAGCGTGTGAATGTGTGTGTGAAAGAGTGAATAACTGGTTGTGTTGTGAAGCGCCTTGGGGGGCTGTATAACTCTAAGAAGGTGCTTTACAAATAAAGGCCATTTACCATTTCTGCCAGTTTTGGGCGATGAATATGCGCATAAACGGCAGGGTTTTCCCCTAGCACTTTACAAGCCTGGCGGGCGCCAGACTTTGCTTAGTCGCGCATCAGGCAAAGCATGGTTCTGCAATGGCGCCCCCATGGCCACCTCTAGAAAATTGCTGGCCCCCCAGCAAAAGCCAGTGTTAATAAATCATATTAATGTTCACTCAAACCATATCTTAATTATTCAAGACATAATTGTAAAACAAAATAAAAAATAATACAATTAATGCGTGAAGAAATAATCAGAATTAAAACAATACACACGCCTATTTTAGGCCAAAGGTTGGACGGTTTGAACTGGAGCGGTCCAAGATGGATTCTCTTGTTTGGAAAATTTCAAATCTTGCGAGAATTCATCTTGCAGCGCAAGGTTGGGAACTTCAGTAGTGGTGCAGAGCTATGGAGAAGCCTATGGAAGTGAAACACTAACTTTTTCTTTATTAAATAGTTGTTTCCTAATAACAAAGCACAATTTTGGTGCCACTTGCCCAGTTCTGTGGCCTATTGGAGTGTCTGCCCAGAGACTGGGAGATCTTGGGTTCAAATCCACGGTCGGATCATACCAAAGACTTGCCTCCCCGCTTCACACTTAATATTAAGGGGTTCTATTGAAGGGCTAAACCACCAAATAGTTCCCAAACACAACTGTCTCTGCAGCTCACCGCTCCCCCAGGGAGATGGATCAAATGCGGTAAACTAATTACAAACACCAGTGTGACAGGTAGTGGGACGTCAACTTACTGTAAAGTGTTATAAAAAATGTAGTGTTTAATGCTCTTGTGTTCCAAGACCTGATGACGTTGTGTAAATCCACTGCAGCAAGAGGATGTGGGTTTGTCTTTAAACCTCAAGTGGATAGGAGGGTTAAATCAGACTCTGTGAGGCAATAAAAGCAATCTATTACAGCAGCGGAAAATGGGAACCTTTCTCTTTTAGCAAAAGCTTGTGTTTTCTTTTCTCAAAAGCCACTAAAAAAGCTTCAGACATGTTTGCAAGCCACTAGAGTCAGAGAGAAGACAACAAGCCAAACACATTAGCCTCAGTTAATTGGTATTAAACCATTTAGCTGTTAACACTAAGAAAGCCTCCTAACACTGCAGTTTAAGATCTTGTTTTTATTCAAAAATATATTTTAAGCACAACTTATTAATAATCACTTACTAATTTAATTTCTAACCTCCCTACTTGTGTCTGGAGGCTGATTAGACATAAGCAGTTAAGAACTGCCAGCAAACAAAATGTTGCATTGAATATTAATCGTTCGAGTACTGTTTTTTTTTTTTTTTAAAGAAGATACATCCGCAGATGCAATCGGACCAAAAGTTGCATAAAATGATGAACGACAATAGGAGTCCATGGCTTATCTGAAATACTATGAGTAATCATAGGGGCTATGGAAAACCATTCTTGAAGCCAATTGCACAAGTCTCCATCAAATGTTACATTTATCATGGAAATGCCCTGTCCCTACGGCTGTTCTGCATAGGTCTGAACCCCCTCAGCCCAAAAAACAGTACTGGCTATGGATACTGACTCAAGAATGGAACTACAATCAGCCACCTCCTCTACATGGAAGAATTAAAGCTGTATGCCAAGAGTGAGCAAGACATAGTCTCACTGATCCACACCACCAGGATCTACAGCACTGATACTGGAATGCCATGACAAAGGAATGGAAGGCAGCCCACACAGAAGGGGTCTCAGGCCCTGTCCACACGTAGCCGGGGATCTGCCAAAACAGATATTTTCCTACGTTTTGGCCTGTCATCCACACGAAAACTGAGTTTTTTCACACGAAAACGGATCTTTTTAAAAACTCCGGCCAAAGTGAAGATCTGCGTTTTCTCCGTTTTGGGTGTCTGCGTGTGGACGGACAAAACCGGAGTTTTAAGGTCCGCAACGTCACTTTCCGCGACAAAAAAATGCTGACATCACGTGTGCGACCTGTGTTTACACTAGCCGACAGCATGGATGCCCTCAGAGCTGCGTTCTGTCACTACCCGATCCATCAATCGTCCAAGCGCTTTCTGCTTGTTTGTTTTTGCAAGCGGAATTACTGCTCCTTGCGGAAGACCACAGACGAAGGACGAGGTTAAGAACGGGGGAAGTACTGCCGCCTACAGGTCTGGCATGTCCATAACAACGTATTTATCCGGGTACGTGTGGACAGAGTTTGTTTTTAAAACGCGGTGGTGTGGATGCAAGTTTTTGGAGGGGCGGATATTCGTTTTCAAAAAACCCCGGCTACGTGTGGACTAGGCCTCACTCTCAGAAGGAACAACAGCAGACACTAAGGACAGCTACGAGTACCTTGGTATCCTACAACAAGTAAGGCAAGTTCTAAGAAGTCAGCTCAATGGCAAAAACAAGATCTGGGCAATGAACAGCTACACCCTGCCAGTAATCAGATATCCTGCTGGAATAATAAGGTGGCCAAAGGAAGAAATACAGGCCACAGATATTAAGGCACATCCTAATGGAGGGTTCCATCCCGAATCCTGCATCCTGAGACTGTACACTAGCTGTAAGGAAGAAGGCCGAGGACTAGTGAGTGTGAGAGCCACTGTCCAGCATGAAACATCCAAGATCCATAAGTACATCAAGGACAAGGCCCCAACAGTGAACGTCTCAGACAATAGCGAACAGAGGAGAAGACGCTGGAAATACCATCATGGGTGGACAAACCCCTACATGGGATGTACCACTGACAGATAACTGAAGTGGCTGATATAAAGAAATCCTACCAATGACTAAAAAGAGCTGGTCTGAAGGACAGCACAGAGGCACTCATCATGGCTGCACAGGAACAGGCCCTGAACACCAGAGCAATGGTGGCCAAGGTCAACTGTTGATTGCTTGGGCAAAATCCTGGTGTAAGATGCTGGCATGGAAAAACATCCATGGAACTCCACAACCAAGTGGCTGGCATTGTGTACAGAAACATCTGTGAAGAGCGTGCACTAGAAGCCCAAAGGTCAAAGTGGGTAACGCCCCGTAAGGTGGTTAAGAATGAGAGAGCCAAGCTCCTGTGGGACTTCCAGATCCAGACCAACAAAATGGTGATGGTGAACCAACCGGACATTGTGGTGGTGGACAAACAACAGAGGACAGCCGTTGAGGTTGATGTGGCAATATCAAGTGATGGCAACATCAGGAAAAAGTAACAGGAGAAACTAGAGAAGTACCAGGACCGCAAAGAAGAACTTGAGAAAGCCTGGAGAGTGAAGACATCAGTGGTGCCCATGGTCATAGGCGCTCTCGGGGCAGTAACTCCCAAACTGGAGGAGTGGCTAAAGCAGATCCCAGGAAAAACATCAGAAAATCTCAGTCCAGAAAAGTGCAGTTCTAGGAACAGCTAAGATACTGAGCAGCACCTTCAAGCTCCCAGGCCTGAGGTAGAGGACCCTAGCTTGGAAGAATGAGACCACTCGCGGTGGGTGAGATGGGAATTTTTTTTTCTCTTGGTGCAAGCATAAAAAGGTTGAACTTCACTTCCTGCTAGCTGAAAAGTTTCTATCACTTTCCAGCTTTTCTAGTGGAAAACTCACTTGTTACTTTTGTCCAGGTGGCGTATGTGCAAAAATGAGGGGGAAAATACATTTCATTTGCCTTTTCCCAGTAATGTCTCATAGAAAAAATGGGATTCCTAATGTAATAGTGTAACTCCTAAAGAGCGCCCTAGGTTAAATAAAATCACATTGAAAAAACACACATTTTAAGATAATAAGTTAACTACTCTCTGGCCTGTCTGATAAGAAATAACATAAAAACAAGTGTTCTTAATGTTCTGACCCACTGCAAGGAAACAGGGTCTGTTTATTAATTACATATACATCTGCCCCCCCCCCTTTTTTTTTTTTACAAATTTACCACATCCGTTTACAACCTTAACTAGATAAACAGCAAAAACACAAACTTCCAACAATCTCAAGACGAGACGTATTTTATGGGGCCCCAAGCTCAAGAAAAGCTAAATAAAAACCAGTGAAGTCAGTAAAATGTTGCAGGTCTGATGTTGTTGAGGCGACGTCCGATCCGTCAGGAAAGGCAGGTTTTACTCACTCCAGATGATGATCAGCATCGAGATCCGTGACCTCCTTCCAACGGTCAGTAGAAGCAGAGACATGCAGCAAGCGAGCGTCCGCTCCTCTCACGACACTAAACCGGCTCTCCGTATCCAGTCTGTGACTCCCGATGAGACCCTTTTACTGGATTCCAGTACTCGCTCCAGAGTCCGTCGTCAGTCCTTTCTGGACCTACCCCGGCTCGTCCGATCAGCTGTGCATTCCTCTGCCTCTTCCCGCTCTAGCTGCTGAGCAATCAGCGGGACTTCAACTGTAAATTAAAGACCCGTTAGTCCTTAGTTAGTTTGGACAAACAAATCCAAACCGTGGCGTCTGTGGGCCGCTTGAGATAACCCCAAACCTCTGGGAAAAGTCAGAATCGGCAACTGCTAACCTCAGCACTGCAAGTCCAAACTTAGCGGCCGATCAACGATAGATGAGCGGCCCGCGGCTCCTTCCGCTGCAACTCTCTCTCTCTTTCCAACGTCTTTCTCGTGCCAATTCCTCTCTCTTTCTACATCACAATACCTTTACCCCTGAACAGCCGCATGTAATGAAACATAACATCTATTTTAAGTGAGACAGAAAACAGCGCAAGTTAGCTTTTGATTATAAATGAATTAATGAAATCATCATGTTTTAAAACAAGAATTCCACATTTCATTTCATTTGAATTATTAAATTATTATTTAATAATTTGGCCAAGGGTTACACTAACAAAGCTAACTGCACAACCGATGTCTGCATTTGAAATAAATGACAGAAGACAAGAGAGATTTAAAAAGGGAGCCTAAGAACAGCCTGCATTGCATCTCCCCGGCTAATATGAGGGGAATAGTGACACGGAGAGTTGCAGCTAAGCTCCCTGAGAAAGCAGCCTTCACCCACCAGGGAAGCAGAGTAATTACAGAAAGCTTTTGTTCCCATTTGCCTACAGTAATAAGCCTAAAAGCTTGGCAGCTCACGCATTAGATAATGAAGATTTAGAGAGTGCAGTTGGAGCTAGTTAGTTTTTGTACTTTACACGGAGCGCCGGCGGTTTTGAACACACCTTCCTCTGCTTCACTCCTCGTGGCTCTTTTACCTTTCGAGAGCAGATGTGGCTGTGAGCAGCAGGAAGAATAACAGGCTTCCATCTGGATGTGTTGGAAACACCTGCAAGTTACAAAGAGCTCAGCCAGTTGAGCACTACCTGCTTTGCATGCAAAGAAGAATACCCACATGGTGAAATTCGGCTGACTGACAGTGATGTGGAGCTGTAGTTTTTCACGGGGCATCGTCCCTGCATGCATTTCTTGAGGATTCATTATGTTTTAGATATAACTCATAACAATTTAATCCCACCTGTATGACTAATGCAACTTTGGGCTCTGAGCTGAGTGACAACTTTAGAACTTCAAAGCCTTTGGCGTAATAATAACACCATCTGTGTTTAGATTGGAGTCTCAAAAGCTAATTCTGCCTGCCACTAAGCAGGGTCTCACAGGAAAACGAGGGCTCAGTTTATAGCATAAATAAAGTGCTTCTGCACTTTTGCAAGCAAAACAGAACAAGGGTAGCTATGTTTTTCGCTCTTGCTAGTCGTACTTCGGCTACACCTGCCGTAGTCGTTAGTCATTATATGGCAACAATGAAATCTATTAATGCATATAGATATGAATAATTCAGTTTAATAACTCCTCTCTTTCTTTAAATGTCTATTTTTTTTACTGTAAAAAACAGACTTTCCTTTTCAAAGGTTAGATTACAAACTTCTAAGTTGAAAATTGGCATTGCTTTTAAAATGGTTATTCAACATTTTACAACCTAAAGTGACAATGCGTAGTTTTAACTATCAATCTCTGGAAATATCCATTGAAATGTTGTTGAAAATGAATTAAATAATACCCAGTTGTTGAAAAATATTGGCGGCTTTGTAACATATAACCATAGATTTTGGTCTAAAATGCATGGGAGCAGTTCTGTCTCTCAGCGATGCCATATTAAATGCAGTGTTTCCCTCTACTGGAGCCTGTGAGGACAAAATGCATTTTGATGAAAGGCAGTCTGATGTGCTTGTCATTTAGCTGGACCTGATGAAGTATATGTTCGGAAATCACCAGAGATTTTTTTACCCTAATGACCTTCCGTTGGTAAGGTCTTACTTAAGACTTAAAGACTTTAATTCTATTCAGCAGTGGCTGTTGGCTAATAAACTTCTCCTTAATAAGTCAAAATCATATTCCTTACTGTTTCATAAGAAAGCCCTAGATATTGGCGAAAAAACCTTAAGCTTTGTTTTCTCGACACCTCTCCTCTGGAGACCATAAAATATCTTGGTGTTTGGCTGAAACCTGATTTATCCTTTAAAACACAAATACAATCAACTACAAAAAAATGCAATTCTCGTCTTAAAATCCTCTATCAATCTGTTAATTGTTTTAACTTTCTGGTTAGGAAAAGAATCGCCACACAGCTGCTTCTGCCTATTCTGGACTATGCTGACATTATCTATCAGAACACTTCATCCTCCTGCTTGCACTCTATTGATGTTGCTTATAATAGTCTCTGTCGTTTTGTTCTTCGTTGTCCATTTAGGACACATAGAAGTGTGATGTATCGACAGTTGTCCTGGTTCGCACCTACTGTCAGAAGACAGTTTCACTGGTTTCAGTTTATTTTTTTAAACTTTTTACTTTAATTATCTGGATTATCTTAAAATACACTTAATTCCCTATAATTCACTTTACAGCCTGCGGCACAATGACTAGATCTCTTTTGTTGTTCCTAGAGTGAAAAGAGAGGTAGGGAAACATGCTTTTGGTTTTAAGGCTCCATGTGATTGGATTAATCTTCCTTTGTATATTCGTTGTTTATCATCATTTACAACTTTTCGAAGGGCTCTGGTCGATCAGCTTCAGGAATAATTGTCTATGTTACTAATCGTATTTGTTCAACTGGCTGTTGCTTTTGTTTTTTCCTTGTTAGTTGAGGTCGTGTCGGGTGGGGTGAAGTATTGTGAGCCTTTGAGTGTGTGTGTGTGTGTCTGTAAATGATTGTTGTAATGTTTTGATTTTGGTTTTTGCTTTGCTGTCTTGCTCTTAATTTTTGTTCTTCTTTTTGTTGTAAAGGAGGATCCACTCAAAAACGAGATGTTTCATCTCAAGTGGTTATTCCTCCGTGTAAAATTATGTTTAAATAAATAAATAAATAAGTGACAAAGTGAACTCCTTTACCATCGATAAAGGGAGTCCACTTTTAAATCTGGCCTTACCCTTCAACCGTCACACTCCTCAAATATTCCACTTGCTTTCTAAGGTGAATAAGTAACTGCAGGGCTTTTTGATGAAGGAGGGGATAAATGATGTCTGTTTACCCGTGGGCGTTTGGCGGCAAGGGATGAGGCATCAACACATGTCAAGCAGCTCCAAGCTGAGTGGAACACAAGATCTTTGTCCTTCAGGCTGTTGAATAACTCCAAGAAATAAATGCGACTCGGGCTTAAAACTAAGAGCACGACACACTGGAGGAATGCAAAGAGACACCTAAAATCAGCTAAATGATTTCTTTTGTTAAGGTGCAATTTTTACAACTAACCACATTTGAAACAAAAATATCAAAAGCTAATTCATTACAAATGTTCTATACCTCATTGCTTCACATTTTTTGGTTCATTATGATGCTATGAAGATACTGTATTTATACAAATGTAGATCAAATTGTTGGTACTGCTATCAAAAGAAAACACCATAATGACGTTGAAATAACTTGGGGGAAATATGGTAGCTGAAAATGTATACTCATTTATCTAGGTGAGCTTCCTTAAAAGGACTTTACGGAGTTTTGAATTTTTATGCTCGCGATTGCCCCCTCAGGCCAAAAGCGTAACAGCAGCTTCAATAGTAGGCTCGTGCACGAGGCGCGCATGCTGCACGTGCACACTCCTTAATGAAAATAATAGCTGAGACAGTCCCGTTTGTGTGTGTGTGTGTGTGTGTGTGTGTGTGTGGCCCAGAGGACAGGAGAACGCGCAGCTAATTAATTAAATAATTTGGTTCTGTACCTTTCTCTTCAGCACAGCCGACAAAGGTTTATGATGGGTCAGTCCTCCTGCATGCTCAGATCATTCCCTTCTCTTGCTTGAAAAGTTGTTCCAAAATGAAAGTTGAACCCACATCTTTTTTATCTGTGAATTCAATACCGTTCGGCGAGTCTCAAACAAAAATTTGGGCGTCTTACTATAAAAAAATATACCATTAATGTAAAAAAGAAACTCTAAATAAATTATGTTGACATCCAGAATGAAACATGGGTCTTCTGCACCAGAGTTCGACGTCTTACAAGGTGAGCTAAAGCGCCAGTGACATCCTTTGTATCTGTAACTTTTATATCCTTGATGACAGCTGAAACAACGTCAAACCAAAGAACGGTTCGGAGCGAAAAAGGCTATTTTGTTGCTAATTTGCAGGAAATATCTAGAAGAAAGTTCTACAGAAAGTAGCTAAGGGTCCTCAGAAATGTAGCTAGCTTTGTCACTAGGCGTTAGGAACAGCGACAAAGTGGCACTGCCTCTCTCTCTGCTGCTAAAGCTACTGATAGCAAATGCTACGGGCTATGCCTGAGCGTGAACACGCATGAAGCAGCCTGCTCGACCCGAGCATCTCTCTTTTTCTGTGATTTTACAGAAAAACAGGCAATCACAGTAAAAATGCCAGGGCTCATTCTACAGGACCAGGACATTGCAGGAGAATGTATGAAGAAGAAATTTATTATTTCAATACATGTTTTGGCTGTCAAACTTCCAAAATGCCCCTTTAATGTTTTTCTGGGCTATCTGAATGTTTTTTCCTCAAAAAAAAAGCTAGAACACAGAAAGCTGAAAATATTGGTCGTAGCAGCACCAAGGAAAACAAATAAATAACCAGATGGGTCGCTTTGCATTTCAGGTTCGGCTCCAGCAATCTACTCCCATCCCGCTACTGCTGCTACTGGAACACGCTAACTCCAAGGGAAACCGTAAACGTGTGCTCACCATGCCAATACTTTTCAGACCGTCACATTTAATGCTTTTAAATGCGAAACATTTCTCCCTTTAGGTATACAGGGCAGCAGTAGCTCAGAAGATAGAGCAGGTTGTCGAGTAATTGGAAGACTGTAGGGTTGATCCCGGCTCTGACCAGAAAATGTTGCTGTTGTGTCCTTGGGCAAGACACATGACGGTCGGAGGGATCAGTGGCATCAGTGTTCGTCAAAGCGTCCCAGAGCAGCTATGGCTACAACATAGCTCATCCCAACCAGCGTGTGACTGTGTGTGTGAATGGGTGAATGACTGATTATGTTGTGAAGCACCTTGGGGGGTTGTAGAACCCTAAGGAGATTCTACACAAATACAGGCCATTTACATTTACATTTTTTCAACTGTTATCAGCATAGACATCAATATATGATGTCTGTGGTTACTGGTAGCTTGTTAAATCAGCAGCTTCTTTGTTTCTTTTTCTGTTCTCCTATTTTTTTTCCATTTTCTGATTGGATTTTTGTATCCCTCAAATTTTGTTGTCATCTTTTAATCGTCATAAATCTTTACAGAAGTGCAAATTTAAGCTTTCATTTAATTTTCGTTAGCAAATATTCATTGGTCACGAAAAGACAAAATGAAAACAATTTGCCAGTCCAGTGGAACTGCCCCCGATGTCCAGGCGATATCGCAGAGCTGCGTCAGTCAACACAGCCCTACAACATCCAGAGCCTTAAGGAACTCTGGGTGGATCTCATCCACCCACGGAGCCTCGCCACCGAGGAGATTTGTGACCATCTCACCAGAGATTGGAGAGCCCAACTCAAAGTCCCCGGACTCTGCTTCCTCACTGGAAGATGTGCCGGTGAGATTGAGGAGGTCTACGAAGTATTCTGCCCACCGATTCACAAACTTGCCCTTTTTTGTTAACATTTCTCACCAACATCAATACTAAATAGTCCTCTCAGCTTGAAAGTTTATAATTTTAGATACATAAACTGTGTTTGGAGCTCCGTGGTCATCAACCATCTTAAAATACAGTGGCTGTTTAGGGACAAAGAAGCTCTGCGTTACGCCTTTGCACTATGACTGTAACCTGAAAGGTCAGCAGTGCACCCTGGAAGCATGGACTCTGCCAGTTCAACTAAGAAGAGAATAGCTACAGCGTTGCTGTACTTTGTTAGCTTCAATAACAAATAAGGAAATCAAGACACATTTAATATGTTAAGTCGTCATCATGTCAAGCACTTAGAAGCTGCATGTGCTGAGATCCCCACCCGCTATCACTCTCTCACTCACCTTAAGTTGCTCATTCGTCTTTTCTTTGTACTAGAGCTCACGATTCCTTCCCAACATATCAGTTCAAAAATCCTTCTTCAAGAAAATTACTTCTACTCAAGTGTTCCCTTCCCACAGCCTAACCACCTCTCTCCTAACACGCTCCAGCACTAGTCCACTAGCCAGCTAAGTCAGCATTGTTTACTTGATCTCCACAAACACTTTACTAACACCGAAGTACTTCTCCATGTGTTACAGAGACGACATGTTTCTCCAAGGTTTTTTTTTACACAAATGAATAACTTTAGATGTGGGTCTCCTTCAGCTGGTAATCCGTGGCAGTTTCCGGACATACACACAGTTTCCCCAGCTCCAGCCAATCCTCCTTGGCTAGCCATGGCTAACAAGCAGATAGTGATTGCTCCATATCCATTAGCTGTTAGCGGCAGCCAGCTTGTTTACAATGCTCGTCCCAGATCCACGTGACACCTTCCGGCTGACCCTCCTCCGTATCTGAATTGGTGACAGCTTCGAAGGCTGACAGAACTAGCTTGCTTCCTTCAGGACTGGTAGGTTGATCGTCGTCGTCGTTTTCCTCTGCTTATCCGGGTCCGGGTCGCGGGGGCAGCATCCCAACTAGGGAGCTCCAGACCTTCCTCTCCCCGGCCACCTCCACCAGCTCCTCCGGCAGGACCCCAAGGCGTTCCCGGATCAGATTGGAGATGTAACCTCTCCAACGTATCCTGGGTCGACCCGGGGGCCTCCTGCCGACAGGACATGCCCGAAACACCTCCCCAGGGAGGCGTCCAGGAGGCATCCTGACCAGATGCCCAAACCACCTCAACTGACTCCTTTCCATCCGGAGGAGCAGCGGTTCTACTCCGAGTCCCTCACGAATGTCCGAGCTCCTCACCCTATCTCTAAGGCTGAGCCCGGCCACCCTACGGAGTAAACTCATTTCGGCCGCTTGTATCCGCAATCTCGTTCTTTCGGTCATTACCCAAAGCTCATGACCATAGGTGAGGATTGGGACGTAGATTGACCGGTAAATCGAGAGCCTGGCTTTCTGGCTTAGCTCCCTCTTCACCACGACAGATCGGCTCAGCATCCGCATCACTGCAGAGGCTGAACCAATCCGCCTGTCGATCTCCCGATCCCTCCTACCCTCACTCGTGAACAAGACCCCGAGATACTTAAACTCCTCCTCTTGAGGTAGGACCTCTCCCCCGACCCGGAGTTGGCAAGCCACCCTTTTTATCCAACTGTGGACCCACCACCTGCAGGAGGAACATGAGGGGTCCGGTGCAGTGTGGATCGGGTGGCAGACCGAGGCGGGAGCCTTGGCGGTCCGATCCCCGGACAAGGAAACTGGTTTTTGGGACATTTGGTAGGTTGATATAAATCATAATTAAAAATGCATTTTTATTTGTTTGAGTAGTTATTATTATATGCTTTGTGTGAGTTGGGCTAGTTGCAATACTACTCTGAACTGCATTTTTAAATTATGATTTGAATGGATTTCATCTATAGGGCTTTTAAATTATTTTTGTGAGTTTCAGGTTATTTCAGTGACCATTGCAGGTTATTTTTTCTTAAATGAAAGGTGTTTTTTTGCCAAATTTATATAAGGCAATTTGAAGACAACTATGCAAAATATGGCCTAATGCATTGGGCAAATCATGTTCTTGTAAACAATTTATGCATCAGTTTCCTTTTGTTTTTCAAGTTGCTCCAGAGGCCTTCATGGGTCACTTCTTTTTCCGTGTAACCTAACCTAAACATAACATGAATGGTTATTTTTAATCCCAACAAAGGTGTGACCTTTGAGTCTATGAGTTGTAAGCATTCAAGCAGAAAAAGATGCTCTTTTTGATGTGTGACGAAAACACTGAAAAGAAAAGTTTGGAGTCAAGACAGAAGTAGTTTGTGTAGTAGAAATTGAGAGAGTTATATGACCATGATATTTCCCATTTTAGGCTTGCTATGTCATTGTTTGTGTGATGTGAACCCATGTAGGGCCTAATCTGCATTAGGGATGCAGTTTAAGGTTCTTCAAATTCAACTGTGGAACAGAACAAAAAATCAACAAACTACAAGTATGGATGAAATAGCTGTTTACCCGAGAAGTTAAATCCTGTGTAAAAAATTACTGTTGAAGTATTCTGAAACATTGTTAGGAAAAGATCCAAAACCCAAGTAGCATCTTGGAGGCCAAGAAAAGAAAACATTCTTTAAAAAAAACTCAACCATTCTAGAGTTAAAGTACAAAGATTATATGCAATAACATTATTTAATGCTTCTACAAATAGATTGTGCTCTCTTTTAAACCATTCCCGGGAATGATGTACTATTACTTTCTACTCCAGCTTGCATTTGCATCAAGCTAAGGACCTATCCTGGCTGTGTGCTCAGGTAATTGGCAGAAGACTTCCACAGACTCTGCCAATCCCCAAGCCTGTAGAGACATTTAGTCAGCACCAAGAGTGCCTTGTGGTTAGCACTTAGTCTAAGCACATTTACCTGCTTATCTTATTTCCCAGTTGTCAGCTGGAAAGCATGTTGGTAATTGAGGGGAGTAACCTGCCAGTTGAGGTGTTCCTCATTCATTTAGTTAATGGCATTGTTCTCGCTGCACGGTGGGGAGCCCCAGTGTGAAGAGAGACATGACAGGACTATAATCAGAACTCAGTTTAGGGCATGTACCTCTGATTAAATTGAGACAGGATTACAAATTAAACAATATGTTCACTTGAAAAGTTTTGTTTATTAGAAGTATTGTTATCAATTTATCAGCCAAAGCAAATACTTTGTTTAGGCTGGAGGTTCCTTTGTAACGTTCTTTCTGTGTTGAGCGGGTGCGGGCAGTAGAGGGCAACACCATTTTCTGTTACCCGCTGATAAAACAGCAAGGGAGTGACATCACAACCACTCTGAGGAAGGCGCCAATGAGAGCCAAAACTGTGAGAGAAAAAAAAAAACGTTAAAACAACTAGCTTTGCTAGTCTGTGTGTTATTAAGAAGACAAGAACAATAAACAGCCCTATCTCATTAAAGGGAGGTCAAACCCATTATGTTACATGAAACTTAGAAACGTCAAGAAAATTTTGAAGAAAAGCTGACTCAAAACAAAATTTTGATGATGAGTTGGGTTAAAAAAAAGACCACAATAGAGCTGTTGATGCTTTATGCGCTTTAAATGTAACACCATGGGTCACCAACAAAACAAATTTATGCTTATAATTTATGTAATTAGAGATTGATTGCCAATTTTGAGATAATCATGGGTAACACTTTATAATAATGCTTTGTTACTAAACATTTATAAGTGTTTAGTATGTCATTAATAGAACATTTGCAAGGGATTAGATAATGATGTACAATTAATTTATAAAACTTATAAATGTATTTAAAAATGTTAGTATAAGTGTTTAATAAGTCAACAATAAATCCTTTTCAAGGTATTAGGCAATATATACAATTCGTTTTTAGAAGCTGTGATGACATTTACAAACACTCTTTCCCACATTTGATAATAGTTTATAGATTATGTAAAAATTTCTAAAGTCACAGTCGTCATTGATTATGTAAGATTATGATGCACCAGTGATTTCTAAAGGATTACCTAAATGATCATGAATACATTTGTCAATTGATTTTGAACGTGAATTCATTTAAATATTGATAAAATTTACAAAAAAATCCACACAATTATAAAACGTTTTCAGGCTGTTTGTTTTCTTTAAGTATTGTTTAGAATAAATGGGGGTAGAGGGTTAGGGTTGGGAAACGACAATTCAAAAATTGAAACAAAAAAATTTGACGTTTAGTTTCAGGTGTCACTTCGGGGTTATGTAGTCTCCTCCTGGTGTAACTTCCTGGTTCCGTGACGGGAAGCACGCCCGTTGTGGTTCTGTGGTTCTGCTGCTCAAACAGATTATGGTCAGGATGAGCAACAGAGGCTGGGGGAATAAGGTTGATAGCACCCAGGAAGAAATGCTAAAATGTTTCCAAAGTGTTGAAATATTTCAAACTCAAGCCAAGAGACAAGACTGCTAGCTTAGTGTTAAGTAAGCATCATGCTAAGCTAATTTAGCATCACATTAAGCTAGCATTGTGCTAAGCTACCGTTTATCAAAAGCAGAAATAATCCAGAAGCGTCAGGCGTGAGCTAAGGATCCAAGACAAGGTGTGTTTTCTGGAGTGTAAATGAAGATAAACTTACTATGAGCCATGAAACTGAGTCTGAGAATTATTTAGCCGCTATCACTAAAAGCCAAAAGCTGTTTTTCTATGACACTAAAATGTTTGCTCGACAGCTTATTTTAACAAGTTTTAATTTTCAGTCTGATTTGTTTGGAACAGTGAATTTTATCGTATATCAGAAATGAAAAACAAAAGTGATCAAATTTATTTGATAGACATTTGTGATTCTGTTCATGTGTTTTGAGCTGGTAAATTAAATATTTCTCTTTATTTTATGAATTGGCTTCCTTGGACAGCTTGCTCTGGGCAAATCCTTCCTGCCCAGCTGACTCTGCACCAGAGTTAACAGGCAACAGCTTAAAAGAAGTTGAAATAAATGTTATAGAAATATACTTAATTATATATCTATATATACTATATCTGTATAGTATGGGATGGGATGGCATGGCACGGTGTGGTGGGGTGAGGGTGAGGCATAGCATAGTGTTTTATCGTATGGATTGGTTTGTGTGTTATGGGACAAATTTAATGTGGTATGGTATGACACTGTTTGGCATGTTGCAAGCAAGTATTGGTTTGTATTTTGTGATGTGACACCAGCTGGCGATGTGATATAGTAGGGTTTAGTACAATCTTAGCACCCGTTTTGTTTGTGGAGTGGATACATTTTTCATGAATCTCAGTATGAATATAAATGAAATTATCATAGAATAATTACTGAATGTTTTACAAATGTTTAACTTTTACAGTGAGCCTCATCCAAGATGGCGGCCACAGCTAATTGACCTTAGTGAGCACAAAATTGCTACAATGCTTGGTTTTAGCTTCCTACCACATTGCTTCAAGCACTTCTCATTGCCCAACTGTGGCATAAACTATTAACAAAAGCTTTGAGTGTTAGCAAGACATCTTTTGAACAACTTGGTGGATTTTCATGAAACATATCTGTCTGACAGATTTCAGTTTGTTCATGTACATGGGAAATCTTCATATTCTAGGGTTAATTGTAGAGTACCATACGGTTCAGTATTTGGACCAATTATTTTCACTATTTTCAATTATTCTCTTGTTGAGTAGTAGTGACTCAATGCACTTTGCTGGGTTCCTCAAATGGGAAACGTTTTACTGATTGGCTTAATGTTTCAACTGTATTGAAACTTTTACTTTGTGAAGCGCCTTGAGATGATTCTTGACATGATTTGGTGCTATAAAAATAAACGGAATTGAAATAAATAAATACATTTTTTACTCAAAACTTGTAGGGCAAACTAGTTGTAAAACAAGTGGACTTTTCTTGTTTTCTTATTAACATGTGCCTCACATTCAAGAATTTTCTTTAGTTCTGAAACATGGGTTGGGAGTAGGAGGCTTATACGTTGTGGTCTAAAACAAACTTGCTGAGTGCAATAGGAGTCACTGGTAAAGTCAATGTTATTACTAATGAGGCCATCAAGGTCGCCTGAGTTCTTTTCTTGGCCCATCCCTCTACTCAGCGCACTGTTTGTGTCATTAGTGCTGATGATCCTAACAAGTTCCCAACAAAGCCCACCTGTTCACTGTTTAAGTCACATCTCTTAAGGTGTGAGTTTTGGTTTAACTACCTGGGGAGACAAAGGATTAAGTGTAGAACTAACACACCAATGGAGAAATGCTTGAAAAGTAACTATGCTAGGACAGGGAAAGACCAAAAACTCCAACACGTTCTCATACCCAAAGCATCGAAAAATGACGCGTGTGACCAAGCGTCAAAATATGACGATTCGGGGTGCTCCAGCGCGTCAGGAGAGGACGCACTGAGGACGCACTGTCCCAGAGCGTCAGTATCCGATGCCCGCGGTGAGACGGACATTTGACCGACTTGTGAACTACTTAACCTTCCCCTCATCCCCATTCTAACCTTAACCAGCTGGCGCATACAAAGCTTAATTGTAAATTACTGAGTTAAGGTTAGGAAGGGGGTGAGGGGAAGGTTAAATCGCTAGAGGTTCAAGGAATAATGTCCATGTCGCCACGGGCATCAAATATGGACGCCCGCAGTGACACGTGTCCCTACGCGTCCTCTCCTGATGCATTGGGGCACCCCGAATTGTCATATTTTGACGCTTGGTCACACGCGTCATTTATCGACTCTTTGGGTGTGAGAATGTGTTGAAAACTCATGGCAACAGGTTTTCTTTTTCAGCTCATCAAACATCTCATTTATTCCAACGGTAGTTTGTTCAAACCCATAATAGAGAAGAATAAAATGATTTTTGAAATATCTCATTATCCATTAGGTAAAATTAGCACGGAACCTAACAGGGCACAGATGGGCCATGACCTACATTTGTAACCAGCCAGAACAAAGTGTGGGGCGCCCGAGTAGGTTTATTAGGGTTAATTTGTCATTGTTATAACATAAAGAACTCTCACATTCTTCCTCATACAAAATGAAGCATTAATTATATTTCAAAGCTGAGAAATTTTTAATTAGTTCTTGAAGCAATAATTGAGGTTTGAATAGATTTAATGACTTGAATAGGGGTACAATTTCAAATAGTTTCCTGATTCACTTTTGAAATTTTCTATAGAACTTCATGGTTTATTTAGTTTATGATATGAACAACAATGTTTAGACAATTATTGTGAGGAAAATCATGGCTTGTGAGACAGTTTAAATACCTCACTATCTGAATTGTTTTTGTTCTTACCAGTCTGAAGAACAAACGGTAGAGGTCTCATTTGAATGTGAGGAAGATTACCTGTTTTATTAAAGCCATTAAAGATCAAGTTCATTCATATTTCAAATACATTGGCAATGGTCACTAGTAAGAATGAATGCCTTGTAAGTGGTGCTCTGGAGAAAAAAAGATCAAAGGCTCCGGTTCGAGGATGTAGAAGTCATCTTGAGGAGAAAGTAGAAGCAAATGGGATGTTTTTTGGTGCCAAACATAGAACATTTTTCCTGATATTTGGACATCTCGCCTCTTAACGGCTCACAGTACCATGGCTTTACCACTGACTGTTTTCTTTGCAACGTTATCTCTACAAATAACACAATCCTGGAGGAGTTCTGCCATGTGGTGGAGTTGCAAATGCTAAGGGTTAGCAACAACAGCCTTCTTTGTCACGTGTCAAGTTGGGTGAGTCCATGAAATGTTAAGTGACAGTGTGACGTAGATCTGTAGAAAACTTTTCATGTTCAGCCTAAATGTTAAGCTCAGAGCAAATATTAATAAATAATAAGTAAAACATGATTTCTCAGTCTTTAACAGTCGAAAGTCAGCCATGGAATACACCTAATCAACATGCACTAATAGTATATTGGAGCAGGCGGAGGGAGACTAGGGGTCTTAGCACACCTGTTGTCGCTTGGCTTCCCGGGGCTGAAGGCTTGGAGGGGGATCTGGCCGTCTGGTTGGGGTCTGGGGTGGTGGGTTGCTGTGCTCAGCGTTGGGCGGGGGTGCCTGCTCATCAGCACCCCAGCAGAAAGGGTTGAACTCTGGTAACCGGTAATGGTTGTACCCCATGTGCTGCAGTACCGGGACCAGAGTGAATAGGGTGTGTATGGGGAGCATGAGTGGGTGTCCGGCGTGCATTTTTGTAAGTCTTTGGTTGTATGTTGGTTGTATGTGTATGTGTGAGCATGAGGGAGGGAGTGTGTGACTGTGTCTGTGTATGACTGTATATGTCAGGTGAGGCCTTTGACTCCTCCCCTCTCCTGGGACTTCTTTTGATGCAATACATCTTCGTCTCCCCTCCCCCGCCACACCTGGTGTGGAGTGTGGCGCCTTGGTCTGCCTGAGTGTTCGTGGCTCCCGGGTCAGGGAGTTTAAGATTTTTGGCGTCTGCCTGATCAATCCGGGTGGTTGCCTGGTGGGATCTGGGTCTCTGGGCTCTGCTGGGTCCCCGGCGGGGGTGGTCGCCCCTGGGTCCCGGGTCGCTCGGTTCCGGGCTTGGCCGGCTAGGGGGTGGGAGGCTGCGGGCGGGCCTGAGGGCTTGCCGCTGATACTTCCCAGGACTCTGCCGGCTGCTGGTTGTAGCCCCCTGGGGCGATCCTCTGTGCCTCTCGAGGGGGGGCAGGGGCTTTTCTGGTCACGGTCTCCTTTGGGTCCCTGTGCTCTGGGGCAGCTCCTGGATCTCTGGGACTTGGAGCTCCCCCCATCTCCTGCACATCTTTAGGGGGCAGATATGTTGTCCCTCACACTCTCTATTGGACACTCCTATAGAGAAACCTTACATAAACAAGCGCGTGTATGCACACACAGGTGCTCTCATAAGTATGGACTTGGGCACGTTCAACACATGTCTTAAGGCTGTGGTTGGCACCAAATGCACTGTGATTTATTATCGTGATTGTTCAGTTAAACAATGTTGATTTTACATTTCTTCATCAAGTTGACGCAGTGATAGCTTGATTTTGTTGTATTGTTGTGTGCCCCTTTTCTGCAGGTCTAGAAGCAGACCCCTGTTCATCATTGATTGTTTATTTTTGTGGACCCCCCCCACACACACACACACACACACACACACACACTTTTGTCTCTTCCTTTCTCTTTCACCTCTGTCTCCGTGTCTGGTCGGAATTACAAGCATTCAAAAAACAATAACAATAAAGTTTGAAGTATCAGGCGTGACATTAAAAGCAGACACTTTCATGCTCCACCTGAGAGTTGATCTGTAAGGCTTGTCACCAGCATTCAGACATTAATTCTGTTTGCTTCACAGCCAGACAGGACACGGGGAAAAATAAAATAAAAAAAGTAAAAAACAGTCAAAAGTTAGTGTTAATTTATCTTCAAATTTTGAAAAGTAAATGCTGAGAGGATGTTACTTTGGCTTGTTAACAGAACAACAAATGGAATAGTCTCTCCTGGTGCTTTGCATCAAGTATCTTGGTGTTTTGTTCATAAGGAAGAGAATCTCGCCTCTACTTTTTGCGGATGATGTGGTCCTCCTAGCTTCATCGAGCTCAGACCTTCAGTTCTTGCTGTAGAGGTTCACAGCCGAGTGTGAAGCGGCTGGAATGAGGATCAGCATCTCCAAATCTGAGACCATGGTTCTCGACTGGAAAAGGGTGGTTTACCAACTCTGGGTGGGGAGAGAGGTCCTCCCCCAAGTGGAGGACTTTAAGTATCTTGGGGTCTTGTTCACAAGTGAGGGAAGGAGGGAGCGGGAGATCGACAGGCGGATTGGGGCAACGTCTGCAGTGATGAAGAGGGAGCTGAGCCAGATAGCAAGGCTCTGAATTTACCGGTCGATTTACGCCCCAATCTTCAACTATGGTCATGAGCTTTGGGTGATGACCGACAGTGGCAGTTTTACCATTAGGTATAGGTCGGCAGCCTCCTGGGGCCCCCTTGTGTTGGGGGGCCCCATAGTTAATGCCACAATATTCTTGTTACCAACCTGTCGCCGCCAACGGGATTGGACATGCACACTTCTCATTGCAATAATTCCTGAACCATTAAAGATATCATTAAAAGTCCAAAAGTGCTGAATCGATTAAAAATGGGGCTTTTCGTGCATATACAATACATTACGGTGGTCCTCAGGATTCCCTGTCTTGAGCGCAACAAATCACAACACAGATTCAGAGACGTGCTGAGTTTGTCGTCCAAAATGCTCCGTTTTATAACTTTTGAATGGCTGATTAGATTCAAATAATTCCAATGGTTCCTAAAAGTACATAAAAGCAGCTTTCCAACGATCTATAGCATGAAGCAATCAGAGTTATGGGAAATATTGCTACGAGGGGAAATCCTGCTGTACAGCTTGATTGAAAAGGAGCACAGCGCCGTGGTGAAAGCGGATAACGGAACGGGGAAGCTAATTAGCATAAAAAGCTAGCATGAAATTATGGAAATGCCTCAAAGAAAATCAACACGCTCTATTAGGTGTCCCAGAAGGCTTATATCTGAAAACAGTGACCACGAAGGACAGATCTCCAGTGAACCAGGGTATGAATGTTTGTTCAGTCTGTTTTTTTTTTTTTTTGTTGAACAACCCTCAACTATTTGCTAATTGTAAGATTCAGCTTCATTCCAGCATTATTTATATTTTTACCATAGATAATTATTTTTGCTAAAACAAATGTTTTTTGGTAGAGCAGTGCACGGTGTGCAAGAGAAGCACCCTATGGCAGTGTGAGGTGTGCAGGCTTCTGCCTGCAGCTGGAGAGAAACTGCTTCAAGGCCTACCACATCAAATAAAAAAGTCTGAAAGTTTACAAAAATAAATGGTCTTAAAAGCTGCTAAAAAGATACCAAGGTTCACACTTTTTTAAGATTAGATGCATTACAGTTCAAAGTTTAAATTTTTCATTCCAAATTGTTTGCCCAGTAATTTTGAAGTTCCTGTTCAGTAATAAATGTAAAAAATTCAAATTAGTTTTTTGCTTTTTTCACTTTTAAGCTGATTTTTTAAAGGCTTTAATAGAAATAAATTCTAAATACAAACCATACACTGAAAGATGAGGTTGTTCTGAAAAAAGGAGAAGAGTTACACACACTTTGTACTTTTTATTACAATTTTACAGCCATAAGATTAAAAAATACCAGGCGGCCCTGTTACAATTATGGTCATGAGAGGGTTATTAAGACGGCGATGCACAAACAGGAAGTGATTGGTAGTCATTTCACTCCAATCCATTTGGTGGCAGTAATGCACCAAATTGTTGTTTGCCAAGTGCCATAAGACCACAAATAAGAAGAAGAAGAGAGGCGGGAGCATTCGTAACAAACTCTAAACGATAGTCAAAACATGAAGCATGACATGGAGTTATCCTAGTGGCTCCAATAAGAGAAAGAAGCAGCATGCTTCATAAAAGCTTTTATCTTCACTTCTGAAAGTGACGTCGTTTTTCGATGTAAACATCAAAGGAAGCAGAAAGGAAAGACAATGGAAAATGTTTAAAGGGAGGAAAACATAGACCAAAATAGAAAATAGAAGAAATAAACAAAGGCAAAAGCACAGGAGCACTGACAGGAAAAAGAAAGCAGAGCAAATATTGAAAGCACTCAAAGGGCGGGAAATACAGGAAAAAAGAGGAGGACTAATAAAAAGGGAAAATAACTCATGTCAGAAGAGGGGAGAGTTTCGCAAATCCAGTTAAAGCTAAGATTGTCGAAAATTTTGTGTAAGGGGCCCCATGTCTGTGTTCGCCTTGGGCCCCGAAATTGCTAAATCCGCCACTGATGGCCGAAAGAACCAGATCGCGGATACAAGTGACCATAATGAGATTCCTTTGCAGGATGGCTGGGCTCAGCCTTAGGGAAAGGGTAAGGAACTCAGACAGAAGTTTCAGGCGTGAGCTGCAACCTACGCATCGAAAGGAGCCCGTTGAGGTGGTTCGGGCATCTGGTCGCGATGCCTCCTGGACGCCTCCATTTTACATCCTAGTCCTCACTTTGGTCAAAAGGTGGAAATGGATGGAAAGCATGGCTGATGATAGCTACAGTGGACATTTATCATTTTTATTTTATCAAAGTTTTTTAAATTGGGAATGTTTAATTTCAACACAGGATCCTTTTTGCTAATGGTTTTACAACAAGCAAACTCCCAATGTACAAAAAGTTTTAGACCTACTAACACGCTTTTTCACTTCCCCAAATGCTTCAATGTAGGATTTCTTTGGCAGCACTTCAAAGAAGGTTTTAATGCAATAAACTATTCTCACATTTGATTTTGGGATTTATTTTCAAGGTTTCTAAAGGCATCTTAGAAGCTTTTGCCAAATCTCTGGAGTGACCATCAGGAAAATTCTAAACAAATCAATGATTAAATAATTTAATTGCCGTTTTTGAACTTAATCTTCTCCGGTTTACCCATTTTTAGCCTTTCAGACAGCAACTTTGATATGCTAGATTTTATTAACAGAATTGGACCTGTGGCTTTTACAAGTACGATGGCCTTCACAGGTTTAAATGTGGTTTCCTTTCATCTAAATGTCAGCCTCTGGTCAGTGCATGTAACAGTCAGACACGGTGGGATTACAAATGACAGGCTTCAGAGGGGAGAAGCCAACCAAGAAGTCAATGGGTCACTGAGTGAAACGGCAAACAGGATGACACAGATGCCCTCACAGCCAGAAAACAAAAAGAAAAACCAACGACAGAGGAGAGTGTGGGTAGGTGGAAAACAGATCAGTGAAGTACACACACAGAGAAAACACGACACTCCCCGCATCATGGTG
Source organism: Nothobranchius kuhntae (assembly GCA_006942095.1). Lineage (NCBI taxonomy): Eukaryota > Metazoa > Chordata > Actinopteri > Cyprinodontiformes > Nothobranchiidae > Nothobranchius > Nothobranchius kuhntae. Next base: position 1,238,512 of record SSNQ01034682.1, on the reverse strand, counting down.
TGATGGACGGCGCCCACCGACTAATAAATCAGAGTTGGGGAAATGGCAGGATGCTGAGAGGAGTATTCAAAGTGACGATACTCGGTGCTCTGGCCTGCCGAGAGGAGAAACATGTCAGGAATGAGGAAACAGATGCTCGCACACGTAGAAGGAGAGAGGCGAGCTTGGACTAATTTGGCCCAGCTGATGAAAAATAGACAGGAAAGTGCTTACTTAGCTTGCCCTTCCTTGTACTCTGCTGCTCCCCCTCCTGATTTTCTCCTCTTGCTCAGACCAGCCCTTCACCTTCCTCATTTGTAACCTTCACTCCCTTTTCATGTTTACCTAATTAACATGTTTTGAGCTTTGCTTTCTTTCTCCAATATAAATTCCCCACATAGACATGTAAGCTAAGTTATGTTTACCCGTTAGCTTAAACTCTTTACTTTGCAGTATGCAATTGACACTCAGGTATTACTTTAAAACTCAGCTTTACTAATGATCAGGGACAGCCGGCATCATTGGGCTAGCAGGACTACACCCTCCCTGGTGTATATGATAAAACTGTTAAAACACATAATAAGCAAAAATCTAACCTTTTGCACCGCATTTTGTGGCATGGGTGGTAAACGTGATGTTAAACAGTCACGAGAAAATCAAATTATTTTAACCAAAAGGGTTACGGCCTTGTTGGGTTTAATGTCTTCAGTATCTTGAGTGATTGACAGGTGTCTAACCACACCCTCTGTTTTTGCTGCTCATTCGGGCTAACTCTGTTCTGCCCAGGATTGGCTCAAGCCACATGCTTCAGCCAATCAGAGTGAACATACCATGTGCCTCTAACCTCGGTTTCATACTGAAAGCATCAGTGGCATGGAACTGTGCTGCTCTGGGTGGCTGCATGTTGGAGTAGCTCTGTTGACTATATGTAAGTTTTGCCTTTTTTTGGACATTTTTTCTTCTAGTTTCTCAAGAAAAACAGTATTTTTTGGACACTTTACTTTTCTGTTTCTGGTGCTGTGAAGCTTAGAGGATTTTTACTGCTATTTTTTCACTTTTTTCACTTTTTGAACATTTGTTATGATGCGTAACCATGGTAACAAGCTGGTTTACAATCGAGAGCAGCTGATTAACATTGGAAAGGTTGAAATAATACCTCAACTGAAGCCACAATTCCCAAATTAGCTAAAACGCTAAAACGCAAGAAGCGTGGATGCAGAGCGGGAGCAAAACGGAGATAGAGAAAGAGGAAATTCAAACCATCTCTTCCATCGATCATATTGGGCAATGATAAATCAGGTGCTGGTCAGCATCAAAAGCAGGGACCTGAAAAGGCTCAACAGCCTAATAAAAAAGGCTGGTTCTGTTCTGGGGACGACTGTGGAACCACTGGAGGAGATAATGCAAAGAAGGATTCTCCAGAGAATCAAGAAAATGATGGACAACCCTGAGCATTCTCTTCACAAGACTGTCCGACAACGGAAGAGTGTCTTCAGTCAGAGGCTTCTTCAGTTTGGCTGCGACACTGACCGCTACTGGAGATCCTTCCTGCCAACAGCCATTGTAATATACAATAACTCTTTGATGACTTGATTATTATTATTATTATTATTCTGAGCTACTACAGCAATCAATTTCTATCTGGGATTAATAAAGTATTTTTGAACTGAATTGAATTGAATTGCAGCTGAAAGTCACTGCTTCAAATAGAATCCATTATAGTCTATGGACTATTTCAAACCAGCAGTGACGTGGCGATTTCCAGGCGTGTTCCAGAAGCAGCACGCCACGCTTTGCTGCTAAAGAGGGGCTCAGGTTCTGTTTTTGCTACATGCCGCTTCTGGGATTTGTCAATTTCCGCAGTTAACTTAGGACTAGACAGGAAATCACACACTGTTTCAGTGTAAAATTCCTGGTAATTTTCAAAATAAAAGTACTGCTTCAATGCAGTTACATATATATGAAGCTTATGTGTCACCCAATGGTTTATTTATCCACAGCATCGTTCCATAAGTAAAGCGGCGTGTTTGTCATGGCTTTAATCCTGGCAGTGGAGAGGAACAACATCATATATGACATCAAACAGCGATATCAAACGTGATATCCTTCTTTTTGGTTTAATGGCTGATTATATAAACAAACCTTGGAAGTTTTGAGGGATCTTGCACCGCTGATGCTTCCAGTGTGAAACCGGGGTAAGGCACTGGTTTTCAACTAGTGGGGCAAGTTGCATTGAGTACCCATTATTCATAGTGTCTTTATCTCATGCATGAAAGCTAAATAAGCCTCCAGTCACAAGGTGGTGGTAGTTCTCAAACTAATTAACAAGCTATACATATACAACAGCAGAAGAAGCAGCCTACGGTAAGCTACACATGTATGCTGAGCAGTTGGAAGAATGAGCAGAGCATAAGATTAGCCCTATCAAGGCATGCTGTTGTATCCTTGGGAAAGACACTTAACCTGCCTTGCCTGCTGATGGTGGACGAAGGGACCAATGGAACCAGTGTTTTATGTTTATATACAGTAGATGAGCACTTTTATTAATGCCTTAAATAAATAATGTATTTGTTGAAATTTGTGGACGAGAGTACTTGGTTAACACACAGATATTGTTGTGCTCTCCTTGAATTATGTCTGAGCAGGCAAACAAGCACTCGTGCTTGCTAATTAAATAAACTTGTTCCTCATTAAAAATTGTAATTTACCTCATACATAATGCCTCAACTCAATATTGTCTAGCTGTAGACACCGTCTCTTTGCACATTTGTTTTGGTTTTTAGTTGATTATGCTCAATTAAAACATTCTTGAAAATGCTTCAGCTTTAAAATAATATGGCATGGTCTCAAGTTTTAAAAATGACTTCTGCAGTTAAGGCATTTGATTTTTAAACATTTAGTTTAGCCAGTTTTTGACACTGAGAATCAACAAGCTCAAGTATCTGTCCTTGTGTAGCGTTACATTTCAGATTCATCTATAATAATAATAATAATAATACATTTTATTTAAAAGCACCTTTCAGAACACCCAAGGTCACTTGAAAGAAAATACGTTCAGAAAACACATTAAAACAGCAATAAAACCACAATAAAACGCAAAGAAGAAAAAACAAAAAGAGAACAGTTCAATAAAATCAGAGGTCATAGGCAGATTTAAACATGCGTGTTTTGAGTCTTGTTTTGAAAAGGGTGAAACTGTCGATGTTCCTGGTGTCTGGAGGGAGTGGGTTCCAGAGACGGGGAGCAGAGCGGCTGAAAGCTCTGATCCCCGTGGTAGTGAGACGGGCAGAAGGAACAGCAAGATGGATGGAAGAAGAAGATCTGAGAGAACAGGAGGGGGTTTTAGTACTTATAAGGTCTGAGATAAATGGAGGAGAGAGGTTATGGATGACTTTGAAGGTATGGAGGAGAATTTTGAAGATGGATCTGGATTTAACGGGGAGCCAGTGAAGCTGTTGGAGAACCGGGATGATGTGGTCAAAGGAAGGTGTTCTGGTGATAATACGGGCTGCTGAATTCTGGACCAGTTGCAGTTTATGAAGGAGTTTGTTGGGGAGACCGTAAAGAAGTTAATTGCAATAGTCGAGACGGGAGGTGACGAGGCTGTGGACGAGAATGGCGGCAGTGTGAGGGGTAAGGGAGGGGCGGAGACAGTTTATGGAACGAAGATGGAAGTATGCTGACCGAATTATGTTATTAATGTGAGCTTGAAAAAAAAAGTGATCTGTCGAGGATGACACCCAGACTCTTGACCTGAGGGGAGGGGGAGACTAATGGGCCATTCCCATCTGTACCGGGTCGGCCCAGGCCGGGTAGCCCCAGTCGGCCCCAGCCTGGCCCGGTTGATTCCACACATCCTTGTCTTAAGCCCATGTGGGCTGATTCTACCCACCAGTCAGAGGCTTGCTCTAATGGAAGGTGTGAATTTGCTGTCAGCAGTGGGTGTGTTGGCCCTGGTCGGCCTGAAGCAGACCCCCTTGAAAAAAGGGCTGAGAATGAGCCTTGGTTGGCCCGGAAAAATACCAGGCCACCCAGATATGTAAACAACCTACGCTACCCGGCCCGGGCCGACCCGGTACAGATGGGAATGGCCCATATGGCGCTGTCAATAGTTAAGGTAAAGCTGTCAGATTTGGAGATGGTGGATTTGGTACCAACAAGAAGAAGTTCAGTTTTATTGCCGTTGAGTTAGAGGTGACCCTTCTAACGTTAACCCTTCTCCCCACATCAGTGACATTTTTGCTCTGGGCTTCTGTGATGAAGGAATGCCAACAACAAGCAAAGCTCATTATTTTCCTACTCTGTCTACTGACCTTCAACCAGCATTCTGAAATTTGGATCCAAATCTAAAGAAGTACATTTTGGAAACAATTAGCTGAGATGAGCTCCCTATTTGCAGGGCAATTCAATTCTGGGCCTTGAGGACCAGTAGCCAGCACGTTTTAGTGGTTTCTGTGCTCCAACACACCAGACTCAGCGGTTGAATCACCGGTGCAGCAAATCTGCAGAAGCCTGTTAATTACCTGCTGACTGAAACTAGGTGTGTTGAAACAGAGTTCAAACTAAAAGGTGCTGGATACCGGCGCTCCAGCCCTGCTCTATATAATGGCCAAGCTCAGTAATCTTAGACCTTGTAGATAAGGTGAGAAGCTTCAACATCCAGAGTTCTGAGTAAAGCCTCTGGTCCTCCATATCTGTTAGTGCTTACTAAACTGTATCAAGTATCAGATTAAGATGCCTCCTGAAGGGTGTGTCTAGGGCTCTCTCCTTAATCACTTACCTCCACAAACCAATCTTGGACGAGCAGTGGAAGATGAACAAATGAATGGATGGGATTGGCTTAATGTATGTAACTTTGAATTCTTGGATGAATGGATAAGACTGAATGGATGGAATGGTTAAATGGATGGATGGATGGATAGATGGATAGACAGAATGGGTAAATGGATGGATGAATGCATGGATAGAATAGTCAGATGGATGGAATTGGTTTGATAGATGGACAGAATAATGGATAGTTTATGGTTTAAACTCTAATGTTTGGGAACCACTGGTGTACCTTGAAAAGTTATTGACATTTTTGCACTGTGGTGCTCCTTTGCCAACTGTTGAAACTGTTGTAGCACTAACTGACTCAGTACACTGGTAAGAGGTGGGAAACATTTGAGGTAGGTTGCTTTAAAATTAACCCATAAACCATAAGATGGAACCACGTTATAGTAAGTCAGGATATTGATCAATCAATAATCAATCAATCAATACTTTATTAATCCTAGAGTTTCAGTACACACAATTCAGAGATCAGACATACATGGGCAAGACACATGACAAGAATTGGTGACTGTGGTCATTCGCAACCTGAGTCGCCCTACCTTAATAGAGATAAGAGGGGTTACATGAGGATTGGTTCAGGTGGAGGAAAAAAAGGCACTTCACAGAGTTACCCTCCAGCAGGAGGGCAGCTTTGCTCTGAAAAAAAAAAACCTCAACAGATATGCAACAGACTTCAGACAACACAACATAACAT
>SSNQ01034682.1:1221901-1232996 GCA_006942095.1 Nothobranchius kuhntae | reverse complement strand
GAGTCACAGCCCCATCTCTCCCCCTCGTCCTGACGGACACCCCCGTCACCACTGTGGACTCCTTCCGCTTCCTCGGAACCACCATCACACATGACCTTAGGTGGGAGCCATCCATCAGCTCCCTGATCAAAAAGGCCCAGCAGAGGATGTACTTTCTGCGGCAGTTGAAAAAGGCCAAGCTGCCGGCCCAGATGATGGTGCAGTTTTACACGGCCATCATTGAGTCCATCCTCACCTCCTCCATCACTGTGTGGTACGCTGGAGCCACGGTGAGGGACAAACATAGACTGCAGCGCATTGTGCGCTCCGCTGAGAAGGTGATTGGCTGCAGCCTTCCATCTCTCAAGGACCTGTACGTCTCCAGAACTCGGAAGCGTGCAGGCCGGATTGCAGCTGACCCTTCTCACACGGAAAACAGACTTTTCGAGCCGCTTCCCTCAGGCAGGAGGTTACGATCCATCCAGACCAGAACCTCCCGCCATAAGAACAGCTTCTTTCCATCTGCCGTTAGACTTGTAAATAGCTTATAATCACACAACCATGCTCGTCTTCTGTACTCGACACTACGTCACGTTATCGGCCATGTTACCACTACCTGCCTTTTTTATAGCTGAATGTTTTATGCTAGTTTTATTATATTTTATTCTACTTATTCTATTTCTGAAATTTATTATTCATGTTATATGTGGCACATTAGTACCGAAACAAGTTCCTAGTTTGTGAACTGCTTGTTCATTGACAATGGCAATACACATTTTCTGATTCTGATTCTGATTCTGAACATGAGACTCCAATAGGAAGGCAGGGGGACGGGGGCTGGGATCCTCTTTCCCCCAGCGAGAGCAGCCATCTACGGCACTCATCTACTGTACAGCTACAGGTGGGAGGGAGATCTTGGGAGAAGCAAAGAGTACATTGACTCCTATAGATTGATGACCTCGCCAGGCTGAAGTCCCCCAATTCGGGGTGGGGTGGGGGGTTCACAGCATCTGTCTGCATTTCTTCGTGGGGGTTTGTTGCTAGCAGTTCAAGGCTACCAGGGTGTCAGATTCAGATAACAAGAATTTGTTTGGGTCAGGCTGAGATAATTTTCCTCTCTGCCTTCAGTCTTTAAACTGATCATTTCCAGTCCTTCAGTGAAGCCAATTTTGGGTTTTTAAACCTGTCCATATCGTCCGGTGACTCTCTCCGAGATGACATCCAGTTTGTGCACTAATACCGGTATCGCAGCTAGAACATTGTCCAGCTTACGATTCACCTCGAGTAACGTCCCAGTCTGAGAAGTCTCCACACGGACAGTGCTATCCGTGGGTGTGGGTCGCCCTCCAATCGCTCCCATCTTCCCAAATTTCCAGAAAACCAGACATCCTCCCACTCCAATCAGGAGAAATCCAGTGATCATCAGGCCGAATATCCACACATCTTCGATATCCTCAATGGACAGGAATCCAACATATACCCCACCGGGTGTGTCTCCTGTGGACATGTGACAGCCCCCTGCTCCGTTCTCATTGTTGAAAAAATCTTATCAATCGCGTTGAATGACCAGGTTGTCAAATCCATGGTTAGTAAAAATAGGGTTTTTCAGAAGAAATGCAGAGAAGCACTCTGTGGGCAGACAGGACAAAGAGCCTTGGGAAAAAAAGGGAGCGAAAGAGATAAGCATCTGTACTCCTCGAATGCCTTGAACAGAGAACATCATTTATTCTCTGGTAAATAAAGTCAATACAAACTCAAACAGCTTAGGTATCAAGTTGGTTCAATAAAAAGCCAGGAATTTCCACTTGCTCATGGCACTGAAGAAAAGGTCAGAGCTTCAACCTGACTTTCAGTAATTATGGAACAAATTTGGGAGAAATGTCACGGTAATTTTATAGTGCCACTTGAGTTTTACCACACTTCCTGCCCCAGGGGGAGAAACTTCTTAAATCAAATTCTCTTTACACAAATATTTGTTTAAAAGTCACTGCTTCTTCTGAGTTATGAAGTTGTAAAATTGGCTTGCTTTTCCAAAGCAATCCACATTAGAAGCACCATAAAAATTATATATTTCTATTTCTATTTGTTGCTCTCCCATTTTACAAAGATGTTTTCAAACATGTAATGACGCTGAGTCTTGACAGGGCCATGGTGTCTTTGTAAGCCTACTTAAAGGATGTCAAGTAATTATCACTTTCATGACAGAGCGCCCAGCCAATGACAACCTGAATAGAGATCCACATACATTCCATTGCCAGAACACTGCTTTATTCGTGCGTTTTCATCCGTTAGGTGCAAGGCAGGCAAACAAATAACAGCTGTATTGTTGCAGCTATGCTGAAGCCTCCTGAGGCTGTGCTTTTTTCCCTCTTACCTTCCATAGCTGACCATAGTTGTGATGGCGTTGATTGCCTGACTTTGTGTTTGTGTGCTGGTGTGTGTATACCCGAGTGTGCACAGTGGGCAGTTTGCAATGATCTCACTGTGAGCCATTACTTTTGTGGCTGTGATGTATCAAGCTGGAATTCATTCTCTTTTTTACACACTCCCTTGGAACCCCCCCCCCCCCCAGCACACACACACACATGCCAAGGGATCTCTCTCACAGACCAAGGGTGCCGATCGTCCATCTTGAGTTGACACCCCCAAGCAGAGATGTTTTCCTTTGGTGCCGATGGCATGGGGTATAATTCACCGACTGATGGGAGTTTTCTCTTGAGCTGTTCTCCTCTTTTCCCTCTCACTCCATCATCTTCCTTCACTTCCTTTTTCTGTTCATCTCAGTCAAGCTTGATCCCTCTTCCTTTCCCCCTCTTCCCTCCTGTTGTTTTCCAATCTTTTGTTTCTTACTTCATTCTTTTTGAAGAATGACCCCAACGGGAGGCTTTCAATCACAACCAAGTACGCGGAGCAGAAATGTAAATATATAGCTGCAAACATGATGGCTAAATGCCAGGCCTTTGTGAGAGGAGCCTCCTGTCACATTCACCACTTTTCACTGACATTCGCCGGAGAGAAATGCACTTCAGAGGTGGTAGAAAAAGTCTTTTCAGCCAAAAAGAACCATCAATACTTATCAAATCATGAATAAAACAAACCATACTATTTCTTGACATTCTGTTTCTGAATGTTATGCTATTGCTGAGGCAATTGCACTCTTCACCTACCCATATATGACTTTTATAGTAAGACATTGGGGCAAATGTAATATTCAAGGCAGTTTCACATCTGGTATAAAATTATAGGATGAAGTGTCGACATACCAAAAGTACAAAGACAGGGCCTATCAGCTAATTTCTGAGTTGACCTGTGAATTAAGATGGAACAAAAACAGGCTTCAGCCCTTCAATCTTCTAATCCAAAGGCAGGAGACATCACCACTGAGCTTACCTTCTACCATCGTACATTAACATGTGAATAATCAGTTAGCATATGGATGGACATCACAATGTACTTTTTACATGTGCTTACCAACCTTTTACTCATGACCACCAAGAAAATGTTTCTTTTTTGCCTGAACAAAAGCAAATGTGTCACTCCGTCTGGCCCCACACTTTATATCTAAATGTGCACTAGTAATTTAGGCTAAGTTCAGTCAGAGTTCATGAAGTTTCTTTAGATAAAAATTGCAGCTAATTGGCTAGCACTCTTAGCCATCTTTGTGTTTCTAACTCTAATTAATCTTCCCCCTACTGCTTTATCATCAAAGCTACTGAGCATAATCCCTTTTTGTTGAGAACAGCCTTCCCAAAAGAAGGTTCTAATGGGGTCTTTATTTATTTCTGCTTTAATACTTTATTGTTATGAATATCACAACTCAAAACAATGAAATGTATATCACTGAGGAGATGGCACAAAAAGTCAAAAATATACAAAAATAATGTGATGAGCGTATTAAATAGGCAATTTCTCTATTCCTGTTAAACTTACTGACTTTAGAGCAAGACATAACTCATTTAAATTTAAAGAGCTACTTTACTCATATTTTTAATAAATTGTGATGTTTCTAGTAGAAATTAATGCCTTGTAAGTTGTTCTCTGGGGGCAAAAAGTTCAGATGCTCCTGTCTGAGGATGTAGAATAAGCCGGAGGAGAAAGTGGCAGCAGATTGGCAGGATTTGGATTCCTTATTTCCTGATATTTGGACATCTCGCCTCTGATTGGCTAACAGCAGCAATACTCTCCCACTGACTCTCTCCCCCCACCTTTTGTCTTTTCCTTTCTCTTTCACCTCTGACTCCGTGTCTGGTCGGAATTACAAAGCATTCAAAAACAATAACAAAGTTTTAAGTATCAGGCGTGACATTAAAAGCAGACGCTTTGATGCTCCACCTGAGAGTAAATCTGTAAGGCTTGTTACCAGCATTCAGACATCAATTCTGTTTGCTTCACAGCCAGACAGGACACGGTTAAAAAGAAAAAAATTACTGGGGATTTTACACTGAAACCGTGTGTGATTTCCTGTCTAGCCCTATGTTAACTGTGGAAATTGATAGTAAGTAAGTAAATTTTATTTATATTGCACTTATCACAGACATAGAATCACAAAGTGCTTCACATAAAGTAAGTACATTTTATTTATATAACAACATTTGTCCTAGAAGTGGCTCGCGGCTAAAACAAAACTCGATCCGGTGCGTTGTGCCGATTCTGGGACACGCCTGGCTGGTTTGAAACACTCCATGGACTATACTGGATTCTACTTGAAGCAGTAAAGCTGCCGTTCCGCGCCACTGATGCTTTCAGTTTGAAACCCGGGTAATAATTAACAATATTGGGAAAGTTAATGAAAGGACCTTTTGTTTTTTAAATGCTTAATAATTCACCGAGTAACGTTAATACACTGACCCTTATTGTAAAGTGTTGCCAATGACACTTTTTTACTTTCATAAAAATTTATGTTTGCAGTGGAAAAATTCTGTGGTAAATAAATTGCAAGTCCTAAGTGGGAAAAACAATCATAATGTTTAAAATTATTGGGCAACATATTGTGATTCTGCTTTCACAGCGATCTCAACAATTGGAGTTTTGCAGACATACAAAAGGTTGACATACTTTATTAAAAGTTTTATGCTCACTCAGCCCTCCCCATCACTTTTCCAACCCACATTGGGTTTACGTTACTAAACCTCAAGTACCATTGTAAGGCTGAAACAGAAGAAGGAATGTAAGAGAGAGGAACAAATAAAGGTAGCAGAAAAGCATTTTATCTACTTGTATAGTGAATTCATTACACACTTTAGGTGAATGTTCTCATTTATACATCTTTAAGCCTGCATCACCTCTTATTTGCTCAAACCATTTACAAACACGCCATACAGGCAGCAGCGTCTTGACAAGAACCCATTAAAAATGTGTGTCGACACCGCAGCCAACGAGTCTTTGGAGTATTTATTAATGTGTATTCATTACGCTGAACTCTATTTACCAAAAACAATAAAGAAGCCTTCATTTAAAACCAGTAAACAGGCAGGTAAATGATGGCCAAGAGGAGCAGAGGCTGAACTTTTGTAGATGGAGATTTTTTTTTTTTCATGTTCAAAGCACAGTGTCTGTTGTTGTTTAGATGTGTCCAATTAAAAGCTAATTGAATTTATTGGTGAAAAATACTTTTAATGACAGCAGTTTGTGAAAGATAGACTAACACGTGAGGTTTCTGCTCATCGATAAAAAGACCAAATATCTTCAAACAAAAGCTTCCAACTGGTGGCCAGCCAAGCGAATGCTGGAGCGCGGCCCGATGCACTAATCTCATTACAGTTTCTGAATCTAAAACGGTTTTTCTAAGGCGCTTTATCGAGCGGACCACTTTTTTCCCCCAAACGAGTCAATATCATGTTTAAATACTGAAGGAAAAAAATGTCCCAAGTGTCTCAGGTTTGCCAAGCAGTTAGTCGAATGGACGCGGAAGACTTGCCAGATGCATTTTCACACTTTGTTCTATTTTTAGCCCGAAAAGACATGACCCTATATTGTGAGATATTTCTCTTTGAAATTTTATGACATGATGTTTGCAGAGCTGTGAGAAAGCATAGAGATTCTCAGATGTTTTCCATCGGGAACCAAGTATCAGGTACAAAATCATCTTTTTAAATTATTATTTCATTTAATAAATAAGATACATCTATCCAAACCAACCTGGCTCTATATGTGAAGAAGAAATTGCCTCCCCTTGTTAAATCATGAGTTAACAGTCTATGTTCAGTCTGTAGCACCACAAACCTCACTGGGTTAGGGTGTAGTTTCAAAGTCTTGATTCAACATTAAGAAAGAAACAGGAAAAAATGACTACTGGCCAAAAACAATCTAATATTTGAAAATGTATTCAAAAACCTATTGATGATCTCAGAAACATTTTGGGGCTAACAGGACAAAAATGAAACTTTCTGCCAGCAGGAGGCCTCCAGGTTGACCCAGGACACAAAACGAGTCTCCACACTGACCAGCAGAGTACCTGCAGGTTTAAGGGAGCCAAATTTAAGACTTTTTAAGACCTTTTTTAAGGCCACTTTGACCAAATTTAAGCAATTTTTAGAATTAAATTTAAGCTATGATTTCCAGCTATTGCCTGGAACCGGTGCTAACCACGTCACAAACGTGGGATTAGCCATCCAGTTACCATTAAACTTGCACTTCCCCATGGTGCAAGCCCCCACTAGCTTAACCAGCTAATGTGCTCATCTAAAAATAGCCCCCTTTCACAGCTAACTGAATGTGTATGGTTCCGCTTATGCCAACATCATACACAAAAAATGCTCAGCACTAGAAATTCACGAAAATTTTATAGAAATAAAAGAATCTTTTTTATTGGGTCTTTGGTAATTTTAGACCTTTGGAAGCTATTTAAGGATTATTTGTCATTTTTATGGATTTTTAAGGCCTTAAATTTGGAAAAGCAAATTTAAGACTTTTTAAGGACCCACGGATACCCTGGACCAGGGAACACGTTGGGTCACCACCGATAAATTGGATGAAGGTTGCTGGGGAGAGGATGCAAACCATAGCCGGACATGCAGTTCAAGCAAAACATGCACTGTAAATATAAAACCCAATTTCAGAAGATTATAACAGTCAAGCATGGTGGTGGAAGTATGATGGTCTTGGGCTGCTTTGCTGATGGTAAATGGCCTGTATTTGTATGGCACCTTCTAGGGTTCCACAACTCCCAAGGCACTTCACAACAGAATCAGTCATTCAGCCATTCACACACATTCACACACTGGTGGTAGTGAGCTACAATGTAGCCACAGCTGCCTTGGGGTGCAATGACTGAAGGGAGGCTGCTGAACACTGGCGCCACCGGTCTCTCCAGCCACCATCAGCAGGCAAGTCGGGTTAAGTGTCTTGCCCAAGGACACCGCAAAGCGACAGACTAACCGGGACTCAATTCCAAAACCCTCCAATTACAAGATGGGCACTTAACTCCTCTGCCACCCGGAACGGGGAGTGTTTCTCAATTTCAAGGAACTTTGCCTTGATGTCTTGGCCCCGCCCCGGTTGCCTAGGAGATACGTCGTCAGGAGCCGCCAAGGCGTGTTCCAATCGGTTCCAATGTTCATGTTCTACCGAGGCGTGTGTTCTCCGTTTAGCTAGCTGAGCAAGGACACACGGGAGGTGTCTTGTAGCCTAGCCTTGGTCAAAAATTACCCACAATACACTGCGGTATTTTCAAAAAGACAGCGGATCAGAAACCGGCAGCTACTTCGGGGACAATTTTCAAGTTTAAAAGTAAGTCAACTAATTTAAAATGTAATCTTTCGATCCAAAGAGGTTATCTATTGTTGGTTAGTTGCTTAGTAGTTGCAGCTTCGGTGGCTAGCGGGTAGTAACTCACTTATATTTTTTATTTAATAAACATATACACAATTTAAAAAGTAAAAGTCTCGTTATTTATTTATATTNNGAAAGTAATACATATAAAATATAACGTTATTTCCGGTGTCACGTGACCGCCGTGGAAGCCGTGGTCATGTGATGCAAGTCTGTTCCATTTAACCATTTTCTTTGACCAAGGAAGGACAGTGTCCTTGTAAGCAAGGCGCCTGGCCTTGCAAGACATCGCCTCGCAAGGCAAGGTGCCTTGACATTAAGAAACACCCAGGAACTGTACCACTTGCTGCCCTCTACCAGGAAATACTAAAGGAAAATGTCTGACCTTCGACCTTTAACATGCCATTAATGCTGGAAAACTCTCCAATGCGTCTTAAAACTAATTTGCAAAGAAGATCAGAACTAAATTTCTCCACAGCGATTCATTACCAGTTAATCACAAACGTGCACTGGTTCTCAGGGGGCAATCACATTTTCACATTGTTTATTAGCTATTTTTTCTAAAAATGAAATCAATTAATTAGTAATTAACACTCCCAGTGAATTCCAATGACTGCAAACCAAAACACATTGTTTTGTATGACAACTCGTGTATGCGTATTGGCATTGGACACATGAGAAGATTCCATCCTAGGAAAGTGTAAGTCACACTGAATCTCTAAGTAAGCCTGATGTCACGTTGTGGGGATGTTTGGGACCCAAATATGCAGATTTACCCAGAATGACTCGAGGCAGAAGTTGGTAAAAGTAAAATCCTTTTATTTTGGAAGAACAAAAAATAAATCCAAGGTAGCGAGCCTAAAGTCCTGGAGCACAGGACACCCAAAGCTCTCTTAGAGCACCAAAAAATCTGGAGACCAAAAAAGGCTCAGACAGAGCACGAACAAAACGCTGACAGAAATACAAACAACAATGGACCGACAAGACACTGAGACAAGACAGGGCGTAAATACACTGGGGCATAATGGGAGGATGATGAGCTGCAGGTGTGAGGGGAGAGAACCAGGTGAAAGTGATAACTAATCAGGGAGGAGGAGCAGGAGAGGACACCAGACCTAAGTGGGAAGGACACACACACACACACACACACACACACACACACACACACACACACACACACACACACACACACACAAAACTGGAATAATAGACCTATAGAAATTATGGTGGGGAGACTGAAGGAACACAGGAACTGAGAGGGAATATCTGGAGGGCTGAAGACCAGGGGACACTAGAGGGACACAAAGACACAGACCATGACAGATGTGGTATGTTCAGTTTTGACAGCGGTGACTCAGATAGAGTGGGATTCTTTTGACGCCAGCTGTCAAAATTTCACAGCAGTGATTACTCATGTCCAGCTAGAGGTTCCCATCTTTTCTAGCTATAATTGCTTGTCCCAATGTCTATTTAACATCAGGTCGTATTATTACCTAAAAAATATAATATTTCTTATTAGTTTAATTAGTGACTTGTCAAACCCTCTGACCACTCCATAATATTTCAACCGGACTAAATCTGTTAGAGAGTGACACGGTCATGCAGTAACCTTGTTCTGCTTGAGTGGAGCTGTTAGAGGAATTCTGTCCAGGTGTAGGAATGTGAATCCTTCCATGACACAAAACAAACACGGTCCACTGCTGATTGATTCCAACCAGGTCATCCAAAAGCTGCAAACCAGGATCAACATATTTGCCTCTCTTGCTTGCTAAACAGATTCCAACCAACATCAAGGACTTGTTCCAATTTTGTGGGAAAACAAAATCTCTCTGGAAGAACAACATTGAAATGTGGGTTCGGTTCATACACTGTTGGTTTATTCACAGACACAAGCTACAAAAAACTACCTTGGATTTCTCAAACTACAGAAAACCCCACAGGACTATAATGGTGTTTTCAGACAACAAAAATAATTAATTTACTGAAAAACTTAGTAGTTACTGACCAAAGTATTGGGAGTATTTCTAATAAAGACTATTTTACTCCTTTTTTATCATTTGAATGTGTGTATTTTACAAAATTACACCCCAAATTATCTTAAGTAATCTTAAGCCTGGTGTTCCACACGGTTCTGTTCTCAGCCATTTTTTATTGAACGATTCTATATCATGAAAAATCTACTTTTTGGAGCTTTTTAACATGTGATATTGTCACTTCCTCGTGTGAAATATTCCCAAGTCCTTGGTTGCATTAACCCTTTGATGCATGAATTATGAAATCTTCAACCACGATTTTTTTAACCATTTTTTTGATTCATCTTTAGGTGTGAATGAAACAAATTTCAACAAATATTTTTTGTAAAATTTTATAATTTACAAATAATTTATTACATGTCCACCTCAGTGGGCAGCGTGCAATCTGAACATGAAATATGTTGGCTTGGCTTACCAAAGTCCAAATGGAGGGGCTCAAATGCAATAAAGTCTTCAACAGCTGTGCTTAATAGCAAAAATAAATAAATAACAATTTTGTGTACCTGTCCACTGTAGTGACCATTATGCATCAAAGGGTTAATGTTGATGCAGAGTTGACAATACGACAACAATAACTCAAATTTAAGACAAATAACATCCTTAATAGTGCCAACGGTAATATATTATCATATATTGTGCCTACCTTTACTCTCAAAGGTTTAAAATAGCACGATATGTTTTGCTTCGTAATATAATGTGTTAGGTTTTGTCTTTTATTACCAATATGCAGATGACATAATACTATGTTTTTTCTTTTAAAACTTGCTGTATTTCTGTGATGACCTGTCTTAAGTTTGTTGGAAACTTGGAATGAGGTTTCTTTCATCTGATGCATGATGAAAGTGTCCAGGTTTTTAGAACCGCAATGATAACTTTATCCATTACCAGATCCCGGAAAGTTCTGATCAAACCTTGCTATCTGTCTCCAAACCAAAACTCTCTGCTCTGTGGAAAACAAGATATTGGAAAAATGCTTTTATTTTGTCTCGAATTCAGTTGCAACCACCCATAAAAGCACACATCCATCCTCCTCTGTCAAATCTCCATGCTACTGGTGCTGCTAATTTGAGTTCCAACCATAAAGACCACAGCTTACCTGAGTATTGTTGCTGACTATGTTCATCCTTATAACCACAGTGGACCCATCTACTGATGGCTACTTCCAGCTGGGTAAAGCACCATCATGACAACATTGACTAAATCGAAGAGCTATTTCTAACACCTTTCTGAATATTAGACACAAATTACAGCAGTTCTGTAGGCAAAAATA
The DNA here is from genome assembly GCA_006942095.1 of Nothobranchius kuhntae. NCBI lineage: Eukaryota > Metazoa > Chordata > Actinopteri > Cyprinodontiformes > Nothobranchiidae > Nothobranchius > Nothobranchius kuhntae. The sequence goes on along the minus strand of SSNQ01034682.1, from coordinate 1,221,944 downwards.
GGTCAAAGGTGTACCTAATAAAGTGCACAATGAGCATAAATGT
>SSNQ01034682.1:1205977-1221800 GCA_006942095.1 Nothobranchius kuhntae | reverse complement strand
TAGAGTGGGATTCTTTTGACGCCAGCTGTCAAAATTTCACAGCAGTGATTAATCATGTCCAGCTAGAGGTTCCCATCTTTTCTAGCTATAATTGCTTGTCCCAATGTCTATTTAACATCAGGTCGTATTATTACCTAAAAAAATAATATTTCTTATTAGTTTAATTAGTGACTTGACAAACCCTCTGACCACTCCATAATATTTCCACCGGACTAAATCTGTTAGAGAGTGACACGGTCATGCAGTAACCTTGTTCTGCTTGAGCGGAGCTGTTAGAGGAATTCTGTCCAGGTGTAGGAATGTGAATCATTCCATGACACAAAACAAACACGGTCCACTGCTGATTGATTCCAACCAGGTCATCCAAAAGCTGCAAACCAGGATCAACATATTTGCCTCTCTTGCTTGCTAAACAGATTCCAACCAACATCAAGGACTTGTTCCAATTTTGTGGGAAAACAAAACCTCTCTGGAAGAACAACATTGAAATGTGGGTTCGGTTCATACACTGTTGGTTTATTCACAGACACAAGCTACAAAAAACTACCTTGGATTTCTCAAACTACAGAAAACCCCACAGGACTATAATGGTGTTTTCAGACAACAAAAATAATTAATTTACTGAAAAACTTAGTAGTTACTGACCTAAGTATTGGGAGTATTTCTAATAAAGACTATTTTACTCCTTTTATATCATTTGAATGTGTGTATTTTACAAAATTATACCCCAAATTATCTCGAGTAATCTTAAGCCTGGTGTTCCACACGGTTCTGTTCTCAGCCATTTTTTATTGAACGATTCTATATCATGAAAAATCTACTTTTCGGAGCTTTTTAACATGTGATATTGTCACTTCCTCGTGTGAAATATTCCCAAGTCCTTGGTTGTATTAATGTTGATGCAGAGTTGACAATACGACAACAATAGCTCAAATTTAAGACAACTATCATCCTCAATAGTGCCAACGGTAATATATTATCATATATTGTGCCTACCTTTACTCTCAAAGGTTTAAAATAGCACGATATGTTTTGCTTCGTAATATAATGTGTTAGGCTTTGTCTTTTATTACCAATATGCAGATGACATAATACTATGTTTTTCTTTTAAAACTTGCTGTATTTCTGTGATGACCTGTCTTAAGTTTGTTGGAAACTTGGAATGAGGTTTCTTTCATCTGATGCATGATGAAAGTGTCCAGGTTTTTAGAACCGCAATGATAACTTTATCCATTACCAGATCCCGGAAAGTTCTGATCAAACCTTGCTATCTGTCTCCAAACCAAAACCCTCTGCTCTGTGGAAAACAAGATATTGGAAAAATGCTTTTATTTTGTCTCGAATTCAGTTGCAACCACCCATAAAAGCACAGATCCATCCTCCTCTGTCAAATCTCCATGCTACTGGTGCTGCTAATTTGAGTTCCAACCATAAAGACCACAGCTTACCTGAGTATTGTTGCTGACTATGTTCATCCTTATAACCACAGTGGACCCATCTACTGATGGCTACTTCCAGCAGGGTAAAGCACCATCATGACAACATTGACTAAATCGAAGAACTGTTTCTAACACCTTTCTGAATATTAGACACAAATTACAGCAGTTCTGTAGGCAAAAATAGGTCAAAGGTGTACCTAATAAAGTGCACAATGAGCATAAATGTAATGCTCTAAATAAACCTTGGATATGCATGCAACAGTAGATTTCTAGTAACATTATTCATCACAACATATTTTTTCAGTAGATGTATATTTTAACGATAATTCTGTTAAAACTGATTTAATTGCATTTCTAGATTTTTATTAGTTTCACAGTGCCTCAGCCGGCATTTTCTGCTAGAAATATCAGTGTAATAACATTTCTGCGCCAAGCAATTTGGCTGAATCAAAACATCATCCAGGAAAACATTAGATTACAAATCAAATTAGAAAATGAAAAGTCATGCATTGAAACTCTTTGATTCAGAGATAAGCACATGCTGTAACATGCACACCGCAGAGAGATGCCCATGAGCGCCGTGCACACTGCCTGCAGGAGTAGAAGCACAGTTTGGAGGTGACAAATGTAAGGAGGAGACGTGAATAAGGGAGGTTTTGGATAATGGCTCAGAGTCGAGCAATATTTGACTGTTGCAGGGGTAATCGTCGACTCCTATCACCCCCTGCCTGAAGGTGATAATGGCTTTGCACTGCAGTTGAGCTGCACGTGAAGCTGGGAGCAGAGGCTGGCATTGAGTCAGTGTGAGCCTTGGCCAAAAAAGATGCCTGTGTGCAGCATTGAGCAACGCTGCCTGTCGCCTAAATGAAAAAGAGATACGCTCAACGTTCCTGTGTGTGTTGCTCTTAATTTTAGTGTGCCTTTTTCCATGTTGTTGCTATTTAAGAAGGAAAATTCAGTCACCGGGACTTGCTGTGTCTTTGTTCGCTCTAATCCAAAGGGATTACTCAATGTACACTGTAAAGGTCAAATTTCACTTACAGGCTCATGGTCTAATCCAAGTGTAAACATCTGTGTTGGAGCACTGGTGCTGAAAAAGGCACAGATGATAACAACAAAAACAATAATCAGCTTCATTCAAACTTGTTTCTCAATTCTTTGTTTAAACAGATAGATCCATTGTGGAACAATTATGAAGAACTTTCAGAACTTCAGGAGGATTTTACAGGAAATTCACGTCAGCGGGCCAGCCAAAAGGACCATTTTCCATACAACTTTCAGAAGCTAACTGAGTACCTGAACAGGGGTAGATACTCATAAGGGTCTGCTGAATTGAACTTTTGCTTAACTCACGCTGACTGGAGAAAAATTACTGTAGGAAACGACACTGGCAAACGGCACCCACAACAGTATTTGAAGAGTTGCTAGTAAAACAGATTGGAAGGAAAGGAAAATAACATATCAGCTTTAAAAATCACCGTCTCTAAACTCCCAACACCAAAAAATGCTGTGGAAAATAAAGATGTGTGTAGGTTGGCAACGTTCAGGTCCCTCTAAGAGCTGTACCGTCTTGAGTCACGTGAAAATGGGACTCAACGTAATACACGTGACAGCCCCATCTAGTGGGCACTTTTGTTTCTGCACATACCTGCAGTTATCGTCCATTTATCGTTATCGAGGTGAAATCCTCAATATGTCGTGACATTGATTCTAGGCCATATCGCCCAGCCCTAGGACATGTTAGCAAAGTCCTGAAAGAGCTGAATTTGTATGGAGACGCAACAACTGAGAGGACCGAGCCATTGTATCTACTCGTCACTTTTCCCCTCCCAGAAATTTCCTGGAACTCCTTTAGTGAAAACGTGGCTAAATGACATCTTACCTTCTTGTGGATATTGTTTTGTTTGGTGTGAGTTTAGAAAAAACAGATATCAGCTCTTATTAAACTGGAACCAAAGCATGTAGTCTGACGAGACTGACTGAATTTATGACAGAAAAAGCTTGAAATATTTGGCTTTGAATGGAATGAGTCTATCAGAAATATTAGTTTCACCTTTAAAGTTGAATTACTGAAATAAAATAACTTTTGCACTATATTTACATTTTTTGTTTCACTTGTTGCTGATATTTGTTTTTAAAAACTTTATGATTATTTTGCTGTCATTTACAACATACAAGTGTATGCGACCACTACACATTCTTTTTTTTTCCTAGTGACAGTGATTATACGTCTCTATTTTTTATTATGTGATCTGTTGAACCACAGTTGCATTATTTCAGTGGTCATTTGAAGTGCCTCTTCTTGGTGAAAGTGACAGATTTCACACCAGATCTGTGACATTTTCTCAGACTGATGTCTTAAACTCCTTCATGTGAGATCCACAGCTATTCTGGCAATGACTGAAGGCTTCAGAGTTACGTAACGCTTCTCTATCCCACAGGGGATAGTATACAGAGTGGCATGGCGGAACATATAAAGGCGAGAATGTGAGTTGAGAGCATGAGAGGTTTCTATGTAGCCCGTAGCATCTCGATCAGTTGCTTTGTAGGATTATGTGCTACACTTTATTTTGCACTCATATGGTGTGACACGACTGTTATTCAGTGGCTTTAACTCACTCTGAGCCAGCCGTCGCAGTTCAACTACCTGACCTGAAAGATGCATCATCATCTACTGTATGCCAAGTCTTCAGCTTCTAGCACTTTGGAAACAACCGTGTTGGTGAAAAAATACAGTTTCTTTAATTCTTGTTGGTTTTTTTTATGGATGGATTCATTTAAACAGGGTATCCGCGGGTCCTTAAAAAGTCTTAAATTTGCTTTTCCAAATTTAAGGTCTTAAAAATCCTTAAAAATGACAAATAATCCTTAAATACAGTTTCCAAATGTCTTAAATGACCAAAGAGCCAATAAACAAGATTATTTTATTTCTATAAAATTTTCATGAATTTCTAGTTAGTGTTCAGCTTTTTTGTGTACGATGTTGGCATAAGCTGAACCGTACACATTCAGTTGGTTATGAAAGGGGGCTATTTTTAGATGAGCACATTAGCTGGTTAAGCTAGTGGGCGCTTGCGCCATGGGGAAGTGCAAGCTTAACGGTAACTGGATGGCTAATCCCACGTTTGCGACATGGTTAGCACCGGTTCCAGGCAATAGCTGGAAATTATAGCTTAAATTTGGTCAAAGTGGCCTTAAAAAAGGACTTAAAATGTTTTAAATTTGGCTCCCTTAAACCTGCAGATACCCTGTTAAAAGATTGGGTACCGACGTTCCTGATTATGTAAAATCTTTAAAGGCCCCATGTGTGAAATCCATTGAAATCATGATGAGAAAATGGGACTCTTTAGCGCCATGCAGTTCAGAGAAAGTATTGCAGCTATGGTGGCTCACTCATGAGTTTGACTGTATAATCAATTTCCATCCTGTCTAGCCTTTGGGGTATAAAGAGAAAGTTTTTAGTTTATGGAGAGCACAGAGAAATTTTAAATGGCTAAAACTCTTTCCAATAAGAAGACAAATAACACACTAAAAAAAGATCTGCCTATAAGATCCATGTCTACACTGCCCAGATAAGACACATCAGTTTTACTCATGCCATACCTGATACGAACACATCCATGTCAACTGGAGCAGATGAAGCAACAGTCAAAGCAAATTTCTATCAAATGGAAGTGGAGCTGATTCTTGTCCCCTGGTTTTGTACTCAGTTTTGATCGTTGTTGGCATTACCCCGACAAAAACAAGAGAAAGACCTTCATTCTTTGAACAGGCACCCGTGTTGTTCCTGCTAGGAATAAATGGGAGTATTTAGTACTAAATGTATTCCCTGGAAACTCCTTAGGGTTCTTTTACCTACGATTAACCCTAACTGCCCTGTATCACATGGCATAATAAGCAGTCAGTGGTGCTTAAAAGCGTAAACTCTGAGTGATCTTCAAATCGGCAGCAACATCAGAACTTGAAGCAGGTCAATCCCAGAGGAATGGCTCAAGTCACTGCTGCAGATACAGATTGGGTACTGTGTTTCCATGTTAGAGAGACACTTAGAAAATCAGCCTTTCATGTCTTCATAGTCAGGGGCCTTGCCGCTCTCTGTCGTCCTGTGATTTAATCTAATTCCGTATTTCTCTCTGTGGCTCTCTGACTCTACTGTGGCCACACAGCGCTGAGAGGAAAATGTGCTCATTGTAACCCAATTTTACACTCGTCTCCATTCATTGTTCAAAGTCTAAAAGATTTCCTATTACCAATTCAGCCTTAAGCTCGACCCTAACTTAATCTTATCCCATTATGACTTCAGGCTTTCGTCTAACTGGGGTGTTTTCTGGCAAACAGCCAACTAAAACATTTTATTTCTCAACCTCTGAAACATCTAAAGCGATTAAAAATATTTAATTTGGTTAAAGTTTCCTCTTCAATTTACACTCACTGTCACTAGCAAGGCTTACGTTAATTACATACGCCTTGTTAGTATGGAGTTGAACTCCCTTGTACCTTCAGAACTGCCTAAGCTTTACGCCATAAATTCATTGGGTGTTTAAAAATTTCCTCAGACGTTCTGGTCCTTATAGACATGGTAGTAACCACATTTCCTGTTCCACCACATCTCAAAGGTTCTTGACTGGACTCAGATCTGGTGATCGTTGAAGCCGTTTGAGTCCAGTACACTGATGGTCAGGTTCTAGAAACCAGAGATTATCTTAGCTTTGTGACATGGTGCTGTATCCTGCTGGTAGTAGCTGTCAGAAGATGGATCCATAAAAAGATAGACATGGTCAGCACAATACTCAGGTAAGCTTTGGTGTTTAAACCAGGCAGTGACACCAGCTGGTGTCTTCTGTTGCTTTAAGACTCAACGTTTTGTTCAGCTATGGCATTAAGAGCTGTCATCTTCAACCAGTCTGCCCATTCTCCTCTGGACTCTTGCATCAACACATTTTTGTCCACACAACAGACAGCAGAGGACGGTGTCGCCCTCTACTGCCCGCGTCCTCTTTGCTGATGACACAGTCCCGTGCGTGATCCAATGTGTGTGTTCCATCGTCTCTGTTCATGATCCTGTGTGCACGCCTCCTTATCTCTATTGATCCATTTTTTACATTTTTGTTGTTTTGTGTTTATGATCTGTGTACCGTCCCAGTCCATTATAAGGTTTTCCCCGTTACAGCTGATTTCTTTATTGTACTTTCTGCTTCTTGTTTTGGATTATGGACAGAAACACAGTATGAACGCACAGAAGACCTTTTCTACAAACCCTGGGAATGGTTGTGGGTGAAAATCCTAGAAGATCAACAGGTTCTGAAGAACTCGGACCAGCCACGTCATTATTTGCACATGATTGGCTGATTCACTTCTTCGGTTATAAAGCAATAAACAGGTTTTCTTAATCATGTCCTGTGTGTATATTACTGACATCAGCTCCAGTCTTTTTTTTTTGTTTCAACATGTCATAATAGTTCCAGGTCTTGACAAATGTTTTATTAGAGGCTTGAAAGGGAATGAAGTGTGTGTGTGTGTGTGTGTGTGTGTGTATATATATATATATATATATATGTGTGTGTGTGTGTGTGTGTGTGTGTGCGCAATGGGCAAAGAATTTGATGAAGCCATTGGAAGATGCATGACTTTTGTCAACGTCAGGATTATCCTGAGCCTATTAGGCTAGGAAGAATTGAGATTACCACACAGCCATTCTATTAAGCTGTGAGCAAGGTGATTTCATGGTTGCTTTTATTATTCGTAGCACATCATTTCAGAATGTCTATATGCACTGCTTCATCATACTGGAAATGTACAGACTTCCCTATTTGCATAGAGAGAAAGATTATGAGACAAGAGCTTATTTTGGTTGAAGACGTAGTTTCAGTTTCTCCTGTTTTGTTTTATTACTTCTACTGATATTTGTCAGTTTTCTCTATGAGGTAATAAAACTATGAAAACAAGCTTGTCAAGCCCTGTGATAGTAATCGACTGTCATTGACTTGGTCATTGGAGAGTGCTTTAATCTGTTCTGTTTGATGCTTGTTGCCTTCATCTTTGTCTATCGCTCCCATGCACCCCCTTCCTACATCCTAAATAAATTAGAAATGTTGACACCACTGATAGTACAATTTTTCCACTGTGTCAGATTGTGTTTTCCATCATCCTCAATCATTCACATTTTGTTCTGCCTTATGTATCAGACTGATTGACAGGAGAGCAAAAAGGGGAGTCAAGAAACCCATTGGCAAAGGTTAACTAGTTATGAAGTAGGAGGACGTGAAACTATATTATAAATCATTTCCAATCAAATAGTAATACGCCCTCCGTCCTCAATAACTCAATGCTCTCTTCTCTTTTTAATGTCTCAAACGACCAACCCATTATGGCAAAATGGAAACGGAATTTTATGAGTCTTCCTTCTTTTTGACGAACAAAATCAATGCATGCCAAACCCCAAATGGTCAGTTCTTGGAAGAGTGGTTTTAGAAATAATGTTTGAAACACTTATCAAAAAATGCTATCTAGACGCCGTTAGTGCCTCAGCTGACTAATTTGAATAAAGAGAAGTAGCAGCTCTGCTTAGCTGGTATTGGGAAAATTTCAGAATTCAAATTTTATAACCATACATATCATTTGAAATTTAGATCAGGCCAACAAATCAAGTACTTTGGCCTTTTTCCATGGCAAAGTAGAATGGCAGATTTCATTACTGCTGGTTCCCCGTGGGGCCTCAGGCACAAACAATCTACAAAGCCACAGTTTTTAATATCCACATCTCCAATGGCCCATTTGGATTTTAGGTCCCCAACCTCCCTCAGACATGTGGTAAAAGTTCTCTTTGATAAATAATGTCAAGATCTCACTGACAGTGGTCTCCACCAGACTCAGTTTATCTTCATTATTCATTTGGGTTTTTCAGATTTATCTGCCACTTGTACCAACATCCCACTTAACACCACTCTACCCCTCTCTTTCCTCAAGAGTAAAAACAATGGGACTATCTGATAACACATATGGCCATTACATTTTGGCCCATTGTAGCCTGGTACCAACTACATTTGTGGACCAAGTATGCTTATAGCCCAGCCAGCATGCATAGGTGGGCTCTATTTGGATACATATGGGCACATCGTATGGGTGCAAACAGGGCTTGTCTGTGGTTTCCATGATGGTCCCACAGGGGTTTGCCCACATAGATTTTAACGGGCCCTACATGGGTTTTCAGAGGGACCAAGATGGTTTGATTCATACATGGGCTTGTTAAATCTAGCTGGGCAAATTCTTGTGGGGGCCACCATGGAACCCGTACACAAATCCTGTTGGCACCCACACGGTTTGCCCATTTGTATCCATTTGTGCATGCTGGCTGGGTAATTGTAATTGTATCAATAACATTGATAAATCCACCTGTGCTTTGATGTTGTGTTATGAACGATCCACCCCAAGCACAGATGTCCGAAGACAAACACCTCCTGGGTTCATATCAAGGAGGTAACTCCACCATTTATGGACCTCTAGGTAACACATGGTATCAATTCCAGGACATCATCTAGCGATCTTATGAAAGTGTGATATTAAAAGCCAATATTTGAGATATAAACTTAAAGAAGTCAAGAATAGCCCAAGCCTTCCATGTTTATTGGGAAGAACTCCATCGCCAAAGATTTCAGCTTATTGACCTGTGAGTATTTTTACAAGGCAAGGCACCTTTGTCCTTGGGCAACTAAACCAACATAGAATCTAGCCCAACTCAAGAAAATGGGTTCCTAGGCCCAAGCTCTGTATTGAGGCTAGTCCAAACTGTACCTAGCTGGTATTGCTCAACCTAACAAACAAGCTCTGGTAACTTCTTCACTAATTAGGTTATCTTCCACATAACTAAAGCCAGTTAATTAGAAGTGGAATTGTTGCTGTTTCTTGGTGCCTAGGTTCTGGTGCACTAAATATTGATTGTTCTCACTTCATGTGTTCTTATCTTTCTTTCCAATTTGTTTTAACCTATCAAGAGGAGCAATCTAGATACAAAAAATACGAACCAAAACCTTTAAAGAAAGTTTCCAACTCAAACTGTTAATTCAAATTTGCAGAGTCTAGTTTTTTCTACGCTTAGTTGTCAAGTCCTACAAGTATCGGAGGAATCTTTCTTAGGCTTTTAGTCAAGTAAGCCTCACACACACACACAGGTTGGTACTGCTGCTTATATCGTGATCATTAGTGAATGCTGGCTCATCTGATGGTTATGTCTGTGTTCGCTCTGCTGCTGTACACTCTTATCATCCAACATGAGCACCTTACTTGTTAACCATTACCCCCTCCCCATCAGCCACCCCCACATTTCTGTGTTGGTATCACCCCTTTTGTGATGATGCAAATGTAAACACAGCACTCAAATTTGCGTCCTCTTCTATACATCTTCCACCATCTTCAGCATTGTCTGCCTTTTGGCCTCGATCCATGGCGTTATTGATGGAATCTCTCTAGACCCAAACACACAGGGTCCCGCGCTTGCACACACACACATTGCCCACTCAACCGTTCAATCACACAGAGAGCGAGACCCCGGTGACTAATGCTAGCTGATCCTTGGTGACCAATAAAAAGAGCCTGGAGACTGACAGGTTGCTCTGCAGCTCAGATTTATTAGGTGAGGTCTCTCATCCCCCACCTTCCTTCACCCTAATTACTTTTCTTTACCTCCTCTTGTTTTATTTTCTCTTTCATTTCTGATTCTGCCCTCACTGTCCCCCTCTCTCCGTTTCCCCAAGCCAAGCCAATCCTTTTCTTTTTTATTCCTTTTCCCCCGAATCCGTATGAAATGGAGAAGAGGCTGCAGTCATTTACAAACTCTTGATGTCTGATTGATGGGTTTCTCTTTATATAATTAGTTGAGACACGGAGGAGGAGAAGTGGGTGGGGGAGGGCTATATTGGGGGAAGAAGGAAATATAGTGAGAGAGAAATAGATGAATGATAACAATGTAATCATGGGAGGACTGTGAAGACTGAGGTAATGGATATTGTAGATCCCAGTAACAGTGAGACAGGAAAAGGATTAAGTGCTGAAAAACACACGTGTGCAGTGTAATGTGCACAAGTATGCACGCGCATCAAGGCAAGGCAACAAATTTAGCTTCAATATTACAGTGTTGGAAAAGAAGTGAGAAATCTAAAGACTTCTTTACTGTGTAAACCGGTTTCAATCCCCCCACGATGGTTAAGTTAAAGTCCTATTAGTAGGGATGAACCGGATACTCGTCTGAAACGAGTATCCGGTTCATCAACCGGATACTCGTTTCAGACGAGTATCCGGTACGGATAAAGCATTTTTGATTAATACGAGCATGAAACGAGTAAACCTCGTAAATATCTGTAATCGTGCTGAAGGAAAATCCTCATTGGGTAACTGACTGTCTTCACGCTCTGTGATTGGCCAGGCACATAGAGCGCCTGCCCCTCCCTACACACAAAACTCTCTAGCCGGCCGGGAGCGCAGTCCGTCCAGCTCAACCACGCACACACACAGACAGTAACGGATCTCGCTGTGATTGCTTCACGTTTCTTCAGTTTTCCCTAGGTTTTCTTCAGCTCACCTCTTTTTCGGTTGAATATTTAAAATAACTTTTTTGGTAACTTACATGGTGCATTTGACAAGACAGAGCTGACGTGCTGCATCAGGCACTCACTACCTCCGCTCCGGTCGGGTTTTTTTTTTAACTCCATCTCTCTTCCTCTCAATCTCTCTCAGACACACACACTTTAATCAACATTGTTTTGTTTAAACTTTGTGGGGCAAAATGCCAAGAACGTTAAGAAAAAAATCAGTTTAATAAAATTAAAATAAAAAAAGATACATAAAGTTGTGTCTGGTTTTAGCATTTCATATTTCCTAGTTCCTACTGCATGAGTTCAGATGTATTAATCCATGCACTTAAATATTAATGTTCTGATTTTATTGAAAAACTTGTTCTGTAACAGTAGTTTCTTTACTATTGTGATCAAAAATATTTAATCTCAATTCTGAGGCTGCTCTGTAAATAGTTTTCAAATAAACAATACACATAGCAACTTCTGATCATTCCATATCAATTTCAGACTTAAAATAATATATTAATGTACCACACCCACTTCCGGTTAAACCACGCCCACTTGCGGGTTGTGCCACGCCCATTCCGAGTACAGATACAGATAATTTAGTTGGTTGAACAGATACAGATACAGATAGTGGTGTACTCGCTCATCCCTACCTATTAGTGTGCAAAATGTGTTCTCCGCTTTTGACCCATCTCATGGGGGAGTGGCGAGCTGCAGACACGGCCATACTTGGGAACCATTTGGTGGTTTAATCTCTGGATCTAACCCCTTAATGCTGAGTGTCAAGTCTTAGATATGACCAGGCTGTACATTTAAACCAGTGATCTCACAGTTTCAGGGTGGTACCCAGATTACTAGTTTCCTGTAAAATATGTAAGCTATCAATGTCTACTCTGTACTTTTGCTTGAGCTTATTTCTCTTCCAAATCAAGAAAACTCAGCTGGAGAAGGCAAATGTGCTCTTTTTATCAGCTGGTAGAAGCATAGATGTGAAAGGTTAAAAGGCTTCTCTTGGTGGTAAGATATTGTCATTATATAATATACCAAAGGATAAAGGTTACAGGTTTACTGAGACATGAGGTTAAAATGGCTCGGCTGTAATTTACTAAAAGTAATCATTTATCTGAATATCATTTCTCAAACTCTGTAAGATATGCAAGGCCATTTGTATATTTAAAGAAATTGCACAGTTCCCACTGAGCAACTGATCTGATCTGGTCACAGTTTTGTCCAACCTGGAATGCCTACATAACTACATAAAACCATATCAGGTGAGTCCAAATAAGGAGCCTAAGTCATGCCCATCTACTTCCAGACCATGAGTCCCCAGAAGAATGAAAAAATGAATGCAAGTCAATAAGGCTAAAAACGCTATTTTCTAATTCTGGTTGTTATGTGCCATGGAGGATGTCCCTGAATTTTAAGGACGCATATTTTCGAACGATGGGAAACATTATCTAGGTTTGTGTGAAAATAAGTCCAGGACTACAAATGTGAGGGAAAATGGCTGTAAGTTCAGCGAACTTGAAATCCTTCTTTCAGGAGGAAAAATACATCATAAATCTGGCCATTTGGTAAGTAGCAGCTACGCTAGGGGAGAAGAGATTCCGTGGTGATGTCATATATGCAAAGTGCCTATGTCTGAATTGTAGTCATGCTAATTACAAACTTTTACATGCTGATAAATCTCAAAGTACGTGACTGGCATGGTCGAAACACCCATCATTATTTTTCATTAAAGTTGCAGGACAACATATGTGCGATCCAGGGCGTAAGGCAAAGTGGATTAGAAAATAGAAAATAGACTTTATTGATCCTACAGTGGGGAAATTCTCTTGTCTGTATGGTCATTAGCCTTGAATAATGACCAAAAGAACAAAATTAAGAATACAAGCAACAGCTGCCGTAGGCGTTTCAGACATGTCCGTCTGGGACAAAAGAGTCTGGGGCCATCCCAGGACAAGCTGGAGAGATTATACATCTAGCCTGGCTGCTTTGAAGCTTGGCAAGCCATCCTTTGTGAATATGTAGTCTGACCATGACCTTATAAGACATATCAGTCATGGGGCAAGGATGGTTGTCTTTCAAACTGTCTCCGCATGCTATTGGACAACTAACAATGTGTCACACTTACAGCTAAAGATGTCAGTCAACACAGTAGTCCACTATACACTATTGAAGAAGACACAAATACATACTTTTTTTCTAAATAAAGAACTTAAGTTCCTCTATCATCAGGCTTTCACATCTGGATCAGCACAGCCCAGCACTGGTACGTTAATTGTGTTAACATCTGGGTAATATGTGCGTTTTCTATGCTCAGCTGACCTTTTTATTTTGTTGGACCTGCTCTCTGACGGTCCACTTCAAGCTAAGCTGACCCAACACACCCACTTCAGACTGATTGTTCAGCTGAAATTCATGCTTACCTATAGAAGGAAAGTCTTGTTGGTGGGTAGAATCAACCAGCAGTGGCTTCCAGCACATGCAATTCTTTATCAGTCTGTATGTGCTGGAGTAAACGTCTTCTCTGACTGCTGCACAAAAGCAACACTCCAGCTGCAGCAGCACAAGGGCAGTGTGCTTCATATCAGAGTCTCCAAAAGCAACACTGCTCACGGCAACCCTTTTTTACTAACTTAAAGAGGACAACACTGACATCTCCATTCGTCTTTTACCTTATCCACAAGCTCGGAGACATCCACGTTCCTGAGAAGGCTATGTGAACAAAACCTGGCTGTGCGGGGGTGGACTGACTCTACCTAGAATGGACAGGGCCATAAATGCGAAGATGCCATCTGTTCTTGACTCAAAGAAAAGTGCAAGTCTAAATAGTCCAAAGTGGATGCCAAACTGTTTCAAATAAATCGTCATCATCTTTATTTTTGCTGAGTCACATCATCCCACCCACCAAACCGATAGAGCACCATGATTGGCCAACCAAACCGATAGAGCACCATGATTGGCCAACCAAACCGATAGAGTGCCGTGATTGGCAAGCCACAAGACTGGTCTGGCCTGCTGAGGCTTCTATGGAGAGTGGCTAGAGCACAATAATGTTTCTTCTGCTACTAGCCTTGGGTTCTTAACCCTTCCACTGTCTTACTGGGTAACCCTGCCAGGAAAGTTGACCATTGAGTAGGATTGATGGTTTATCTCTTGAGGTCCACATGGCAGGGGTGAGGAGTGAGCACATCCTCACCCCTGCCATGTGGCCCTCAAGAGATAAACCATCAATCCTACTCAATGGTCAACTTTCCTGGCGGGGTCGCCCGATAAGACAGTGGAAGGGTTAACATGCTTATTTGTTGTGTTTTTTCTCGGTCATCACACTTTAAGTCGGGGTGAGTAGTAAGACAAGACTGAAAACTTTGAAATACTTTTTGATTAAAATCGCAAATGGCTTTGTTTGGAAATAGAACAAATGTGTGCCTTTTTGGGTACCTTTCCATTTATGTGGGGGTTGACAATGCAAAACAAGAATTGTTTTAAAAGTACTGACATGTTTTTGTCATTGATATATAAATACAAAAAATCTTTCAAATGAAACCAGCTGGAGCTTTTTATCTTGAAAAATAGCTCATCAGATTTCTTTGATGTGTTCTGAGAGAGGTTTTTTAAAGATGTCAGACTCAACGGTACCTGCTGGAATGAACCTGATGTTGACAGTTGATCTTACAGTTTGCAGTTTCAGATGAATGTGCTCTAAAAGAAAGTGCTCTGTACATCCTGTCATTAGTCTTTTGAACTATCATGATTTCTCTTTTTTTACCTGGTGTCACAAATTCAGAAATTCTGCAAGGCAATGTATAGAAACGTTGCATTAAATGAGTGAGTATTGTACAAATGATGAAGTAAAAGTTGTCAGAAAGTAACATTTTCATATCTGATTACTTGAAGCCAAATTCCAGAACTGAATAAAGAACCTTGTGTTGGCACAAAGATCGTAACGTGGATGGTCAGAATCCTCAGCGTTTTTTGGGTTGCATTTTAAAATATGCATCAGATGTTCAGACAGATTCTGCCTTTGATGAGAAAGACCTTACAAGCACTTTCAAGTTGAATTCCTCCAAAAAAGACAAACATAGTGTGACACTTTGTCATGTTTGCACAGGATTTGCTTGAAAAGTTACATGATACAGTTTCTGTCAGATCTGGAACAACATCTGGCCATTTCAGACATTTCTTATGGCTTTATTTTAGTTCTTTGACCACTAATAGCTTGTACAGCTACAATGGCAAATTTGAAAAACAACCTAGCTTAAAATGTTTTTTCATGCCTCTTAATAAAGTTCTAACATAGTATAGCTATAAATATATAAATAAAAAATGAATACATTTAAAAAATGAGGTGGTTCTCTTGCATTTGTCTAAAAACCTCAGCCAATAACATGACAATGATTGGAGCATCCAGTTTTCGGTATCACTGAACCACCGTATTTTCGCATTAACCTGGGTCCTCCACTCATTACATTATATTACTCATTACTTGGCATTTAGCAACAGAACACCACTGGTGTGAGAGGGTTTCCGCTCAATAATATCAGAGAAGGTAAAACAGCCGACTGCTACCACTTCAACTTCAGGACAAACTGCCATAGTCCCAACTAGGAGTGGGAATTGATACGTTTTTATTAGGGCTGGGACTTGATTAAAAAATTTAATCTAATTAATTAGAGGCTTTGTAATTAATCTAAATTAATCACATTTTAATCGTTCAGGAAAATGTGCTCTCAAAGCAAAACTTTTAATTAAATTTATGAGACAGAGAATAAAACATTAGACGGTTATTACTGTAAACTAAAGCTT
>SSNQ01034682.1:1188855-1205967 GCA_006942095.1 Nothobranchius kuhntae | reverse complement strand
GTGTGCGTCAGTGATATTCAGTCTACGAGGAAATCATGCAATGACAAAGGTTCCGCCTCGCTCGAAATGCAAGCTGCAGTTAAATGCGTTAATTTTTTTACGCGTTATTTTTTTTCTAATTAATTAATCATAAATAACGCGTTAAAGTCCCGGCCCTAATTTTTATCAATATCAATCGCATTGTTGATTTTGTCTATCAATCCAATTCCTTATCAAGTAGTTCAATTGGTGACAAAAATCTGGCAAACGGTCTCCTGCATTATAACTTTAAGTTTAGTTATGATAAATAATCAACTGTACCTGTATTGGTTAGAAAGATCTTTCCATAATTTCTCTTTTATGTTACTTGTGAAGGCAGATCATCTTCTTGCTGTAGCTTTTGCAAGATGAAAAAATCTCCACAAGTTGGACATATGTACACATATATGAGGCAAATGATGCTAACTCGATAGAAAATGTTAGTATTAACAATGGCCTAGTGGTAGAGTGTCCGCCCTGGGACTGGGAGACCAGTGTTTAAATCCTGGTTGGGTCATACCAAATACTTTGCCTAAGTAGAGCAACACCCTCGTTTAGCCAAAGTCCCAATTCATTGCTCATCCTGTCACACCCTGTCCTGTCTCCCCGTATGGTTCAGTCTTGTGTCTCCGTTGATTGCTCCCACCTTCCTCTCGTTTCCCAATCTCCCTAGCTCCCAGTCCTCTTGTATTTAAACCCCTCTGTTCTGTGTATTGTGTCGGATCATTGTTTCAGTGTCCTGCGTGCTTCTTATTAAAGTTATTATAAACGTCCTACCTGTCTGCCTGTCTTCCTCCCCGCGTTTGGATCATCGCCTCACCTCCACTCGCCCACATGCCGTGACACATCCCATGCTTCATTGTTCAACTTGCAACCAAACAAGAAATTTAAACTTCTTTACCTACGGGAGAAACTTTTTAAAAGTGTTCTATAATTTCGTTGTCAAGAGCAACATTGTTATATTTTGAGTGGGCATATTGAAGAGCCTTCCTTGCATATTTTGTACATTTATTATTGAGGAACCACCGGCATTTAATGCCAAACACACCTGAAGACAAGCACAATACTATTTATTCAGCTTCAGAAAGCCCGCTTTAAATATTTGTACAAATTTGTCAATACAGCTGTCAAAACAATTGTGACAAACATGAACTAAGTCAAAAAATTTTTTTACTGGAAATGCATACATATTTTTTATGGCAACTGACTATTTTGGACATAACTACATTTTGGGCTGAGTTGGGATATTAGCAGAGTTTTTTTTTAATATATATATTTTTTATCTCCACAATATATTTATCGCTATACTATATTGTGAAGAGGCATGAAAAACTGTTCTAAGCTAGCTTGTTTTGCAGATTAGTGATTGTAGCTTTGAAGCGTTGGTTAAAAGAAGTCACAAAAACAAACACGGATGATCTACAATAATTTAAACTAAAGGGGCCACTCTTTACCAGTATGTTCCACCATCACGACATTTTAAGGGCATGTTTTTTGTTTCTTTGAAACTTTTTCACTCGTGTGATGACTCAGAACAGCAGAGAATACAGGATAATCATGGAGTCTAAACAACAGGATGGCTTTTCTGAGAAATTCATCACACACTCATTTGATCTTGCCTTTCTGTTTACATCCATGGACCGTGGACCCTTTAGCACCAGGCCGGTGTTTTTCATGATTCTTGCACCAGCCTTGGCAGGAGGTGAGTACACATCCTGTTGAGCGGACTTGTTTTTGTCATGTCTTCACCTTCTGTGAATCTGCTTGTCAACAACATGACACCAGTGATGATGCACATGCACCACATGTGGTGATAACCCCATCACCCAGCTGGGCTTTGAGTTGAAATCACATTAGTGCTAAAAGTAAATCAATAAATCAAGACTGTAAACAGCTGAGCTAATGTTTAATCACTGCCTAATGGCCAGGCTTCATCAGGCTAAGTAGGCTAAAGGATTAGGGATTTTTTTCTTCCTATAATAAGGTGTTCCTTTTTAAACAACTTTCCTCAGATTGATTGGTTTGACTTTAAGCTGGTCTTAACCCTTTGTAGCCTACTGATGTAAATTCTCATAAAGTGACTTCTGCCCTTAAAATCATCTAGATAGAGTATTAAGATTAGC
This sequence comes from Nothobranchius kuhntae, assembly GCA_006942095.1. Classification (NCBI taxonomy): domain Eukaryota; kingdom Metazoa; phylum Chordata; class Actinopteri; order Cyprinodontiformes; family Nothobranchiidae; genus Nothobranchius; species Nothobranchius kuhntae. Next base: position 1,203,826 of record SSNQ01034682.1, on the reverse strand, counting down.
ACTTTCATGGAAATGCAGTCATATACAAGTCTAGTGCCCTCCAGTGGAGGATATACAGATGGAAAGGGTGAATTTTAGCTCTTTATTACTGGTATATATTGTAAATGATTATTATGTGAACAATTACATAATAAAATAAAACAGATTTCTACATTGCAGTCATAATAACGTCAGACAATAACTGGCTTATTTTTATACATTTGATTTATGTTTAACTCATTCACTGCCATTGATGACTTAAGTTGCCATTTGCATTTTTTTTTGGGGCATCGGAACGAGTCCCCGCACCGAGAGACCAAACATCTCAGCTCTGAAGCCGATCTTCATCCGCGTACGTCACACGTCACGTGATCAGGAAGCACAAAATCCATGTGTTAGGAGATTGTTTTGGGCCGTCCCTGTAAAAAAAGAAGAGTGAGGCACGAACGGAAAAACGTCTGTCGATCACAATTCGACAATGGATTATGAAAGAACGGATAACGCTCGAAACATGCGGATTCTTCCTGATGTAAGAGGTGAGTCTCTTTGTTTTGGTTGTTTTGGCGTCTACATCATCCTAGCGCACAACGTTCTGTGACTCTTGAAAAACAGTAAAAACAGCGAGAAACGCTGGCAGCGAATGGCTTTAGCGATCAGGAAACGACTGGCAGTGAATGAGTTAATACTATTATTGTTATTGTCATTATTATTATTTATTGCTGGCGATTTTATGTTGTTATTATGCCATTTTGAATGCCAACCTTAAAAGTTTGTGTCATTTGGTTTGTAATGGTCAGAATTTGAAGCCTAAAAGGCTGAAGAAGGGCCTTTTTTTCTTGAGGCCGTTATGTTTTGTCATAACATACGTTTATGTTATGAACTCTCACTCCTAAAGGGGAGATTCACTGAGAAAGTGTAAGATTTTTGTATATCATGAACATTAATGAGTACATTTGTTGTTCCATATTTCCAACATGTGTGTTGGGCTGGTTGCTAGTGTGTGAATTCGTAAAACTGGTCCAAGGTAAGTATATACCAGAGAAAAAAGTTAGTATGATTTATTGAGTATAAATCCAATGAAGAAGAGTACAATGTGATGTCACTCGAGGTTCCTTTCATACCTACCAAACAGTGCTTAATTTGTAAATCCAATGTTACGGGAATGCAAATGGCGATGTAAGATTAGAGTTCACTGAGGCAACACTGCTACCACCATGCAGGAGTGGGGCGGCGCTAATGATGAATAGAGTTTTTGACAAAAAACTAATTGTGCCTACATTTTCACAATAAACACAAATTTCTTTTAACACTGGTAGTTTTGCTACATACGGTAGCTTCTTGACTCACAAAACTAGAGGCCGACCGACATATCGGGCAGATATATTTAATTTTTCTCTATATCGGCCGAAATTATTATTAAAAGCAGTTAAAAAATAAATATATATATATATATATATATATATATATATATATATATATATATATATATATATATATATATACACGTATATATATGTATATATATATATATATACGTATATATATATGTGTTTCACAATCAGTGTGCTTGTTACGGCTACCAGCCTGGCCAGTGAGATCCAGGAGCCAGGATCACCCAGCCCCGGTGATCAGCCTGACACCGCCCCTCCTCCTCCTCTCTTCCAGGCTGCTGAGGAGCACAGCTGAGCCGAATCCTGCTGATTACCCACACCTGGATAAAAGGGCTGTGCCTTCAGCAGTCTGGGAGGCAGCAGTGCAGGGGTTCTGCTGTCCTCCAGGTCTCGTTTGGTTCAACACCTTCGTTGTGATGAGTTGCAACTTTACAGTTTTAACTCTAGTGACGAGCTTTTGGATGATCCAGTGGGATCTTATGATGTTTGTGTTAAATGTTAACTTTTTTTGTTGCAATTTTATTGACTTCGGTTTTAAACACCTCCGGTTCGATAAAGCTTTTAATAAGTTTTTACCAGGTGTTTTAGTCAGTAGATTGTTTTTAGACTTTTATCAACTTCGTTGTGCTTTTAGAACACCTTCGTTGCGGTAAAAATCGTAATACGTTTTTACCAGGTGTTTTTATAGTTGATAATTCGTCTTGTAATGTTAACCTTTTAGAGAGTTGTTTGTTTTTGCAAACTTTATAATAATGTTTGCTCGTTTTTAGAACCTTTTATTGCAAATGAAACCATTTGAATCTCCACTGTCATATTCCTTATGTTACCCCCTCCTTCGCGTTTTAATAACACATGTCGGGGACGTAGCAGCGCTGCTAAAACTTTTATATATCACCCATCGGCAACAAAATTCTTTGAAAATCGGTGCCGCATCAGCCTTAAAAAAATCATATCGGTCGGCCTCTACATAAAATGCACGTAGGATAATCATACATGTAAGTCCGTCATATTTCAGCAGATTGCTCCATAGAGTGCACAGAGCGGAGTGGGTGCAGCTCGCGCCAGCTCCAGCGATGATGCGTTTAGGGACGCTCTGAAATACACCAGTTTACACAAAGGCGTTCAGACGGAATCAATTCAGAACCTTTATAAATACAAATCTAGCTTTGGACAAGAATTGTTTTTTTTTTTTTTTTTCACGCACCTCTATTAGCTAATATTAGTTCAATTTTAGCTCAATAAATGTACACTCAATTCTTAGGGCAACATTTTGTTTGTAAACAAAGCTACTGCAAGCTCTATGGTGTGGAAAATGTGTGACAGAGGGAGTGAAATAAATTCTTGTCATAAAGGCGTTTATGTCCCTGAAGCTGCTGGGCATCATTTAACGCCATCTCAAGCTGTGAGATGGCAACCTTGGAATGTACATAAAATCAAGATTTTATGTTGGAAGGCAAAAATATACTTCTGTACACTTATTTTTAACAGTTTTTGGTATTATTTTGATACCATACATGGGCATATGACCAGGTGACTATTAATGTGCACGTTTGGTTTATGCTTTCAACGACTGAGCACCTAATAGTGGTGAAATGTGGGATGTAGCACTTGTTTTAATAAATGTGATTTAGAATTGTTGAATTTATTGAATTTGTTAATATGGGTTAGGGTTTGTCTGGCAATATTGAAAACAGTGAAAAAAGATCAAACGCCACAGTAAAGGTCCTCAGCTTGAATCAAACCACTTTGATGTTTCTAAGATAATAAAAGTCAATTGCACTGGTAGTGAATCAAGTGTATGTGTGTGCCTCCTTTGATCATCCTAAATGCCAAAAGTCGTCATCCTTGTGCTTCTAAATGAAAATGAAAAACTATTTAGCTCTAGTTGCTCTGAGAACTCCTCATGCTTTTTCCCCTTCTATTTCTTGTGTTGCTTTGACACTGTGCACTCTTAATATCACAGATTATAAACTCATTTGCACAGTTATATGACTGAGCATACAGGTTAAATATTTGATTTACTAATTAGCACGAAACATGACCTGACAGTCTTCAACAGATCCCTTTTTTGTATCATGATCTAAACTTGGACCGTAATAATTTACTGGGATAAGCGAGCGTTACAACTNTATATATATATATATATATATATGTGTATATATATATATATATATATATGTGTGTATATATATATATATATATATATATATATATATATATATATATATATATATATATATATGTGTGTGTATATATGTATATTAGACACCTGTGTGGTTTTGAGTTTGTTTTAAATTTGAATATTACAAGACTTATTGACTTATTTAATTTTTCTTGCACACAGTGAGTGTTGAGTTGTGTTTCACAATCAGTGTGCTTGTTACGGCTACCAGTCTGGCCAGTGAGATCCAGGAGCCAGGATCACCCAGCCCCGGTGATCAGCCTGACACCGCCCCTCCTCCTCCTCTCTTCCAGGCTGCTGAGGAGCACCGCTGAGCCGTATCCTGCTGATTACCCACACCTGGATAAAAGGGCTGTGCCTTCAGCAGTCTGGGAGGCAGCAGTGCAGGGGTTCTGCTGTCCTCCAGGTCTCGTTTGGCTCAACCCCTTCGTTGTGATGAGTTGCAACTTTACAGTTTTAACTCTAGTGACGAGCTTTTGGATGATCCAGTGGGATCTTATGATGTTTGTGTTAAATGTTAACTTTTTTTGTTGCAATCTTATTGACTTCGGTTTTAAACACCTCCGGTTCGATAAAGCTTTTAATAAGTTTTTACCAGGTGTTTTAGTCAGTAGATTGTTTTTAGACTTTTATCAACTTCGTTGTGCTTTTAGAACACCTTCGTTGCGGTAAAAATCTTAATAAGTTTTTACCAGGTGTTTTTATAGTTAACAATTCGTCTTGTTATGTTAACCTTTTTGAGAGTTGTTTGTTTTTGCATTCTTTATAATGCGCGCCATCTGTTAGCTGATTTTTAGAACCTTTTATTACAAATAAAACCATTTTAAACTCCACTGTCATATTTATTATGTTAGCCCCTCCTTCGCATTTTAACAACACATGTCGGGGACGTAGCAGTGCTGCTAAAACTTTTATATATCACCCATCGGCAACAAAATCCTTTGAAAATTGGTGCCGCATCGGCCTTAAAAAAATCTACATAAAATGCACGTAAGATAATCACAAAGGTAAGTCCGTCATATTTCAGCAGATTGCACCATAGAGTGCACAGAGCGGAGTGGGTGCAGCTCGCGCCACCTGCAGCGATGATGCGTTTAGGGACGCTCTGAAATACACCAGTTTACACAAAGGCGTTCAGACGGAATCAATTCAGAACCTTTATAAATACAAATCTAGCTTTGGACAAGAATTGTTTTTTTCACGCATCTCTATTAACTAATATTAGTTAAAATTTAGCTCAATAAATGTACACTCAATTCTTAGGGCAATGTTTTGTTTGTAAACAAAGCTACTGCAAGCTCTATGGTGTGGAAAATATGTGACAGAGGGAGTGAAAGAAAATCCTTGTCATGAAGGTGTTTACGTCCCTGAAGCTGCTGGGCATCATTTAACGCCATCTCAAGCTGTGAGATGGCAACCTTTGAATGTACATAAGATCAAGATTTTATGTTGGAAGGCAAAAATATACTTCTGTACACTTATTTTTAACTGGTTTTGGTATTTTGATACCATACAAGGGCATATGACCAGGTGACTATTAATGTGCACATTTGGTTTATGCTTTCAACGATTGAGCACCTAATAGTGGTGAAATGTGGGACGTAGCACTTGTTTTAATAAATGTGATTTAGAATTGTTGAATTTATTGAATTTGTTAATATGGGTTAGGGTTTGTCTGGCAATATTGAAAACAGTGAAAAAAGATCAAACGCCACAGTAAAGGTCCTCAGCTTGAATCAAACCACTTTGATGTTTCTAAGATAAGAAAAGTCAATTGCACTGGTAGTGAATCAAGTGTATGTGTGTGCCTCCTTTGATCATCCTAAATGCCAAAAGTCGTCATCCTTGTTGTGCTTCTAAATGAAAATGAAAAACTATTTAGCTCTAGTTGCTCTGAGAACTCCTCATGCTTTTTCCCCTTCTATTTCTTGTGTTGCTTTGACACTGTGCACTCTTAATATCACAGATTATAAACTCATTTGCACAGTTATATGACTGAGCATACAGGTTAAATATTTGATTTACTAATTAGCACGAAACATGACCTGACAGTCTTCAACAGATCCCTTTTTTGTATCATGATCTAAACTTGGACCGTAATAATTTACTGGGATAAGCGAGCGTTACAACTGACTAACAAGATGCACACACACACACAACATGCAAAACACACCGTGAAACAAGTCATGCATACATTATGTTCGTAACAGAGGATTACAAAAATATCTAGGCGCAGGACCAGGAGGGTCTCCTAATCCATATTAAAACTCAAAGCTTTTTGGATCAAAACAATGGCTGAGAGGCAGAAACGAAGGTTGAAGAGAGCACAAAAGTGACAGGGAGACCAGAGAAAAGAAGCAACTATACTGTTTGTGCCAAGTTACGGGCTTCAAATGAAGACTGACATCAGGAGGAGCTCGTTGCATAGTCATCACAGCTAACACCTGAAGTTCCCATGGGAGGGGTGACCGTGGGTGAGAGTGGGGAAGTGGGGGAGGAAAGAAATCAGCATAAATCTGTTGGAGAGCTGACCTGAATTTCCATCACTCTTGCTGGTAAACACCGACCATGTGGCTGTGTTCAACCTTGAAAGACGTCCCAGTTTGATGTGCTTTGTTGCCTGGCTGACACCTCGCTATGGGCTTTGTTTGTATGCTGATTTGCTGGCTCACATTTTCAGTTTTCTTTTCTTTTTTTTCTATTTGAATTCCTCAATAAGTTTTCTCATAATTTCAATATTTTACGTCTTTGGAGTCTACGTGAATCCATTGCAAATATGCAGGTATTTGTGCTCGTGGTTATGTATTTAGCATATAGAACCAACTGCAAAACCATGCAACATGTGAAATGTTTCAGAAGATTTATTGTTGTGTATGGGTTGAATCGTTTTATTGTAATATGTAATGTACGTTAAGGAGTGTGCACGTACAGCATGCGCGCCTCGTGCACGAGCCTACTATTGAAGCTGCCGTTACGCTTTTGGCCTGAGGGGGCAATGGCGAGCATAAAAATTCAAAACTCCGTAAAGTTCCTTTTAAGGAACAGTTTCACTGAGAAACCATGTTTTAGTTATTCTTTTTGAAAATGAGAGGTCACTCCGAGTTGAACATGCAGGCTGAATGTGAAAATAGTCTTCTACACCTATCTCCTGCAGTAGCTTCTGATATAAAATAGACACAGTTCAGAAAAGCCTGATAGATTTACACCACACCGTCTCTGGAAATTCATGGACTTACCCATCTTGACTCATGACGGAGAAGTGTATATTGTATTTGCAAACCGGTAAGAGCAGAGCTTGTCTTAGCTAGTATAAGCTAACTGTTAGCATTAGCAACTCCACAACAGGGCAGAACTCCTTCAGGCTTGTGTCATTTGTGGAGATATAACATCAGAGCAGATGGAGTCGGTAGAGTTGTGTTGTTGATAGCCAATCCAAGGAGAGATATCCAAATATCAGGAAATAAGACTCTAAATCCTGCCGTCTGCTGCCATTTTCTCTTCTAGTTGAATTTTACATCCTCAGACAGGAGCAGCAGAGCATCTGTTGTCCCCAGAAAATGATTTACAAGGCATCCATTCATACTAGATACTACTGCACGTGTATTAAAAATATGAGAAATTAGATTTGTAAAACTTTCTTATGTCTTTTAACAACTTTCTAACATAGTATAGCTATAAATATATTGTGGAGAAAAAAATATGAAACAAATAATGAAGTAGTTCTCTCATATTTGTCTAAAAATCTCCGCCGATGCAACAGGTCGGACAACTTTTGGACCATCCGGTTGTTGGTCTTGCCGAACCACCACACTTCTGCCTTTATGGGTCCTCTATTCATTATGTTCTCATTCATTTAGCAACAGAACACCAACGGTATGAGAGCTTCTCTGCTCAGTAATATCAGAGAAGGAGAAACAGATGGCTGCTACCTCTTCAACTTTAGGACAAACTAGAGTCCCAACAAGAAAAACACCATTTGAAGTCACGGACAACAAAAGTCATTTGGAAATAGAAAATGGCAACCAGTGTTTAGCACTCTCTGGTTTCCTCTGGTAATGTGGGTTTACGGTATCAAGGGGAACGCGACCTAGCAATGGTAGCCGATGGGAGGGGTGAGTTAAAGGAGATGGTACTTTGCTCTAGTAGTCCATAGGCAATGAGAACAAGGTCTCACGACACAAGCAAAGAAACTGAAGACGCTAACGAGGAAATAGCAATTTATCACCAACTGCCTCATCCAAACGCGATAAAGGTTTTGAGCTTTAGCTACAGGTTCCCACCTAAAAAACTTGTTTAGTCAATCACACTAATTCATCAGTCTGACAGAACTTTGTAACCCTAACCATAACGCTAGAACTTGAAAACAAGAATTTACCCTAAATCATGACATTTGACAGAAGATGCTCTTTTGCATTATTCACGTTTTTCAAGAGACACTCAATCTAACAGTAAACCTGCAAAACAGCAATAAATGAAGCTATTTCACAAGAATTACTCTCATTCTTGTTAATTCTTTTTCATATCAAGCAATTATAATCATTCACTACAACCCCACTTGTTGGGACGCAGCTACAGTTCTCGTGAAATCAGGCATTCTGATTAGCGTGTATGAAAGACAGCGATATGATGTAAATCATGCATTGTTAAAAGCTCCACTGATTTGTCTGATTGTATACTGATACTTACATCATTAATCTCCTTTGGCTCAGTGATTGAACCTTTTGTTTGTGGATGAGGCTCTAAGCTTTAAAGGCACTCGCCTGCTGAGATTTTTCATAGCAAACACACAACCCTTTTTAATATTTAACTCATACGTGAGTTTGTTGGGCCTGTCATATATGACAAGTACAGCAGCCAGCAGGAAAACGAAGTAAACAGAGCCATGCATTATAGATGAGCATTCTCCTTAATAGCGTCACATTATTTATGAGTTCTGTCTCTTGCCGTGGTGATCTTTAAAACATTCCTATGATCAACAACCTTTAGTAAGTCCATTTTGAAAGCTTGTAAGCAGCTACTTTGTTTGTCCAATTAAGCGATTTGGAGTGAGTGGTAAACAATTCCCCCAGAGATTACATGACAAATCCGTTTCTAGCTATACACTGTGCAGATTAAGCAGACTGTGTCCAGATATAAAAACATAAAAAAACTGGGAACAGTTTAACATAGCAATTGGCTATTTTTTTTTTTTTTTTTTTTTTTTTTTTTTACATTTTAGCAATTTTTAGTCATTAAACAACATAAAATACATATTATTTAACAAAATATTTATGGTAACAGTTGGGGCACATGATTCAATATTTCCTTTGCATCTGTTACAATAAACAGGGTGTTCAGAGCATTAATTCAAAGCAGGAACATTGATTTACTGGGTCATAAACTGAAAACCAGTTTATAATCCAGCTTCACGGAGAACCATGGAGAAGTGGTATCATTAAACCAGATGGTTGGATTGGGAAAGTAATTCTTGGCAACCAGCGACACAAAATACTTAGTATGTGTTCACTACTTGTGCAATACCAGATTGATATAGTGTGTATGTGTTCCTTACAGTATGTTGCATAGTTCCTTTTTCATTTGTGGTATTTATTTAGCGGTCGAAGTTTACAAGAATGGCTTACTGCCTATGTGTATACACATGTATCTTTTTGTGTTATTATTTTTCTTCAAATTATTCTTTTAAGTGTTGGTACTGCTGTATGTGAATTTCCCCACTGTGGGATCAATAAAGTCTATTCTATTCTATTGTAAAAGAGATGGAAAATAAAAACAAATGTGCAACTCTAAATCTGTTTCTATGTGTGCAAAAACACTATTAATCTATTTTACTTTGTCAAGGTTGTATTGAGGAAGTAAGAGATTCAAGAGGGAAACCACATCATCTCTCATCCTTTGGGATCCTAAGGTGATCCCTGGCCAGATAGAATATATTCCTTTAAAAAAAAATCTTGGGTCTTCTCTAGCGATGGGTACGGAATTCGGTACTTTTTAAGGTACCGACTGAATTCCACAGTACCGACTGAGCACCAATTCATGTCATTTGAAACGGTGCCTCGTTTTGGTACCCGTCCTTCATAACGAGAACTTGCCTAGACAGCTGCGCATGCGCAAGAGTGTTATGTCGTTGGTCGCTGGGAGCGAGTTGTAAACAGAGCAGCATGGCAGAAAGAACGCACGCTAAAGCTTGGGTCCACTTCACTAAATGTGATGGGTAACTGGGTGATGATGAAACCAGCAACAACAATCTAAGTGAGACATCCTCATCTTAATCTGCTCTGGTAGGTAAATAAAATGTTTAAGATAACGTTAACTTGATATGTTAGCTTCCGTTTCGCAAATGGTGCGTTCGCTTTCTCCTCGGAACTCCGAATTTCCGACAGGAAGAACATGAACGCGCTCTAAAGTTTGGCTTCACTTTACTAAATGTGACGGGTGATTGGGTGAAGAAGAAACCAGCGACAACAATCTAAGTGTGAGGCATCATCGTTTTAATCTGCTCCAGCAGTTAAATAAACTGTTTAAGATAACGGTGGAGAGCGTCATGACTTTTAGAATCATGGTGTGGTTTGGTAACTGCAGTGTTTGAGACAAAAAAGACCCTGTAATGCACAAGTGTCAAACTCCAGTCCTTGAGGGCCGCCATCCCACATGTTTTAGTGCAGGGGTGGGGAACCTTGGTCCATCGAGGGTCACTATCCAGCATATTTTTGTTTCAACCCTGTTTCAACACACCTGATTTCAATCAGCAGGTGATTAACAGGCTTCTGCAGAGCCTGATGAGCTGCTGAACAGGTGAATCAACCACTGAATCATAAGTGTTGGAGCTAAGACATGCCGGATACCGGCCCTCAAGGACCAGGGTTCCCCACACCTGTTTTAGTGTTTTCCCTGATTCAACTCACCTGATTTCAATCAGAAGGTGATTAACAGGCTACTGGAGTGCTTGATGCACTGCAGCACAGGTGAATCAACTGTGTTGGAACAGGGAAACAACAACAACAACAACAAAAAGTAGGATACCGGCCCTTGAGGACTGGAGTTTGACATCCCTGCGTAATGAGTGGTGAAAACATCAATTCAGGACCTTTATCTAACACACTGAGTAGGAAGAAAATTTGCAATAGTCAAGGACCCCGCCCACCTCTCTCATGGACTCTTCAACCTTATGCATTCTATATTCTAAATATACTTCTCAGAGGTTTGCATTCATCTGCCCTGAATTGTGTGTGTGTGTGTGTGTGTGTGTGTGTGTGTGTGTGTGTGTGTGTAAGGATTCAGTGGCCACTACAGGTTACTGATTGATGGCAGGGCACATCCTGGTTGCTCCATAGCTGCTACAGATTGGCTCAGCGGAAACTTGGCACAGAAAACACACATACACACACACACACACACACACACCATTTCCGCCTACTTCTACATCAATTCACAGACAAACAAGGGTGGGGGTTGTAACAAAATGACTACCATATCTTGTCAAAGCTCAAACCGGCCAAATATCATTCTTTAAAGTGACTTTACATTTTCCCTGGCATTAGGGGAAGTACATACCTAAATCATTGCAAGCAAGTAGTGTTTTTGTGTTCAAGTAAGACCTTACCAATGGATGGCCATTAGGGTAAAAAATCTCTGGGAGCACAACCTCCAGCAAAAAGACAAGCACATCAGACTCCCTTTCATCACTGGCAACAAGTGAAGAGGTAAATGTGCAAAACAACAATTGTATTATTGATGAAAGTTTCGTTACTGTTTGTTACAAATCAGTAAATGCATTTTGTCCTCATGGGCTTCCGTAGAAGGAAACATGGCGTTTAATATGGCAGAGACTTAGACCCACTCCCATGTATTGTAGATCTGATTTTTATGGTTATATGTTATGAAACTGCCTGTATTTTTCAACATTCGGGCATCATTTAACCAATTTTCAATATTTCGATGGATATTTCCAGAGATTAATGGTAAAAACTACACATTATCACTTTAAGGCCAGATTTCCACCACAAACATGTGGGATGAAGTTAGACCTAGTGTGCTGTCACATTTAAAAACTCAATTTTGCATTTTCAAAACTTATTAATGCTTTACCTAGACAGAAGGTTGTAGGATCAATTGTGGCTCCTGGCAGAGAATTCCGCTGTTGTGTCTTTGGGCAAGACAAGTAACCCACATTGTCTGCTGATGGTGGTCAGAGGAACTGGTGGCTCCTGTGCTTGGAAGCCTTGTAAGTGCTCCCCAGGGCAGCTGTGGCTACAATGTAGCTCAGCACCACCAGTGTGTGAATGGATGAATGACTAATTGTGTTTTAAAGTGCCTTGAGAGGTTCTAGGACTCTAGAAAGTGCTGTATCAAATGCAGGCCGTTTACTATTTGAGGGACTAAAATGTTTTATTTTGTTTAACCTGTTTTTATTATGCTGGGTTTAATTTTTTTTAATGATTTGACTTTTAATTATTTGAAAATTATTCAGAAACTCTAAATTAGTTTTTTATGTTTATGAGGTATAACTAATCTCAATAGCTAGGGGGAATCAAAGAGCATTACAAACAATACCGCAGGTCTTAGAAAGTTACACTTTTAAGGAAAGAAAACAATTTACCTTTATTTAAATGGGGGAAACTTTACTTAGACAAACTCATTCATGGTAATGTTGGGTCAGTTCTTATTTGATACTGAACCATTTACACACACACACACACACACACACACATAGTATATATATATATATATATATATATATATATATATATATATATATATATATATATATATATATATATATATATATATATATATATATAAGGGTTTACACTAGGGATGAGCGAGTACACCACTATCTGTATCTGTTCAACCATCTAAATGATCTGTACCCGTATCTGTACTCGGAGTGGGCGTGGCCTAACCCGGAAATGGGTGTAGTTTAACCAATACGTTATTTTAAGTCTGATCAGAAGTTGTTATGTGTATTGTTTATTTGAAAACCATTTACAGAGCAGCCTCAGAGTTGAGATTAAATGTTTTTGATCACAATAGTAAAGGAACAAGTTTTTCAATAAAATCAGAAAAATAATATTTAAGTGCATGAATTAAGAGACAGAGAGAAGAAAAGATCTTTTCTATAGCGCCTCTCAAGATAAAAATCACGGAGCGCTTCACAAAACCAAAACATGTAAAATAAAAAAAGGAATTTAGAAAATGATTAAAATATATTTAAAATGAGCAAAAAATAGACAATTTTGATTAAAAAATGTAAAGAAAGAGAGAGAGTGAATAGGAAAGAGGGAGTGGATCCTGAGGAAGAGGAGAGAGAGAGCAAAAAAAAAAAAACCTGACCGGAGCAGAGATAGTGACTGACGCAGCACGAGCCGTTTTCAGCTCTGTCTTGTCAAATGCACCACGTACGGTATGAAAAAAGTAACTATGAATATCTTTAAAGTAACTTTAAAAAGAGGCGAACTGAAGAAAACCTAGGGAGTACTGAAGAAACGTGATCAGTGAAGCAAACACAGAGAGATCCGTTACTGTCTGTGTGTGTGTGTGTGTGTGTGTGTGTGTGTGTGTGTGTGTGTGTGTGTGTGCGTGGATGGCGGACTGAGCTCCCGGTGCAGTTTTGTGTGTAGGGAGGGACGGGTGCTCTATGTGACTGGCCAATCACAGAGCGTGAAGACAATCGGTTACCCAATGAGGATTTTCCTTCAGCACGATTACAGATATTTACGAGTTTTACTCATTTCATGCTCGTACTAGTCAAAAATGCTTTATCGTCTGAAACGAGTATCCGGCTCATCCCTAGTTTACACATGGTTTAGGGGAGTGCTTGTGGGAATGATTGACCTTTTTATCAGAAGCTAAATTCTGAGGTCACAAACTGATGTGAGACCTGAAGGCCTGTCTCAGAGTGTTTTTTAATCATCTGCTGCACTACTATTGCCAGTTGGGTGTTGGCCAGGGCTCTATACAAGGCAGGCAAGTTTCACCACATCAAACTAACGCATCCATGGTAATGATCTGAGTTGGTAGAGTGGCCTAACAGTGAATATAGTTAACATACCACAAGTTCCTCTAGTGAAAACAACTCAAGAGAAAACTGAAGTTGCAGGACAAATGTTGATCATTGGTAATTCTGCTTAATGTGAACATTTGTGTTCCTTTATTTTCACCAGTGATCCAATGTCAAACTGAAGGTGTATTCCGATGGCAAAGGTAGTTCACCCATCTCAGTCAGTCCTAAATAACGCTATGATGGCAGAAATGAGGGTTTATATCTAGTATTTGTCTATCTGGGAAAAGCCTGTGATGGCTGTAAAATGACTCTTAACATGTTTAATACCTCATATTACTATTATTAAGCATTGATATGGCTGTAATAACAATGCTAAACTAAGTAGACATGGGGTTTGCTGGACTGAGAAACAATCAAATTGCTCCCCTGCCCTCCTTTGGTATTCAACATTTTGTCGCAGATTTTCTGAGTTGCATAAGCTTGAGAAAGAGAAGGTGGTTAAAGGTGATCATTAAACTGACAAAGTGACAGCTGAGTAAGTACCTTGTACCTAGAATGCATTCTTAAATAAAACCATATTCAAGTTCTGAGTGTTTTGCTGATAGATAATTCTCTGGAAATGCTCCACCGAGGTGCAGATCCTGTAGTTTTTGATGTGCTGGCTGACTAAATAGAGAAGCAAACCAACCAGTGTCATTTAGAAACACACCAAGCTGTCCACTGCCTTTTTGTAGAGGTAGAAAGCTGTCTGTAAGTCACTTCTGTTCCATTTTAGCTGAAAGTTGAATGTCACATCAAAATCCAGCCAACCAACTTGAATTCGTACCGTGACCTACAATAAAAGCTCAGCGCGGTGCATGTCAACCCTGTGCACGATTTGAAGACAAATGGAGATTTCACGCTGTGGCATTCATGGAGTGTGGAACCCTCCCACCTTCCTCTTACAGAGCCTCTGGATGTGGGTTTGCAAAGCTGAGCAGGTTGGGGTTGTGAACAGAGCGACCTGCGACGAATCCTCAAGGAATACCGGACCTACGGTGAAATCTTTGACCAGATGCTCCACTTTCAGGATCCGTTAAGTATTTCAGGTCTATATATAGGATTACCTTCCAAACCAACACTAGGATATGCTTTTTCCTGACTCCAAACCAGATGGCTTGGTATAGCCTTAAGGCTTCAACAGCTGAAGTGTAAACAATACCTTCATTTACAACATTGCGATGAAGTCTGTACCTCCTACTAGATTTCTTCTGTTTCTAAAACACAATGTTTCAGACCAGCAAATGTATTTTTGTCAGCGATAACCTGAGTAAATATAAAATGCAGTTTGTAAATGGCAATTTCCTTTAAAAAGTTATCCAAACAAATGTCATAACAGGTTGTAGAACATTCAGCATCAACAATTTCAATCAAGCATTT
>SSNQ01034682.1:1178225-1188845 GCA_006942095.1 Nothobranchius kuhntae | reverse complement strand
CCTGTCCACAGCCTCAAACAGTCAGACTCCAAACTCCACTATGGCCAAGACCAAAGAGCTTTCCAAGGACACCAGGAAAATAATTGTAGACCTGCACCAGATGGGGAAGAGTGAATCTACAATAGGCAAGCAGCTTGGTGTGAAAAAATCAAATGTGGGAGCAATTATCAGAAAATGGAAGACATACAAGACCACTAATAATCTCGCTCGATCTGGGGCTCCACGCAAGATCTCATCCCGTGGGGTCAAAATGATCATGAGAACGGTGAGCAAGAATCCCAGAACCACACGGGGGGACCTGGTGAATGACCTGCAGAGATCTGGGACTACAGTAACAAAGGTCACCATCAGTAACACACTACAACGGCAGGGTATCAAATCCTGCAGTGCCAGACGTGTTCCGCTGCTGAAGCCAGTGCATGTCCAGGCCCGTCTGAAGTTTGCCAGAGAGCACATGGATGATACAGCAGAGGATTGGGAGAATGTCATGTGGTCAGATGAAACCAAAGTAGAACTTTTTGGTATAAACTCAACTCGTCGTGTTTGGAGGAAGAAGAATACTGAGTTGCATCCCAAGAACACCATACCTACTGTGAAGCATGGGGGTGGGAACGTCATGCTTTGGGGCTGTTTTTCTGCTAAGGGGACAGGACGACTGATCCGTGTTAAGGACAGAATGAATGGGGCCATGTATCGTGAGATTCTGAGCCAAAACCTCCTTCCATCAGTGAAAGCTTTGAAGATGAAACGTGGCTGGGTCTTCCAACACGACAATGATCCCAAACACACCGCCCGGGCAATAAAGGAGTGGCTCCGTAAGAAGCATTTGAAAGTCCTGGAGTGGCCTAACCAGTCTCCAGACCTCAACCCCATAGAAAATCTGTGGAGGGAGTTGAAAGTCCATGTTGCTCGGCGACAGCCCCAAAACATCACTGCTCTCGAGAAGATCTGCATGGAGGAATGGGCCAAAATACCAGCTACTGTGTGTGCAAACCTGGTAAAGACCTATAGTAAATGTTTGACCTCTGTTATTGCCAACAAAGGTTCTGTTACAAAGTATTGAGTTGAATTTTTGTTATTGACCAAATACTTATTTTCCACCCTGATTTACAAATCAATTCTTTAAAAATCCTGCCATGTGAATTCATGGATTTTTTTTCACATTCTGTCTCTCACAGTTGAAGTGTACCTATGATGAAAATTACTGACCTCTGTCATCATTTTAAGTGGGAGAACTTGCACAATCGGTGGCTGACTAAATACTTTTTTGCCCCACTGTATATCTATCTATCTATCTATCTATATATATATATATATATATATATATATATATATATATATATATATATATATATATATATATGTATTTGCTATTAAGCACAGCTGTTGAAGACTTTATTTCATTTGAGCCCCTCCATGTGGACTTCAGTAGGGCAAGCCAACATATTTCATGTTCAGAATGCATGGTGTCCACTGAGGTGGACATGTAATAAATTTGTTGTAAATGATTAAATGTTACAAAAACTGTTTGTTGAAATTTGTTTCATTCACACCTAAAGATGAATGAAAACAATTGTTTCAAAAATCATGGTTGAAGATTTTATAATTAATGCATCAAAGGGTTAAAGTAAATGTAAGAGGGTGACGTTTTTGGAGAAGAAGCAAAAAAGCTAAAACCAGAGTGAACATCAGCGTTTGAGGGAGCTGAAGGAGACTATGAAAACCACGGACTGATGGTGACCTGGCTTTGTTGCTGCTGGAATTGTACGTAATAACATTTTTTGTCCAGTGTGGATCTTTTTACTTTGTGGCTTATTTTTCTCCTAAATTAAATCAGCATTTGTATGCTGTATCAGATATTTACTCAGATCATATTTTTTATGATACTGAAGTTTCCTTACTGGTCTGAAACATTTAAAGGTCTGCCTTGTGTGTTGTTTTCTGGGGGGGAAAGGTCTGGTGTGTCTGTTTGAGGACGGAGGGCCAAACTGGAGGAGAAAAGTGGCAGGCCACAGCAGGAATTGATATTTGGTCATCTTGCCTCTGATTGGCTAACAGTAATGCAACTCTACCACTGACTCAGTTTTCTTTGTAATTTTTTTTTTTTTAATTTCTACAAATAACACAAGCCTGAATGAGCAGTCGAGACATTCTCTGCTGTTTCCTGGACACTAAACAAACACAGTCTTCCTCGTCACAAGTCAATATGGGTGAGTCCATGAATGTTAATTCACAGTGTGGTGTAGATCTGTCAGGCTTTTCTAATCCTAGCGTTTTACTGTCTATTTTCTATCAGAAGCCAATGCAGCAGATAGATGTAAAAGACTATTTCATGTTCAGCCTGCATGAAAATCCAGTAACCGATTATAATCAGAAACAATTAAAACATTTTTTTCAGTGAAGCTGACCTTTAAGTGAGACAGAAAAGTAAAAACAAGCAACCTGTTATTTTTTGGCAATTTTGTATAGAAGTTATTTTATACAATAGGCAATGGATGTGCTGTATATATGTTACCAAGACAGTAACACATGGCTTTGGTATAGCTTTAGGGTTTGACATATTCACTGTAAACCCAAATGTTGAAAATAATCAAACATATATATATATATATATATATATATATATATATATATATATATATATATATATATATATATATATATATATATATATATATATATTTAACCGTGTCCTGTCTGGCTGTGAAGCAAACAGAATTGATGTCTGAATGCTGGTGAAATGCCTTACAGATTTACTCCCAGGTGGGGCATCAAAGCGTCTGCTTTTAGTGTCACGCCTGGTACTTAAAACTTTATTGTTGTTGTTTTTGAATGCTTTTTAATTCTGACCAGACACGGAGTCAGAGGTGAAAGAGAAAGGAAAAGACAAAAGGTGGGGAGATGGGGGGGGAGGGAGTGGGGTTCCACAAAAATAAACAATAATTAACAAGAGTCTACTTCTAGACCTGCGGAAAGAGAAAGAATAGAAAAAAAGGGGACACACAACAATACATCAGGAGCAAGCTAACACTGCGTCAACCTGATGATGAAATATAAAATCAACATTGTTTAACTGAACAATCACACGATAATAAATCATGGTGCATTTAGGGGCAACGACAGCCTTAAGACCTGTGTTGAACGTGCCCAAGCCCATACTTTTGAGAGCACCATGTGAGCACCTGTGTGTGTACACGCGCTTGTTTATGTAAGGTTTCTCTACAGGAGCGTCCAATAGAGAGTGCGAGGGACTACAGATCCGCCCCCCAAAGATGTGTAGGAGACGGGGGGAGCTCCAAGTCCAAGAGATCCAGGCACTGCCCCAGAACACAGGAACCCCAAGGAGACTGCAACCAGAAAGGCCCCCGCCCCCCTCGAGAGGAACAGAGGATCGCCCCGGGGGGCCACAACCAGCAGCCGGCAGAGTCCCGGGAGATATCAGCGGCAAGCCCACAGGCCCGCCCGCAGCCTCCCACCCCCTAGCCGGCTGAGCCCGTGACCCAGCGACCCGGGACCCATGGGCGACCACCCCCACCGGGGACCCAGACCCCACCAGGCCGCCACCGGGATTGGTCAGGCAGGCGCCAAAGATCTTAAACCCCCTGACCCGGTAGCCACGAACACTCGGGCAGACCAAGGCACTACGCCCCACACCAGGTGTGGCGGGGGAGGGGAGACGAAGATCTATATCATAAAAAGAAGTCCCAGGAGAAGAGAGGAGTCAAAGGCCCCACCTGACATACACAGTCATACACAAACACAGTCACACACTCCCTCCCTCATGCTCACACATGCACATACAACCAAAGACTTACAAAAATGCACGCCGGACACCCACTCATGCTCCCCATACACACCCTATTCACTCTGGTCCCAGTACTGCTGCACATGGGGTACAACCATCACCGGTTACCAGAGTTTGACCCTTTCTGCTGGGGTGCTGATGAGCAGGCTCCCCCGCTCAACGCTGAGCACAGCAACCCACCACCCCAGACCCCAACCAGACGGCCAGATCTCCCTCCTAGCCTCCAGCCCCAGGAAGCCAAGCAACAACAGAGGTGTGCTAAGACCCCTAGTCTCCCTCCACCTGCTCCAATATGGTGTTGTGTGTTGATGAGGTGTATTCCATGGCTGTGGTGAGCGGGCAGTGCGGGCATTGTCTGGCCTATGCCAGCTGATGCCACCGCACCACCCCACTTGCACCCACAGCCCTCAGTATCTAAGTGCAGTTTAAAATTGGAAGTGGGCACCGGCACCCGGGAGGAGGCTGAGAAATCCCCCTGCCAAGTGCCGTTGAATGTGCTCACTCCCAACGCCCTAAGTGTGTGTTTGCGTGGAATGTCTTCGGTGGAAGTGTGGAAAAAATAAAGAAAATAATCAAATATATTGAGTAGGTGACACTCGTAACAAAAAAAATTTTAGAACTCAAATGTGTTTTTAGTTTCATCTTTTCCTTGTTTTAAGTACATAGAACTCAAACTTTTTAATTATTCTGAAAAAATATGCATATTTTAGTGAGCATAACTTCAATAAATCAATAAAGAACAACCTATCATGAATGAGTAATATGAACTAAAAATATTAATTTATTATTTTATGATTCCATATTATTCTATTCATATTTATGTCAACTTAAAGTGTGCCTGATAAACAGACTTATACATTTCTTAAAATATTTGTGGATCTATAGGAGAAAACAAGCACAAACAAGCATTTTTGGTGGATTTCAGGCACAACGAAGAACTGGTGGGTGAGGTGCATTGTGGGTAGTCATGTTTTTTGTTATTTTGTTATATTTGGGGGTGTTTATGCATGTTTATTGTGGGGCATTGTTGTTTTTAGTTATTACTTCATTCAGTGCTGAAAATGTGGTGTTATTTTTTGTATCTTGTTGGCACCATAAGTGAGGAGGTTGGTCAAAGGAATGACCACCCTGTGCCATTCCACTTTAATTAATACTGTGGTGGTTCACACCGGATGTTCTTGACTTGGCTTTGGATGCTTCACTCTCACTGGCTGGGTGTGTGAATCATGTGCTGATAGCAACTTACCTCGGTTAGTGTAGTACAACAATTTTTTTAGTTATATCAACTTATCAAGTTTGAGTTAAAAAACATTAACATTTTTAGTATATTTTCCAAATAATGAGTTGAAAAATGTTGAAAATCTTGCGTGAATTACTCCTTAATTATAAGTTGAGGAACATCAATATTTATAAGATAACATTGAGAAAATTTAAGGCAACTGCAAATGTAATTTCTATTTTCGGTAAACTTAAAATATTTTAAAAGTCACTTAAATATTTTTGTGTTATCTGTTACAAAATAATTTTTGAGTTCTGTGAACTTTTTAAGGTTTACAGTGTTGGAAGACCTAAATCATGAAGGAACTGAAGACATTCTAGCTAGGGAAGTGTCAACAATATCCCCAATTAGCTGTAGAGAAGGTGCCCTTGAGTTGGTATCTTACGGCCCTGTTAGGTCCCACAGAGCTTCTAAATGTCCAGCTACAGGAAGGAGGACGAGGCAGCTGTTCTTATTTGCCGAAACGTGAAGCAATGCCTCGGGAAGTGAGGGGAAATAAAGTGCTCAGCAAAGCGCTTCCTTTGATAAGTAAAAGCAAGTTAAACAGTGTAGATAGGGAGAAGGGCTCGAGATCAGTTTGATTAAGCAACGGCAGATGTTCGCTTGGCTTTATCAGACTGTGCTACGTTTGTCAGCTCCACTTTCTCCCATCCTTTTGTTCTGTTTTACCCATTTTAATTCCTGTTATCTTATTTGAACTAATTTGTCTCGTATTACAGATAGGGCACCTTTTGATAGGAATCCTATTGATTTCTCGGGGAACAATGGACGATCTTCCATTCCACGGCTGCTCATCAGGAGTCCAAAACACAGCTGAATAATCGAACAAATGTGCATGCATGCTCATGTCTCTCTGTGCTGAAAGACTGAGCTGAGTGTGATATGATTCTGAGGTGGCTCGAGTGACTTTCACATTTGCTTGTTGTTTATGAAATTGTGCATGAGCTGGATTTAAAATAAGACACCATGCAATCCAATGGGAGTTTTCCTAAATATATAAAACATAGTTTAACATGCTAATCAGGTAATCTCAATATCAAACATTATTTCTCAAAATTACAAACAAATTAGCAGTATTTTTTAAAAATATATAATTTTATAACGATTTATGATTTATGCCATTTCGGTATTCAACACTGAAATCTGCAGAAATCTAGCTTTGAGGGAGATCTCGTCAGGCCTGTTTTTGCTCGCCTCTGCAGCCCTCTCGTCAAAAACAGGAGCCTCTACTCAAAAAGAATTATCAAACAGAAACGCATGTCTCACTCAGTAACGAGGGAGGGTTTAAAAAAACCTGTAGCAGAGAGTTTCGTCTTTGAGTGCGAGACTAGGACGTTGGAGTAGAAGC
Source organism: Nothobranchius kuhntae (assembly GCA_006942095.1). Classification (NCBI taxonomy): domain Eukaryota; kingdom Metazoa; phylum Chordata; class Actinopteri; order Cyprinodontiformes; family Nothobranchiidae; genus Nothobranchius; species Nothobranchius kuhntae. The sequence goes on along the minus strand of SSNQ01034682.1, from coordinate 1,182,413 downwards.
AAAACCCTGAGGCGGCCGAATTCTGAGAGAGCTGTGGAGCAGCGTGTGGATCGTTTCTCATTTCAGCAGAAATCGTTAGATCTTTGAGCTTTAAGAGTGTCAGCATAATTTATAAAGATGTTCCAGCTAAGAAGTTCAAAAGATATGGAAAACTTACTAACAGCTCGGTGATATGAGTAGTAGGAGAAGAACAGCTGTGGTAGATGGTTTGGCATCTACACTGCCCAGCCAAAAAAAGGTTGCCACCAAAGAAAAAGGAAAGTCACACACTCTAATATTTCATTAGCTTTGATTACGACACACATTCGCTGTGGCGTTGTTTCGATAAGCTTCTGCAACGTCGCCAGATTTATTTCCATCCATGTTGCATTAATGTTTCACCAAGATCTTGCATTGATGATGTCGAGTCGGACCGCTGCACAAAGCCTTCTCCTGCACATACCAAAGTTTCTCAATGGGTTATAAGGTCTGGATTCTTTGGTAGCCATTCCATGTGTGAAAATGATGTCTCATCCTCCCCGAACCTCTCTTTCACTATTTGAGCATGATGAATCCTGGCATTGGCATCTTGGAATATGCCCGTGCCATCAGGAAAGATGGAATAACCTGGTCATTCAGTATATTTAGTCAGCTGACCTCATTCTTGGAGCGCATCCTGTTGCTGAACCTAGACCTGACCAACTGCAGCAACCCCACATCATAGCACTGCCCCCACAGGCTTGTACAGTAGGTATAAGGCATGATGGGTGCATGTTTGTAGTTAGCATCAGTCAAGTTGATCAAAGTTTGGAGATTATTTTTTTCATAAGGTAGCTAAGCTAATCAGAAAAACTAGAAAAATGAAGCTAATGTAATAGGTTTACATTTTTCTCACGTTTGTATAATTCCACCCATTTTAATACTGTTTTCTCCTTTTGTCTTGCCATTTGGATCTCTACTGCCATTTTAAGATTTTTTATCATTGAGGGTGCAGGATGTTCTGGGGTGCCTGGTCTTGGTCCGGGAGCCAGCTAGGAGGGCGCTAGTCAGATTAGAAAAGCCACACAGATCTATGACATACTGAAAGCAATCAGGAACTCAGGCTAACTGTTAGCATTAGCAAGTCCACAACATGGCGGAACTTCTTCAGACTTATGTTATTGGTGGAGATAAAACCTGCAAACCAAAGAGAAAGTCCCGCTGCTGGAGTCAATCCACACACGATTGAGCGCTGGTTGCATTACTTCCGTTATGCAAGCAAGAAACCACTTGGCTCCAACTTGTTTCGATAAAGGGGGTTTAAAACTAAAAAACAATTGTTACGTAAACCAAACGCAAACGTAAGTCATTTAGGGTAAATAATTAATGCCAAGATGAAGGCGCTTTTGCGCATTTAATCTTTGGCAGATGCAGACCGAAATGCTACAAACAGAAGTCACTGTAGGCTCTTGCTGCTCACCGTAAGCTAGCTCACCCTATAGGCTGAGATACAAACCACATTACCCAATCACAAAGTCACAAATCATGCGTAAATAGTTGCTAGGTGCAGGCAGGGAAGACTTTCTGCTTCAGGGAGTGTGTTCGATGCTGCTTCCAGGTGTCAGGAAGGACACCCACTGGAATTGAAAAGCCACTAATGTTCCCAAGTGTATTACTTTGAGGCTTGGCAGACATAAACTGTGGCTTCTGACACCTTCTTTGTAAACAAATGCTTATAATGTAAATGCAAATATATGTATTTAATGTAGCTTGCTAAACCTGATCCTGTGTTCTGCTGGACATTTTTGGAAGTGGCAGAGGTAGACAGAAAGTGTGGAACTCCATTTTCAGCTACTTTACATGAAAAACACCTGAGACATGTCTGGCATTTTTATGCAAAAAACTTGCATTTAACAGTTTGCAAAATTTGAGCTTTTTTGTTTTTTACTCACACTGCAACACCTTTGTTTCTGCTCCGATTTTTCATGAGATGGACTCAAAGATCTAAAATTCATTCCAGATACACAATATTACCATTTCTCTCAAACATTGTTCACAAATCTGTCTAAGTGTGTGATAGTGAGCACTTCTGCTTTGCTGAGATAATCCATCCCACCTCACAGGTGTACCACATCAAGATGCTGATCCAACATCATGTAGTGCACAGGTGTACCTTAATACTGCCCACAATAAAAGGCTCACAGCAAAATGGCACAGATGCCACAAGCATTGAGGGAGCGTGCAATTGGCATGCTGACCAGATCTGTTGCTCATGCATTGAATGTTCATTTCTCCATCATAAGCCGTCTCCAGATGCATTTTAGAGAATATAGCAGTACATCCAACAGGCCTCACAACCACAGACGACGTGTAACCACACCAGCCCAGGACCTCCACATCCAGCAGGTTCACCTCCAAGATTGTCTGAGACCAGCCACTCAGACAGCTGCTGAAACAATTGGTTTGCATAACCAAACAATTTCTGCACAAACTGTCAGAAACCATCTCAGGGAAGCTCAACGGTATGCTTGTCGTCCTCATCGGGGTCTTGACCTGACTCCAGCTCGTCACCGTAACAGACTTGAGTGGGCAAATGCTCACAATCGATGGTGCCTGCTACGTTGGAGTGGTGTTCTCTTCATGGATGAATCTCGGTTTACATTGTTCTGGGCAGATGGCAGACAGCGTGTGTGACGCCGTGTGGGTGAGCGCTTTGCTGATGTCAATGTTGTGGATCGAGTGGTGGTGGGGTTATGGTATGGGCAGAAATCTGTTATGGACGAAGAACACAGGTGCATTATATTGATGGCATTTTGAATGCACAGAGATACCGTGATGAGATCCTAAGGTCCATTGTTGTGCCATACATCCATGAACCACCTCATGTTTCAGCAAGATAAGGCACGGCCCCATGTTGCAACGATCTGTACACAATTCTTGGAAGCTGAAAATGTCCCAGTTCTTGCATGGCCAGTATAATCTCGGGACAAGTCACCCATTGAGCCTGTTTAGGATGTGCTTGACCGGCGTATACAACAGCGTGTACCAGTTCCCACTAATATCCAACAACTTCACACAGCCATTGAAGAGGAGTGGACCAACATTCCACAGGCCACAACTGACAATCTGATAAACTCTATGCAAAGAAGATGTGTTGCACTGCATGAGGCAAATGGTGGTCACACCAGATACTGACCGGTTCTGAGTCCCCAGACCCCCAATAAAGCAAAAAACTGCACATTCCAGGGTGGCCTTTTATTGTGGGCAGTATAAGTTACACCTGTGCACTACTCATGATGTCAGATCAGCATCTTGATGTGGCACACCTGTGAGGTGGGATGGATTATCTCAGCAAAGCATAAGTGCTCACTATCACACATTTAGAATGATTTGTGAACAATGTTTGAGAGAAATGGTAATATTGTGTATCTGGAATGAATTTTAGATCTTTAAGTCCATCTCATGAAAAATCGAAGCAGAAACAAAGGTGTTGCGTTTATATTTTTGTTCAGTGTAGTATTTGTTCATTTGTTTGCTTTATGGTAATATTTCTATAACTTTTTCATTATTATACTCAGCCTTACATTAATTTCTCACTTTCAATTAGAAAAATGTAATAAGACATCACATATACGATGGTGATAATTACTATAAATTTTGCAGGATCATGCTGCTACTCTCTGGTATTTTAGCTATGGCTGTTTTGAAATAAAAACCTCAAATACAATAATTTTCCTCATTAAAACAGTCAATCTATAAACTGCTGAATCTCATTTTGAAGGCCCAGGAGACACTATATTGCATCAACTGAAGTTAAATTTGCAACATTATTGGAGCTGTTTGTGTGGCCTATTTGCATTATACAAGGCTCCACCTGGGAGGATGGTTGAAGAGCAGCGTAGTGTATCTTGTCAGATTTTCAATTTGGGTACAAAGGCCTCTGGTGAATTTACCTCACATTAGGCAGCAGGACATCTGTTAAAAATGCTGCGAGCATATTAAGCATAGATTTGTGTTTCAATCTAAAATGTGCTCAGTGCTTTAATGTGGAACAAGATACGTGGGTACAGCAAATATCGAGCCAAAGCACAGATGGGATACATAAAAAGCTAAAGAAACCCTTTTTCTTTTCTTTTTTTAACAGAGCTCTCTGAATTTGACTGTGTAGTTTTCATTTCCCCATCATTTGATGTCTTTTTGCGGTCTTAAGGTTTCTGTTGTTGTTACACT
>SSNQ01034682.1:1145912-1178196 GCA_006942095.1 Nothobranchius kuhntae | reverse complement strand
TAATATCCAACAACTTCACACAGCCATTGAAGAGGAGTGGACCAACATTCCACAGGCCACAACTGACAATCTGATAAACTCTATGCAAAGAAGATGTGTTGCACTGCATGAGGCAAATGGTGGTCACACCAGATACTGACCGGTTCTGAGTCCCCAGACCCCCAATAAAGCAAAAAACTGCACATTCCAGGGTGGCCTTTTATTGTGGGCAGTATAAGTTACACCTGTGCACTACTCATGATGTCAGATCAGCATCTTGATGTAGCACACCTGTGAGGTGGGATGGATTATCTCAGCAAAGCATAAGTGCTCACTATCACACATTTAGACTGATTTGTGAACAATGTTTGAGAGAAATGGTAATATTGTGTATCTGGAATGAATTTTAGATCTTTAAGTCCATCTCATGAAAAATCGAAGCAGAAACAAAGGTGTTGCGTTTATATTTTTGTTCAGTGTAGTATTTGTTCATTTGTTTGCTTTATGGTAATATTTCTATAACTTTTTCATTATTATACTCAGCCTTACATTAATTTCTCACTTTCAATTAGAAAAATGTAATAAGACATCACATATACGATGGTGATAATTACTATAAATTTTGCAGGATCATGCTGCTACTCTCTGGTATTTTAGCTATGGCTGTTTTGAAATAAAAACCTCAAATACAATAATTTTCCTCATTAAAACAGTCAATCTATAAACTGCTGAATCTCATTTTGAAGGCCCAGGAGACACTATATTGCATCAACTGAAGTTAAATTTGCAACATTATTGGAGCTGTTTGTGTGGCCTATTTGCATTATACAAGGCTCCACCTGGGAGGATGGTTGAAGAGCAGCGTAGTGTATCTTGTCAGATTTTCAATTTGGGTACAAAGGCCTCTGGTGAATTTACCTCACATTAGGCAGCAGGACATCTGTTAAAAATGCTGCGAGCATATTAAGCATAGATTTGTGTTTCAATCTAAAATGTGCTCAGTGCTTTAATGTGGAACAAGATACGTGGGTACAGCAAATATCGAGCCAAAGCACAGATGGGATACATAAAAAGCTAAAGAAACCCTTTTTCTTTTCTTTTTTTTAACAGAGCTCTCTGAATTTGACTGTTTAGTTTTCATTTCCCCATCATTTGATGTCTTACTGCTGTCTTAAGGTTTCTGTTGTTGTTACACTCCATATGGATTAGTGACTGTCGACACGTTGCAACATTCAGTTTTGAGAATGTTCGGCTGAACACTATATCCATTCAAAGCCTTGGATTAGTGAGGGAGATTATTGCTGCACCAGATTTATAATCTTGCTTATGTCTAGCTTAAGAGATATGTACTGTAAATTGATCAAAATTGTCTTTAGCAGGATTGGAGGTGACCGTTTGGTATCCATCATTAAAAGGTAACCCAGAGAAAAGGGAAGTGAGCATGTGGAGATAACCTCTGGTGGAAGCGCCTCGATCTGGAGACTGGATAAAGCTGTTGGTGCAATGTACAAAGACATCAATGTTAGGGTGACTTGTTATGGCACAATGGTTTAGAGCCTACTGGGTTGTTGGCTCAGGAGCAGAAGGGGCTTTGTCGGCCAACGAGGAGATTGTACGAGTGCCAAGGACCCCCTAGATGACTGGAAGGCTTTTTGGTAAAATGGCGGCCAATTCCGCCACTATTCCTGAGGCAAAATCTGAGTCCAAGTTCAGATTGAGCTTGTAATTCAGATTCAGATTATTTGGTTCTGGTCATTAAATAGTAAGTTAAAGACAAGGCAGTTCATGAGCCTTGGGGAGGAAGTTGTTCCTCAGCCTTGTCGTCTTGGCTATGAAGCAACTCAGTTTTCTGCTTGAAGGAAAACAGGATGAACAGTTCATAAGACTATCTGGGGAATAGTAAAGGAGAAATGATTACAGCAAGCCCATGAAAAGTAGAGTACTGGAGAGTGGAGTAGCTCTTGATGTGTACTGGCACGCAGCATAGCTCGCGAGTAACCCGTTTCGCTGACGCTTATGCCTCCAGTGTGAAGTAGGGGTGAAGGCCCATCTTGGTCTGGCTCCATTTCTGGTTTTTCAATAGGATTTAACTTACCAAGCATGTTTTTATCGTGACTAAAATGTAGTTATACATACACATATTCTTCTGTGTGACAGAATGGGTTTATTTACGATATAGAGCTCCACGGTGCCATCGGGAGAGGGCTTGGCCCCACACGCCCCTAATGCAGAGGCATTGCTAGGGCCCAATGATTAGCAAATTGAATCAATGTGCCTAGTGACTAAAACATGTGCAGTTATTGTACGTTAAGGGCCACAAATCCTCTACAATTTATTTTAGATTCTTTACTTGAAAGATGCTTTGATGATTTCATTTGGCAATTCAAAAGAGACGACTCAAACTGGGTGTCACTTCTAATGTGGTGCAGGGCTTTTATAGTCGGTCCATGTCTGAGGACATGGTTTTACTGATTCTGAGTGATGATTTTCTTGGCTCAACAATGAGATTGACAATCACAGGAAACACAGTGATTGGTAACCTATTTTTTTTTTATTTGGATGTTTTTGCTCTTACGTTCTTCATTACTAACAAAAAAACAGGGTGAGTAGGAGTACAGAATGAGCATGAATAAGAGACTCTCAGCCCTTTGACATGATTGCAATCATAGAAGAGAATGACAGAACACACTCACCATGTTGGATACTACTGTCCTTGTTATTGTATTTTTTTGGTTCATTTCAATTCACACCAACTTATGCTTTATTTATTCTTCTTCTGTCCCGAAAAGATAAATCCTTTAGTTGTAGTTTCTGCAAAAGCTGATGATTACCAACCTTTTCTGTGAGAGTAAAGGTTGTCTTCTCCACAGAGTACAGACTCTCACCCTAAAGTTTTCCTATAGATATTAAAATACTGCAGAACTGAAGTATTTAGTACCAGCAAACAAAGCCATTGAGAAATTATTTTTCCCTTTTGATGTCAATTCCTGGATTTGGAATATGGTTTGATGGAATTTAGCCACCTTTGTTGAAGACTGTTATTTTCAGTGAATTTAAAATTCAGAGTTTTAAAGATAGAGCGGGCGATATTGGGAAAATCTGTTCAAGCAAAATACATTATGACAAGACTTTTGACCACCCTCAAACCAACAAAAATAATAATAATAATAAATCACATTATTGCCTTTCTTTTACTTGTTGGCAACTTTTCTGCCATGAATCCTAAAGTAACACATAAGTAACCGCTTAGCAGTTCAGTCTGCTAGCAAGTACTGTGTGGCATAAACAAGGCTGTTTTTAGCTTTCGTGGTTTATTATAGAAGCTTACCATCACCGGCAGTGTATGAATGTGAGACTGCGTGAATAATGGAAAGCAGTTTGAGCTGCCTAAAAAAGAGCTATATTGATCCAATCCATTATCATTAGTATTATTATTCTCACCTTTAAAATCACAGTAGCTCAGTGCAACAAACAATCTGGGAAAACACTGCCAAGCAACAGGTCGAAACGTCCTCAAACCCAAAACAGTGCTCGGGGAAAAGATTTCCTATTGCACCTTTAAGCTAAAACCGTTCTCAAAGTTGGGGATTGAAACATTAAATGGAGGTCATGGGATGACCAAAGCTTACTTTGACCATACTTGCTACAACAAATGGTCGCTAGGGAAATGAAATTGTATAATAATTGTAGTAATTATTTGTATTGTCATCATATCCATTTTTGATGAGTTTATTAGCCGTGTTTGTACCATTTTACCAGTGATAAAAGTGGTTTCACATTAGGGCTGCAATGATTCGTCAACGTCGACAAATATCGACAATAAAAATAGTCGACAATGAAATTCATTGTCGACATTGTCGCTAGACGTGTTTTTTCCAACCGAGTGAGGCATCTCACTTCATTACAATCCCTGCCGAGAGTCGCACATGCTCAATAGCTTCTCTGCTGAGCGCCAACTATCAGAAATGGCGGCATCCGACACAGTAGCTATGCGTACCAAAACATCTAAAGTTTGGGAGCATTCTAGCCTGGATTTGGCGACTAAAAATATTACCTGCATTATTTGCAAAGCAGTCCTTGCGTATCACGGCAGCACCTCGGTGATGCATGAGCACTTAACAAGAAAGCGCGTCGGACATTTGAATGAAACAGAGTCTGACTCGCCTCGGTAAGATTTAAATAACACGAAAGCCAATACGTTTTGTTTTGGATGTACATTTTTAAACGTATTTTCGCTTTTACAAAAGAGAGATTTAATGTTATGCCCGACTGTGCCTGACGAAACTATTTTAATTTTATTCATGCATTTATGTCTACGCTGATTGAGCACTGTGCCTAATTGGTGTTAGACAGGGCATTTTTATTTACTGTTAGTATGAATTGGCCTATCAGCAGCAAAGTTCAATAAAACATGCATTTTCCATTGAAGTACCCATCTTTGTTGTGTTTATTATCATTTTTCACACAATTAAAGCAAAATGCTCCCATGCTAAATTTAAGAAAAATGTAATAATTATCAGATTAGTCGACTAATCGTTTCAATAGTCTGTGACTAGTCAACAATTAAAAGTCATTAGTTGCAGCCCTATTTCAAATCTCAGTCACTGTGGGTGAAAAGCTGAAAGGTTTTTTATTCGTTTGACTTTTGACTTGAAATTTTTGCTTTTTTTTTTTTTACCAAATGTCTTAAACAGTACATCTATTTACTCTACAGAATTTTTATTTTACTTGTTGGAATTTTTCTAATTGTTTAGTAAACTGTTCTCGCAGTAAAAATAATTAAAAAAACACCACTTTTGAAGTTAAATGTTTAAAATAAAAGTTTCAAAGCCTAAATGAGCTTTTTGTCATATTTTAAATATCTTTTGCTTTTGTTGTATTTACAGAGTCTCCAAAGACTCCGTGGAATCGATGCCTAATAAATTACAAAGCCCAACACAAGGTGTTAAAGGAAAATAATCCTAATTTGTTTTTAATAGTGAGGACAACGTGGCACAGGGGAGTAAAACGTATAAACCACAAGGCTTCGAGCACACAAACAGCATTTAATAGTTGGGTAAATTCTATTCATTATTGATTCAGTCTTTCCGTTTGATTTAATGACATCAGGAACAAAATATTTAATATCGCCAGAACTCTATTCTGCAAGCTGCCAGAGATTCTGTCCAGTATTCTATCTTTACAGCGGCTCTCCTCCTTTCCAGCAATGTTTGCAGGTGGGATTTGATTTACTTCGACTGGCAACAGAAGATGCTGAGGAGAAGAGGGTTATGCCTTATTGCACTTTTCTATTTTCAAAGTGCCAGCTGTTATTGCCTTCTCGGGGCTATTTTTCTTTCCTTTTCTCCTATTTTTTGTGTAAATTTGCTTAGAATATTATGAAAGTTTATGATGCAAGTTGTTATAAGATTTCTGAAGGATATCTTTACTACTTGGAAACGCTTTTGTTGAAGTTTCTGGAGTGAAGAGGGGAAATGGTGATCGTTGCGGGTTTTAAAACTGAGCTTAAGGTGAATTTAACCTGACGTACCATAAACTGTTCAACGTTTAAAAATGACAGGACTTTATTGATTTATTCATGTGTTTCTTTGTGTCCCAAACAATCTAAGCTACAACATCAGAGCTTAGTCTGTGGCAGGAACGAGTGTGTCATAAAAATAGAAGCGCTAACAAAATATAACGCGTTTTTCTCCATTTATTCAGTCGTTTTTATGAACAATGGCTCATCCGACCATTCAGAGTAGAACATGAAGAACATTTTGTCTCTAAGTTATCCTTTTGGGACTCTTAGTCATTATTTATTCCATCTCCATCACTCCAGGTGCCTGTTTGCTTTATTATAATGTAAAGATGACACATGCCACATGTTGAACAATCTTATATTGAAATAGTGTTTGAAGTGTTTTTATGGGAAAAGAAATGTATATCCTATCAGTTGTGAAAAGCTCTAAACAAATTTAGCTGTGATTGTGTAACGTGATGAAGGAGCTATTCCTCGAAGGTTATTTAACCTCCCTCCACAGATGCCCCTGACAGTGCTCGAGTGCATGAGACAGCCTCAAGGTCATGCATTTGCTTCTAAAACTGTTTACTTTCCAGCAAGAGAAGAATAAAGATAAAGAACTCTTTTCTTTTATTAAAACAAAGAACTATTTTTAATAAAGCCAGATTAATAAAACCAGTTCCAACGCCATCTTAAGTTCAGTTGTCACGATCTCACTGGAGTTCACCACATGCTAAGCAAAGTATCGGACCGGCCATCTGGACTTGCCTTTTTAAGCTGAGAACCAACAAGCTGGATAAAATCTCTTGCATTTTACCAACCAAGCAACGGTTCCTTTCAGCATAGAATTCAATAGTTATTAGCAGTTTGACTTAGCTTTGGAGATAGCTAGCTGTTAGCCTAGGGATCTGGACAGACTGCAGCTGAAGCTAAATGATTTTGCTCTGCATGTTGGTTTAGCTACGCCCCAAAGTAGCATTAGCAGGTCTACTATTGGCCAATTAGTTTTGTGTTATGGCAATCACAGCACTCTATTGGTTTGGTTGATAGGATGATGTAATGGAGTAGAACATCTAAGATGGCGCCAGCTCATTTGAAACAGCTTTGGCATCAACATTGGAGACTTGGGCGATTCTTTGAGTCAAGAGTAGATAGAAGTACTTAAGACCTCTATTTAGAATACATTTGTGTCTTTGTCAACAGTGTAATGTGTACTTCCCAGTGGACTGACATAGGTAGTGGTGAGTACGTCACATTGGTGGCTTGCCAGGCTAGCTATAGCATTTTGTAGTAATTCTTCCAAAATAATCATAAAAGTACAAAAATATACTTTTTCACTAGCAGCAAGTACACGCAACTATCCCTAAAAACAAGATCTGTTTTCCATTTAAAAACAAATAACTTCAATTTCCTTTAATCAGGAAATATGTTCCCTTTTTCTAAGAGAAACTTCCAAGATTAGGTCAGATCTTTTCGTTAAGAATGATGTTACTTTTTATGCAAAAATGAGGAGGAAACCCCATAAATTTTCACTCAAACCCGGGTTCAAAAACCTACTAAAACGTTGGTTTGAAGAAGCCTTTTGAACGTGAGGTGAAATGTCTTTAAACTACAAAAACTATGAATAGCATAGGTTTGCTAGAATCTTCAAGTTAAAGCTGAGACAAACCATTGCCCCCCTACTGGCTGGTACTAATATAAGATTGTAGCCCCACCCCATTCTTATATGTGATTTTTGTTTTGTAAAGGCCAAGCTCACAGAGAGACCATTTTTACTTGATCTTTCTGAAGCATTCAATTCAATTCAAAGATACATTATTAATCCCAGAGGGAAATTGATTGCTGTAGTAGCTCAGAATAATAATAATCAAGTCATCAAAGATTTATTGTATATAACAATGACTGTTGGCAGGAAGGATCTCCAGTAGCGGTCAGTGTTGCAGCGAAACTGAAGAAGCCTCTGACTGAAGACACTCTTCCGTTGTCGGACAGTCTTGTGAAGAGAATGCTCAGGGTTGTCCATCATTTTCTTGATTTTCTGGAGAATTCTTCGTTGCATTATCTCCTCCAGCGGTTCCGAAACTGCCGAATTTCTGGCTGAGTCCTTGAAAGGGCTTGGAGTTCCTCCATCTTGTTGTCCAGTGATCTCTTATGATCNACAGTCGTCCCCAGAACAGAACCAGCTGTTTTTATTAGGCTGTTGAGCCTTTTCAGAAAATAACCCAATAAAATAAAACAGAATAATTGAAATAATAACACAGAATATGGTGACATTAGCTTAAATTTGGGGATAGGCCGCAAACCAAAGAATATATATATATATATATATATATATATATATATATATATATATATATATATATATATATATATATATATATATATATATATATATATATATCAGATGGTCCCACTGGAAAATTTAACAATAAATCTCATAAAATCAGCTCATTTTCCCAAAAAAAAAATACAAATGACAAATGTTAAAATTAAACCACATCTACCTAATTAGTCTAAACTGTAAAGTAAAACACTTACTTTTAGATTTGTCCTAAATTGTTTTAAACTGGCTCTGATTGTTTACTTTTTTACAGTGGTCGTTACATTGTTTTATTTCCGGAACTGCGCTGCTCTGGGCGGCTGCATGTTGGAGTAGCTCTGTTGACTTTATGTAAGTTTTGCCCTTTCTTGGGCATTTTTTCTTCTAGTTTCTCAAGAAAAACGGTATCTTTTTGGACACTTTACTTTTCTGTTTCTGGTGCTGTGAAGCTTGGAGGATTTTTACTGCTATTTTTTATCTTTTTTCACTTTTTGAGCATTTGTTATGATGCGTAACCATGGCAACAAGCTGGTTTACAATCGGGAGCAGCTGAATAACATTGGAAAGGCTGAAATAATACCTCAACTGAAGCCACAAATCCCAAATGAGCTAAAACGCAAGAAGCGTGGATGCAGAGCGGGAGCAAAACGGAGACAGAGAAAGAGGAAATTCAAACCGTCTCTTCCATCGATCATAAGAGATCACTGGACAACAAGATGGAGGAACTCCAAGCCCTTTCAAGGACTCAGCCAGAAATTCGGCAGTTTCGGAACCGCTGGAGGAGATAATGCAACGAAGGATTCTCCAGAAAATCAAGAAAATGATGGACAACCCTGAGCATTCTCTTCACAAGACTGTCCGACAACGGAAGAGTGTCTTCAGTCAGAGGCTTCTTCAGTTTCGCTGCAACACTGACCACTACTGGAGATCCTTCCTGCCAACAGCCATTGTAATATACAATAACTCTTTGATGACTTGATTATTATTATTATTATGAGCTACTACAGCAATCAATTTCCCTCTGGGATTAATAAAGTATTTTTGAATTGAATTGAATTATTGTCTTTTCTTTTTTTCCATATTAAATGTTACGCACTTTGGACACCCTCTGGGTTGTGTAAAGCGGTATATAAATAAACATTCATTCATTCATTCATTCATTCATTCATTCATTCAAAAGAATTCATAACCCTTGAACTTTTACACATTTTGACACTTCACAACCACAAACTCAAAGAGCAAGTCACCCCCTACCAGAGTATTACTCCACTCCTACTTCCTGTTTGAAAAATGCAACAAATGCTGTTGCCTAGCAGACCGAGAGGGCGGAGCCACTAACAAATACACACACACAGGCTCACAACGACATTGTGACATCATAATTCCACAGAATGTAGTTAAGTCTTCAGCTTGTCCAAGCTGCATCTAGAGTTCTGATGAGAATTAACTCATTCACTGCCAGCCGTTTCCTGATCGCTAACGGCCTTCGTTGCCAGCGTTTCTCACCGTTTTTACTGTTTTTTTAAGAGTCACAGAACGTTGCGCGCTAGCATGATGTCGATGCCAAAACAACCAAAACAATGAGGGGACTCACCTCTTACATCAGGAAGAATCCATGTGTTTCGAGCGTTATCCGTTCTTTCATAATCCGTTGTTGAATTGTGATCGGCAGATGCTTTTCCAGTTCGCGCCTCACTTTTTTTTACAGGAACGGCCCAAAACAATCTGCTAATACATGGATGGTCTGCTTCCTGATCATGTGACGTGCGACGTATGCGGATGAAGATCGGCTTCAGCACTGAGATGTTTGTTCTCTCAGCGCGGGGGCTCGTTCTGATGCTCAAAGAGTAAAAAAATGCTAATGACGACTTTAGTCGTCATTGGGAGTGAACGGTTGGATCTAAAATGATGACTTTAGTCGTCAATGGCAGTGATTGAGTTAAAAAGAGAGATCATATCTCTCCTGTCTTAGCTTCCCTACATTGGCTACCTGTTAAATTCAGAATAGATTTTAAGATCCTCTTCTCACATACAAAGCTCTTAATAATCAAGCTCCATCGTACATCAGTGATCTGATTGTTCCATATGTTCCTAAACGAGCACTTCGCTCTCAGACTGCAGGTTTACTGATGGTTCCCAGAATATCTAAAATTAGGATGGGAGGCAGATCTTTTAGTTATCAGGCTCCTCTCCTGTGGAACCAGCTCTCAGCCTTAATCCGTGAGGCAGACACCTTGTCTACTTTTAAGATTTGGCTTAAAACGTTTTATTTGATAGGGCCTATGGTTAAAATCTGATGTTAGCCTAAATCTGGACAAGTGGGGGAGTAGAGGGAGGTGGAGTGTACAGTCGGTAAAGACGGCTCTCCCTTGCCCCGCCTCCAACATGCCTCCATCTAAAAAGGCTAGGTTATCCAGAGTTATCTCTGTAGTTATGCAGCTATAGGCTTAGACTGCTGGAGGATGCACTGACCACCTTTCACACACTACTACTTTCTTCTACAATCTGCTCTTTAACTGTATTATTTTCTGCAATTTCAGCTATTAACTTTATTTTTTCTCTAAGTGTTTTTCTCCCCAGAAGAAGCAACAATGATGTTCTGCTGAGCTGTGGTGGCCTCATGGAGGGGCCATCGTCTAGCACACTGCTGCTAACCACTTAAACATTCTCCCTCTCCTGATAATAACTTTTTGCTTTCCTCGACGTTGGATGTGCTACTACTAGTTTACCCGTTTAGCAATAGATTCACTAGGATAAATACAATAAAGTTTATCTCTCGCAAAATAGAATATTTACTAAGAAATCGCTATGCAACCATAGACACATCGCTTGGTGTGTGTGTGTGTGTGTGTGTGTGTGTGTGTGTGTGTGTGTGTGTGTGTGTGTGTGTGTGTGTGTGTGTGTGTGTGTGTGTGTGTGTGTGTGTGTGTGTGTGTGTGTGTGTGTGTGTGTGTGCCTGCTCTGTCTTCTCGATCCCCAGTGAGTCGTGGAGGATGGCTGCTTATACTGAGCCAGGATTCTCTGGAGGTTTCTTCCTGTTAAAAGGGAGTTTTCCTCTCCACTGTCGCTATGTGCTTGCTTAGTATGAGGATTGCTGTAAAGTCACTGACACTAGTCAGTGACTTGATGCAATTTGCTGGGTTCCTTATATAGGAAACATTTTTTCTGATTGGCTTAAAGAACTGACCTGAATTGGAATGTTTATTATGTGAAGTGCCTTGAGACGATTCTTGTCGTGATTTGGAGCTATATAAATAAAATTCAATTGAATTGAATATGGTAGCAGCTAACATCCTAGGGGAACTCTTAGCCAATAGTGATGGCAGATTTAAATTCAAATGCAGTACAGAGTTTTTACCTGACAACAGCACAACACCGACAGCTTTAGGCAGAAAATAACAATTTTTACAAAAATGCACTAAAGTGCTAAACTATTGACTACATGTGTCTGCAGCACGATTAGACACGCATTTAAATAATTTATCAAAAAAAAAGTAGATTTGAGGGTGACTTGCTTTTTAAAATGTTTTAAAGGAGTTTTCTGTGATCGACCGACTTAGCATATGATTGTAATAGGCAAAGAGACTGTGTGCTTGAGAATAACAGGACTTTTTGACCCAAGTGTGCAGATTCTGCCTCCAAAAGACAACACGACAACACCTGTGTGGCTTCACTTATCAAAATCACCATTGTAAATGATTACTGTTAATACCCTGGCTAATAGTGCCTACATGTAGATGACTACGTGCAAAGCTTCTTTTTCAAAACCTAACCAGCTGAGGAAACATGGTTAATTTAGTAAGAGGGGGGCAAAAAAAAAAAAAAAACTGTAGTTTTTTGAGTGACAACTGAAAAAACATCAAATAGTTTCTTTATTCACCCCTGGACCAAACATAATGGCATCCTGCGAAGATGCTGGTGGCTCCTCCTGCATCACATGGCATCAAACCACCCATTCACGATTTCAGTCGGCTTTTTAGAAGGGTGATGAACATCAAACCCCACAGAGGAGAAGGTATTGCCATCAGTCCATCAAAGTTTATTTACCTGCTTGGTTAAACAAGGCTGTGCCAAAACAAATTTAGATATCTCACTCTGCTAGAACATGCCTGACAGCCTGGCAGATCTGTTAGGGCTGTTGGTCAATCGATACCAGCAACCGTGCAGGACATGCCTACCTTTGTGAGCCCAGATCCCAGTAAAGAAATGTTTACAAGCTTTTTATAAGCCGGCTGATGCATGTGCAGCTGCGTCGGAGGAGCACATTTACATATTTATGTCCGTATTAGTGAGCATTTCCAGAGCAGAGCTGAGGTGAGCAACAGCTTGCTGCAGTGCTGTCACCACGCCAGTATTAGTGTGCATTATTTATCCGCCTGCAGACTGATCCAGAGAAAGGCATAACCATGGCAACTGGAGCCATGCACGCATAGACATGCTGTGAGGAGAAACACGGTGTGTGGTGGTTCCTGGCGTCGACCTCACCTCAGAATTCATGTGTTGAGGCGAATCGGACAATTTGGGTTCAGAGGAGAGCGAGAAATGAGACGCTTTTGGCGCTCTGCGAAATCTGGAGATATCTTCACAAACTCCATAGTTTTTTTAATATGTAACACAAGAGAATGTTTACTGATGTATTCTTGAATGTAGATTAAGAGCATTTAGGACTGTGGTTAAATTTTTTACTATAAGCTTCCAGTTTTGCCACGAGATCTTTCAACACACCTGAACAACAAGAAGGAGCCGAAATAAAACAAGCTACTCCCCTTTTCCATGTTCACGTTAACATGATACTTGACTTAAAAACTACGCACCAGATTGTTTGGTTTCAAAGCTTTTACGCATCTGACTAGTGACGTCTCATTCCCGCAGTTCTGTTTCTAAACACACTTTTGCATCCTTGTTGTTCCTGCATGATACATTTTCTAAAGACCTCTTTAACAGTATCCTTTCTAAACAAGTGTCTCTGTTGGTTTTTCTTCATATTCTCATGTAAAAATTAGGGCCGGGACTTTAACGCGTTAATTATGATTAATTAATTAGAAAAAAATAACGCGTTAAAAAAATTAACGCATTTAATCACAGCTTGAATTTCGAGCAAGGCGGAACCTTTGTCATTGCACGACTTCCTCGTAGACTGAATATCACTGACGCACACAACAATGCACAGTGCTAATGGCTACTAAAACGGAATAAAAACAGAAGTTGCCTTGCTTGGACTGATGCAGGATTTAGGAAACACGTCCGCCTCTTTTTTTAACTTGGAAAAAAAAACTTCCAGACAACAACGGAGTCCGTGTCGCGGATATTTTTCAGAGATCGTCTCTGCTGCAGCTGCCCGGTGGCAACGGGAACTTTACAAAAGTTGCGGTAAGCTATATTTTTAACATTTATGTAACATCTGTGCAGCGCTGAAAGCACCAGACAGAATAATTCTGTGCCCTAACAGTAGTTTATGAAAGTAGTCAGACAAACGAGAGGCACCTGGCTGCCGCTGGGAGAACGCTCCGTGTTCTCACTACTCTGTAAACAATCACAGACAACGTGTCAAAGTTGAAAACAGAAGTTTACGTTAAAACAGAAACACTCTAAAACTTTTCTGATGATTTTCTAAACAATTTATGTTGACGAGTCTCTGTCTAAACATCACATGCATTACTATCATTAAGCAGCAGGTGTATTGAAGCTGTCATCAGCTAAGGGGCGGATGCTTAAGTGTATCAGGGGCAGCGAGGAACGAGGAAGTTGTGATCAGGCTGGAGATCACACCAGATTCGCTGCAGCAGGCGTGAATCTGCTGGTCTGCAGCATCCCCTTCTTAACGTGACATCAGGACTTCCCATGTAAGGAAGGTCCGCTCACCTGTTCGTCACATCATTATTTCCTCGCCATGATCTTTTATCATCCCATCATCCCCCAGTCATCCAACTGGAACCAGTTAGTGTTCCTGATCATTCTCAGAATATGTCACACCTGCTCTGGTGTTAAAAGTTAGTACATTTAAGTGCTAGATCATATTTGTGCCTGTTCTACTGTCACTTTGAAGGATTATTATTTATGTGTGTTTTTACTACATTATGAGTAGAAATGCTAATAAAATCTCCCAATTATACAAACACGTGAAACTGGAAAACTCAGAATCTGGTGCAAAGTCAAATTTATTTCAGTAATTCAACTAGACAGAGAGACTATTTAAAGGCTCAGGAACCCTTTGCAGGTGCTTTCTATTTGTAATTATAAATTTTAGTGGATTTGGGTTTTGTTTCATAGCACACAGTGAAATTTGAATAATTAAAATGCATTTTTTTATTAAACGCTTTAGTTTACAGTAATAACCATGTCTAATGTTTGATTCTCTGTCTCATAATTTTAACTAAAAGTTTTGCTTTGAGAGCACATTTTCCTGAACGATTAAAATGCGATTAATTTAGATTAATTAATTACAAAGCCTCTAATTAATTAGATTAAAATTTTTAATCAAGTCCCAGCCCTAGTAAAAATAAGAAGAGAAATCAATCAAATGTATGCATTCCAATCTCATGACATCATCAAATGCTAATTAGATGAGGGAACCATCTTTCGAAATAGTCTTCAAATTTGAATATGTATTTGAGGAAACTCTGGTTCCTAAAGGGTTAAGGCATACATGTGTTTTAAAAAGCTTTTGACCAAGTATTTTTTCATCATGTCATCTTTAACTCATTCGTTGCCAGTGTTTCTCACCGTTTTTACTGTTTTTTTAAGAGTCACAGTACGTTGCACGCTAGGGTGATGTCGACGCCAAAGCAACCAAAACAAAGAGGAGACTCACCTCTTACATCAGGAAGAATCTGCGCGTTTTGAGCTTTATCCATTCTTTCATAATCCATTGTCGAATTGTGATCGGCAGACGCTTTTCCGGTTCGCGCCTCACTTTGTTTTATAGCAGCGGCCCAAAACGATCTCCTAGCACATGGATTTTCTGCTTCTTGATTACGTGATGTGTGACGTACACGGATGAAGATCGGCTTTAGAGCTGAGATGTTTGTTCTCATGGTGCGGGGACTCGTTCCGACGCTCACACAGTAAAAAAATGCAAATGACGACTTTAGTCGTCAATGGCAGTGAATGAGTTAAAAATCACATTTTGTTTACTAATCATCTTCTTTTCTCTGACGGCCAGTTAACGAGTGAGTACAGATCACAATGATGAGTAGTGAAAGGGGCACCAGTGATGAAACCGATTGCTGACATTGAGTTTATGAAGAAGTTTTTCTGGAAGCAATAAATCATGTCATCTAAGATGGGAAGGATTGTCATTTTGACCAAGGTTTGCTTTGCAGAATGAGTGAAGGACGACCTGTTGCTATAGAAAACCAATTATTAGCTTGACTTTAGAAAGTAATGAATTAATGTGAATGTCAAATGAAAGTGTGTCAAGGTACCCAGGTACTTATAAGAACTGACAAGTAGTAGTTCTGTACCATCCAGGCAAACAATACCAGGGTGGAAGGTTGATTGGGTTAAGTAACGGTTTAAGATCATGAACTTTGTGTTACTTGTGTTTAAGGGAAGATTGGAAAAGGCATGTTGAAGACTTTAAAGTTACTTTAAAATCCCTGGAGTATTTTCCTTGTAGAGCTTACAGCAGATTGACTTTAGTAAGTTTGAGTTTTTCCACCATGCAGGTGATGACTAATCCAGTCTTTTATTCTATAGGAGATGGCAGCCTGTTGATGGGCGAGAAGAGACGTGTACAGTTGCCATTGAGTGTCACGTTTTTGAGTGTCCAAGTCAAACTGTTTTCTTGGAGTGGATCTAGGAATGAGTCATATTTTTAGAATTGGTATGAGGATGAAAGTGTAATTTATGCACAGCAGAGGCTAGTCGTCAGGCACTGGAGAACTCTTTGGCCATTAGCTGAATGGGGAACTGAAAAGGCTGATGCAGTAGTGCCATAGATTTAAAGGAAAAAAAGACTGTTCTTTTGGTCATCGTAGCAATTATGATTATTCAACCCGACTATGCATTGAATTGAAGACCACATGGCATTTATTTGGTGATGCTGCAATCTACAGATGCTGGACATGAAATTAGAATATCATGACAAAGTTGATGTATTTCATTAAAAATCACAAGGATGAAAAAAATTTAATTTTTAAAGATCAAAATAAGAAAACTAGAGGCAATTGTAATTAAAAAGGACAAAAACAAAACAAAATATGGGAGCCTTGAGAAGAAGAGAAGCTAGTGAGGAAGAATCAACAGAAGGTTAAAAAAAAGAAAACAATCGTTTATATAGCGCCTCTCAAGATTAAAATCATGAGGCGCTTCACAAAAACAAAATATTTAAATGTTGAAAAGATGTCAAAAAACTATTAAAGATATGTTTAAAATGAGACATAATGAAAATTGTGATAAAAAATGAAAGGAAAGGGAGAAATCAATGGATCCCAGGAAAGGCAGAATAAGAGCAGAACAAGGAGAGAGTGGTGAAGAAGGTCATACAAAAGCCAGCTTGAACAGGTGAGTCTTCAGCTGCTTTTTAAAGGAGACCACTGAGTCCAGTGATCTCAGGCTCAGGGGGAGAGAGCTCCAGAGTCTGGGGGCCACAGCAGCAGATGATCTGTCACTTTTGGTCTTTAGCTTGGCGTGCAACACAACCAGTAGGCTTTGATCACTGGACCTCAGGGACCTGCTGGGGGTGTAGAGACTAAGAAGATCACCAATGTAAGATGGTGCTTGTCCATGTAAGGCCCTATTGACCAGAACCAGGATCTTGGAAACCCTGAAGTTGACTGGCAGCCAGTGAAGCTGGAGGAGAAGTGGGGTGATGTGGGTGTGTTTGGAGGACCTGGTCAGAAGCCGAGCACAGGCATTCTGAACCACCTGTAGACGGTTCAGGGAGGTTCTGCTCAGACACGTGAAAAGAGAGTTACAGTAGTCTAAGTGTGAGGAGATGAAGGTGTGGATAACAGAATGGTACAGAGCTTAGCAATGTTCCTGAGATGGAAGAAGGAAGAGCGAACAAGAGAACTGGTATGAGAATCCAGGGTGAGAGCTGGGTCAAAGGTCACACCAAGATTCCTGACAGAGGTTTTGGTGTGAGAAGCAAGCTGATTAAGGCTACATTCACACTGCAGGCCTTGATGCTCAATTTCAATTTTTTGAGTAAATCTGAATTTTTTGTGTGGCCGTTCACACTGTGACCTAAATGCAACATCAAACTCTCTCCAGTGTGAATGCTCCGCGGCACCAAAGCGACCCGCTTGCACAGCAGACAAGAAGTCACACTCAGTGTAGCCGAAACCAGGAGCGGCGGAGCTGTTATGTAATTCTGATCCTGTGGATGAACTATCAGTGAAACTTTCACACCTGTTAATTCTTCCGTTTTGGGCTGGAAACTTTAAAAAACTGTAAATTATTTTACTATACTTGTTCCCGCCGTCACCCTGAATTATTACTCACTGAAAATGTTCCGGTATTAATTCATTCATGGAGAATCCTCTCTCACGGAGAAAAATAGAAAAATCAAATGGGGAAAAAGCGGATTTAATGCGCTTATGCCTGCAGTGTGAACGTAGCCCAAGAGAGTCTCTGACTTTGGGAACCAGCTTGTCTGGGGCACATATGAGGATCTCAGTCTTATCTTCATTCAGCTGTAGAAAGCTCCCAGCCATCCAGGTTTTAATAGAGTCTAAGCAGGTGTGTAACAGCTGCAGCTTAGACATCTCATGGGGCTTAAAGGAGACGTACAGTTGGATGTTATCTGCGTAAAGATGGTAGAAGACTTCTTTAAAGGAGCTCAGGATGTGCTGAAGAGGAAGCAGATAGAGGAAGAAAAGTAGAGGCCCCAGCACAGAACCTTGTGGGACACCGTGGATGAAGGAGGGGGTGGAGGACCAAAACTTGGAGACAGCCAAAGAGAAAAAAACGCTCAGAAAGATAAAAGAAGAACCACTACAGAGCAGATCCTGATAGGCCTACCCAGTCTCTCAGCCTCTCCAGTAGCAGGTGATGGTCAACAGTGTCAAAGGCTGCAGTCAGGTCCAGCTGGACCAGAACAGAACAGTCCCCTGCATCACTGTGAGTCAGAAGGTCAATTCCACTATCTCCGCTCTGCCCCCGCCCTCCGCTGCCGTTCGCTTCCGAACTCAAATTATACTGTACCCGCTCTACAACGGCTCCGCTCCGGTGCGGAGACCTGAGGTGCGCAAACAGGCATGCACGGGATTTTCGAGATCGTGCGATACAGTCCAAGCAATAAACGCGGAAGTTAGATCCAAACACCCGTTGTTTGGGAGAAGCATCGAAATGAACTGTTTAATCTGCCCATCATTTGTGTTGAGAGATCAGCAGTGTTTGGATCAACAAAGTGTGACTACTTTGATAGTGGAAACTGTATTCATGGCTTATTTTTGTGCATTTAAAGTTCAACCACCATTGATAGTTGTTAAAAGTTGTTAAAACTGTGCATATGAAACAAAAAATGCTTTTTGTTTATCGATTTATTGTGAAATAACGGAAGTTGTGCTTGCTCTCTTTCCTGTTGGGTGGTTGTGATTTCTGTTCATTGACTGCGGAGGTGCTCCGGCATCCGGCAAAAATAGAATCAATCCTAATTTTGCCAGATGGCGGAACGGCGGGCGGTGCACTGCGCCGCACGGCCGCAATAGTGGAACAGCTCTGATTGACTACAACGGGACCATTTTTGCTGCGGAGTTCGTGCCGGAGCGGAGCGGAGATAGTGGAATTTGGGGTAAGAAGAGCTGTTTCGGTAGAATGAGCTCTACGAAAAACTGACTGGAAGCTATCATAGATGTTACGTTCATCAGAGCAGCTGTAAGTTGTTTCGCCAAAATACATTCTCACACCCGAAGCATCGAAACATGATGATGGGCGACCAGGCGTTTGTTTCCAATGTGCTAAACATGTTGGGAGGTGACGCACTGTGCCACAGCGTTGGTTTCTGACGTTCGCAATAAAACGCACATTTCACTGACATTTAACCACTAACCTCTTGCTGTTTAACCTTCCCCTCAACCACATCCTAATTGTAACCCAGTTTCTCATTCTAAACTTCCCATTAACCGTGATGGAAAAGGACGTTACAACTAGAAAAAATTTTGCGTGCGCAAGGGGGTTAAGGTTAGGAATGGGGGTGAGGGGAAGGTTAAAAAGCAAGAGGGTAAAGGTCACAATTCGGTGAAATCGGCAGTCGGAAAATGACGCTCTGGCAACGCAGGTTGCCTCCGACACGCGCTGGGTCTCCCAGCATTTCAGAAACAAATGCTTGGTCACTCATCACCATTATTCGACGCTTCGGTTGTGAGAAAGTGTTGTTAGCCACAACCTTTTCCAGAATCTTGAAGGTGAACGGAATTTATGTTGCTATGGAGAGAGGGGTCACACCAAAACCAGCCTGAACAGATGAGTTTTCAGCTGCTATTTAAAGGTGTGGATCACTTTATTTAATCAATACATTTGTAGTGGTCTCAAGTACAGTGGTCCTCAATAAGCAGCCCGCGGGGCCCCCTCTTTGTGGCTGCCGAACCCCGCGCGCATAGGAGACTATTTTCATGTTCAGCCTGCATGAAAAACTCTGTCCGCTTATAATCATTACATACATTACATACATTACATAACTAGACTGAGAGACCATTTAAAGGCTTTTGCAGGTGTTTTGCTTTAATTAGCTGATTAGATTGTGGCACCAGGGGTTTCAATAAAGAACCTCTTCACAATATTCTAATATTCTGAGATACTGAATCTGGGATTTTCATTAGTTATAATCATAAAAATTAAATAAATAAACATTTGAAATAGATCGGTCTGTGTGTAATCAATGAATACAAATGTTCACTTTTTAATGGAATTACTGAAATAAATCTACTTTGTCATGATATTCTAATTTTATGACCAACACTTGTAATTTGTAACATGCATCAAATGACGCCTCCATTTTGTCAAGGAAAATTTACATTTTTCACCAGGAGAGTAAGCACCACCACCAAGGAGGGTGACACAATGACTTCACCGCAAGTCTAAAAAGTCCAAAGGTGATGCCAAAGCCGTTTTTACTTAGCCAAAGCCACCTTTGTTGTTTTGCTCTGTCACAGTAACATCCTGCCCACCAAACATAGCACTGTGATTGGCTCAATAAACCGATAGAGCATTGTGATTGGCTCAATAAACCGATAGAGCATTGTGATTGGCAACGCACAAGACTGCTCGGGCCTGCTGAGGCTCCAATGGAGCGTGGCTAAACCAACCTGCAAAGCTTCTGCTTAAGTCTGTCTCGATTTCTAGGCTAACAATGGAGTGCATGGACTCCTTTTCATGAAAACCTCCTCTATGATTAACCTCTATGACCTTGCCATGGAAGTTTATTATACCTGAAGACCTTAAAGTCATTTTTACTTCTTGCATGGTCATTATCCTGTGTGACTGAAACAGATTGGCTAAAATTACAAATGCTAATCCATACACCTAGAAAATAGTCATTTACCAAAGATCAGAGCTAAACCATATATCGAAAAAGGCACTTTTTATCATTATAGCCTCAGAATCTTTCCTCCTGTTATGACCGCTGTCAAATCAAATCAAAGATACTTTATTAATCCCAGAGGGAAATTAGAGTT
The DNA here is from genome assembly GCA_006942095.1 of Nothobranchius kuhntae. Lineage (NCBI taxonomy): Eukaryota > Metazoa > Chordata > Actinopteri > Cyprinodontiformes > Nothobranchiidae > Nothobranchius > Nothobranchius kuhntae. Next base: position 1,157,774 of record SSNQ01034682.1, on the reverse strand, counting down.
TCAGTACACACAATTCAGAGATCAGACATACATGGGCAAGACACATGACAAGAATTGGTGACTGTGGTCATTCGCAAACCTGAGTCGCGCTACCTTAATAGAGATGAGAGGGTTTACATGAGGATTGGTTCAGGTGGAGGGAAAAAAAGGCACTTCACAGTTACCCTCCAGCAGGAGGGCAGCTTTGCTCTGCAAAAAAACACCTCAGATATGCAACAGACTTCCGACAACATAAGTGTCTACTAGGGTGGTGGGTTGGGACCATCCCCTCCTCAGTTCCTGCAGCCACGATAAGCAGCGCATGTCACCTCAGTGTGGGTAGGGGGAGGAGCATTGAGGGTTGGAGCCATCCATTTGTTCTCTTTTAAAAGGCCAAACTACATCATGAGTAAGTCACCTGTGTGGTCACAAAATGCAAGCAAAGAAATTTATTCATGCCTGCACAACTCCTAGTCTTGCTGTTTTCCATTTGTGGCTCCTTTTTTAGATAAAACAACCATTTGTGGAGCTGCTGTTGGTTGGACTAGTCAGGATACCGGCTTGTGTGCTGTTGAGATAACTTTAAAATTAATGTAAAGCTAAAGGAAGTCAGCCGACTTAAGAGGCGATATAGCTGATGTATCAGACGCTGATTGTTAGTCTTAGTTTCACCCACCATCAATGACAAAGCAGTCGCCCGCTGTCCTGAGATTTTTATTACCCGTCACCAAATGGCTTTCACCCAAATATCCAAGACTAAACTGCAATCAGTAGAAAGTCGAACCTGTTTCAAGTCCACAACAAAGATTCATTTCTTTTAAAAAAAGAGAAATGAAAATTTCAGTGAAATAAATACAAATGAAGTAAACAAGCTGGGGGCAATGACACCCACAGAGACGAAGATCAGAGGTGTCGAGATGTTCGGAATGAAAGACTGAGAGTGTCCTGCACTGACTCTGTGGTGTATTTATATCTTGGCTTGGATAACAAGCTGCAAGAATATTTCAATGCAATAATAACCAAAAACAGAGAAGAGTTTTACATGAAACAAATTCAAGCCTCGTGGGCTTTTTTCCTAAGTAAGAAAACAACAGGCAGTGCACGGCTGGAATCAAGGTGCAGTTTTCTGTACCTTCTTTAACTCATTTGTGGTAATCTAACAAGACCAAAGTTGCAAATAGTCTTACAGGAGCTGGCTAGGGGCGAAAAGCACTAAATATTACGGGAACCTATATAACTCTTTTAACTCATTCACTGCCAATGACGACTAAAGTCGTCATGTGCATTTTTTTTACTGTTTGGGCATCGGAACGAGCCCCTGCACCGTGAGAATAAACATCTCAGCTCTGGAGCCGATCTTCATCCGCATACGTCACGCGTCACGTGATCAGGAAGCAGTAACTCCATGTGTTAGGAGATAGTTTTGGGCCGCTGCTGTAAAAAAAGTGAGGCGCAAAAGCCGGAAAAGCTTCTGCCGATCACAATTCAACAACGGATTATGAAAGAACGGATAACGCTCGAAATGCACAGATTCTTCCTGATGTAAGAGGTGAGTCTCCTCATTGTTTTGGTTGTTTTGGCGTCTACATCATCCTAGCGCGCAACGTTCTGTGAGAACTGTGAGAAACGCTGGCAGCGAAGGGCGTTACCGATCAGGAAACGGCTGGCAGCGAATGAGTCAATCACAGATCATCAGCAACGAAATGCTTGATGCATGAAATGTTTCACAAACAGGGAATGAGGTGTTGGGCTGCGCAGTGGCGCGGTGGTTAGAGCTGTTGCCTTGTAGCAAGAAGGTCCTGGGTTTGCTTCCCGGCCTGGGATCTTTCTGCATGGAGTTTGCATGTTCTCCCTGTGCATGCGTGGGTTCTATCCGGGTACTCCGGCTTCCTACCACGGTCCAAAAACACGACCGTTAGGTTGATTGGTCTGTCCAAATTGTGTGTGTGTGTGTGTGCATGATTGTTTGTCCTGTGTGTCTCTGTGTTGCCCTGCGATGGACTGGCTCTCTGTCCAGGGTGTACCCCGCCTGATCGTCCGTTGACCGCTGGAGATAGGCACCAGCCCCCCCGCGACCCTACATGGACAAAGCAGGTTCAGAAAATGGATGGATGGAATGAGGTGTCAGTCTGATGTTTCTGTAGNCCTTTTTGCTCTCACTAAAATCCATTTGTTGGTGAAATAAAAGGGTCTGGATGTTCCAGATGCCTCACTTTCCTTTAATTCATTTTGTTGAGCGGTGGTGCTGTGTCAGAGCCAAGGTGGAGCTCCCACCCCATTTCCTCCATCGGTAGCTTGTTTTGCTTTAAACTTGTGATATTAGAAGTCATCACTGTGATTGAGCCTCGGCATATGATGAAAGACAAAGCAAAGGTGTCCAAAAGGTGGAAGCATCCAGGTAGCACTTGCAAATTCAAGTCTTTTGGAAGACTAATTATTATAAATGTCATCAATCAGTGGTAAAGTCACGTCAGGTTTCTGTTAGCCAATCAGAGGCCAGATGTTCAAATATCAGGAAATAAGTCTCCAGATCCTGTCATCTGAATCAACTTTCTCCTCTAGCATGGCTTCTACGTCGTCAAACAACGATGGCTTTTATTTATGAAGCGCTTTCACACACCCAAAAGGACAAACCAAGTATTTAAACATGACCAAAACAATGCTAAAAACACACAATAGCAGAAAACAATGTCTCTCATTTCTCTTACTCTTCTTTGAATTTTATACAACCATCTTCCCCTCCTTTCCTCCTCCCATTGTTTTTGCCATTTTTTCTTCATTTCTTGCCTTATTATGCTCTTTATCTCTTTTTGACAAAATTGAACATCTAACTGAGCCGATGTATTTATTGTTGTTTCCTTAACCATCTTATCGACTTCTTCATTTCCTCTGATTCCATAATGAGCCGGAATCCATTAAAAAATGTATTTTAAGTCCCATCATGTTTATTCTATAAAGTGTTTGCTGAATCTCCATGAGTATGTCTGGTCTGCTTTCTGAATGGCTGCACTGTAAACTGGTCAATGATGAAAAAAGAAAAAAACACAACATAAACACACCAACAAAACCATACACAACAGTTAGAAACAGACTAGTACACCCAAAAGACAACATATCAGCTGGACAAAAATGTGGAGTCATTTACGAAATCCCATGCAAACTCTGCAATAAAACATACGTAGGAGAAACCGGACGCCAACTCAACACACGAACAATAGAACACAAAAAGGAGTGCGAGAAAGAGGCAAATCGAAAACACACAAGAGCAGCAAAAGAAGAAGCAGAAAGTACAATAAAAAAGTCAGCCGTAACAGATCATTGCTTAAGAGAAAACCATATAATGGACTGGGACAGCACACGGATCATAACCACCGAACAACAAAAATACAAAAGATGGATCAAGGAAGCAATCGAGATAAGGAGACGTGGATGTGGGACCATGAACAGGGACGACGGAGTTTACACGCTGGACCACGCATGGGACTGCATCGTCGGAGAGGGGAGAGCGGGCAGCAGAGGGCGACAACGTCCTCTGCTGCCCGCAGATAAACGGAGAAGGAAGTGACGCGCCACCATCAGCGTCAGCCTGAAGAAGCCGGCAGCCGTCGGCGAAACTGTAGCTACAAACAGGTAAACAAAACTGTTTCTGTGTTTAAAAAAAACGAAAGCATGGAATTAGAACTACAACACAGCAAGAACACACCTAAGATGCTCAATGATGAGCTGGAGTCTGAACAAATAACTGGGAATTATGGTCTGTTTTCTTCCACCCAATGAACAGCTAACAGTATAGCGAGCATTTCTCCTGTGTATACTGATAATCCATCACTTACCTTTTTTTTTTTACTTCAACATGAAACTCAGGAACAATAAAAGCTATTCCAATATGATCTGCAGTATCCTTAGATGCATCTGTATATATTTTTACATAGTTATAATAGTAATCAATATGATCCTGTGCTGTATGTGAGTTTAGTATGAATGACTTATCCTTATTCTTTCTCTTTAATAATGTTAAATCAACAGATGCCTCGAGAAGAATCCATGGTGGAATAGCAGGCAACGGAACTCTTTGACCGATTTTAAACTGATCTAATTTAAGTTCTACCAGTTTTTTGATCATCACCCATCCAAAACTTTTTGTTTCCTTGTTTTCTTTCTCCCAGCAAGGTTTTAGTATGTCTTGTGTTGGATGATCTTCTTTCTGACCCTGCAGATTTGCCCAATAATTTAAAGCCATTTGTTCTCTTCTGATTTCTATTGGCATCTCACCCATCTCTACCTGTAAAGCTGCTATTGGGTTGTTTTACATCCACCTGTACAGAGTCTCAGTGCCTGATTCTGGATAGAATTTAATTTTAAAAGAGTAGTTTTTGCTGCTGAATTATACGCATGGCACAAGAATTTCCCTCGGGATAAATAAAGTTGTTCTTATCTTATCTTATAATCTAATACTAATCTGATCAATCCATTATATTTGGCTTTCATAGATTTCCTGTCTGCACCCCATTCACTCCCAACGAAACACCTCATTATATTTAGAACCTTTTTACTCTTATCCATTATACTCTGAATATGTACACCCCAAGTTATCCTTTCATCAAACCATATGCCTAAGAATTTAAATTTATTTACCCTTTCTAACTCGACTATATCATTTAAGATCCTCTCTTACTTTTTTCCTTGTAAAGAACATCGTCTTTGTTTTATCTACCGAGAATTTAAAACCCCATCTGTACGACCTTTCCTCCACTTCGCCAATTGCTTCCTGAAGTTTCTTTACAATAAACTCTACATTTTTCCCTCTTTTCCACATTGCCCCATCGTCTGTGCCTCCCAGACTGCCGAAGGCACAGCCTTTTTATCCAGGTGTTGTTAATCAGCAGGATTCGGCTCAGCGGTGCTCCTCAGCAGCCTGGAAGAGAGGAGGAGGAGGGGCGGTGTCAGGCTGATCGCCGGGGCTGGGTGATCCTGGCTCCTGGATCTCACTGGCCAGACTGGCAGCCGTAACAATTAGTAAAATTGATCTTTAAGTTTAATTACTGTAATAAATTAGCTGTTGCACATATTCCTCTCCAGTTGCATTATTTCCTGTTGATTCCGCGGTTGTGTTTTTCTCTCCAGAAAGGCAACACTAGCGTTCTGCTGAGCTGTGATACCTCCATGGAGGGGGCCATCGGCTGGCACACAGACAGAAAGAACTACCCCAGCCAGCATGCATAGATTGCCCCCATATGAATGTATACAAGCAAACTGTATAGTTGTGTCTGTGGTTTCCATGATGGTCCCACTCGGTTTTGCCCATTTAACGGGCCGTACAAGAGTTTTCAGAGGGACCCAGAGGGTTGGACTCATAGTTCAAATCTATGTGTCTCTAAAGTCAAGCATAAAAACAATTTGGTTAAGCTCAGTTAATTCATGATTTTATTATTTTCATGAGCCAAACACCTCCATATAATTGATGGAACCGTGAATTCCACTCTCCAAGAAGGTCCTGAAGGACAATCGCTGTGTCTCAATTCAGGGTCTGCATCCTTCGAAGGACCCAGCCTACTTGGCCGACGTGGGCTGGGTCCTCCGTCGGCCGAGTAGACCGGATGTTAACGGCTGTGAATTTGGACAGGCCTAGCCTTCATTAATTCCCGCCACTCCCTCGGCGAACATTTCGTCGCCTAGCAACCGTGGAGCCGCTGAGCAGAAGGGAGAAGGAACTTTAAATGATGGAGCTCGAATTTTTATTTAGCTTTTTAATCATTTCCTTGACTGTTGGAGAGCTAATTCAGAGAAAATACTTTCGGCAAGCTGAGGCTGAGCAAAGATGCGATAATAGTTTTTAATACTTTTCTAAGGGTCTTAATTTGACCAAAACCGATTTATCACCTTTTAAGACTTTTCAAGACACAGCAGATACTCTGTAATATTAAACAGTTTACATTTGTAAACAAAACTAAAATTCAAGAGTTTAATACAGAGCTGATTTTATTTAGATATTTCTTTTATATGTACATGTTTAATCTTTATTAACCATTTTTTCTAGGAAGCCTGTCAAAATTCTCCCTTCTCTCCTGTGCCCTCTGCTGCTCTGCCTCCCTCTGCAGCCTCATGTCCTCCCTGATCAGCTCCAGAAGCTGGTCATCGCTGTCACCTTCCCCTGGATGGCCATTTTCTCCAGAATAGTCTTAACAAACATGTAAGAAAAACAACAGGAAGAGAAAAGATAGAAAAGAGGACAACTGGTTATTCCCTTCATGTGTTCGCAGAAAAAACTAAACTCAAACGACAGTTTTTAAAATATGAGATGTTATTGTACCTCCATGCCACAGCCGCCGAAGACTTAGCTCCAGTGAACATGTGGTCCATCTCCACCCTAAGCTTAATAAACTCCCTGGTTTTGTCTTTTGTCCCTAAAATACAAACTTCTATTAAAATCTAGGGAAAAACGTAGCGGGAGAAGTGCGACACCGAGCGGCCGAACATACGAGCCGAGGCCGCAATACAAGCACTTTTACTGTAACATTTGAAACTAAAATAACGTTCATGTATCACAAAAAGTCCTTAACCTAACAGTTTTCAAGTTTATACTGACATTTATATGCGCAATCCTCTCCGACAGCTCCCGCTTGATTGTCCGCCAATGTTTTTAAAAGTTCTGCTGTCCGATCCGCAAGGCATCTTGGGAAATGTAAACCACTGAAGGATACACCGGACCCATCCTTCATACAGGCGAAAAGAAGGCCGGATTCGTCGACCGCATTTGAAGGAGTCTTCAAATTGGGACAGGCCTAGTCGCAGCGCTGTGACGTAACCGGCCGACGAATCCGGCCGACGATGGATGCAGACCCTGAATTGAGACACACTTAATGTTAGACCTTTGACCGACAATACGTTTAGACTCTGAGCTAGGTTAGTTTAGATAGCTTTCATCTAATAAAAACTTCATTTTGCATTTACTCAGTTCATCTTTATAATGTTTTACTGATTGGAAATGTTAACATTTGAACTAAGCCCAATTTTATATATATAAGCATAGGGTTAGGGTTGGTCATATTGGAATCAAACGGAGATAGTAGCTACTATTCCCAAAAAAGTAGACAGTTTGATATACCAAAAATAGCCTTACCCACAATCCACACAGGAGGCGTCAGCAGCGCAGAACGGCAGCAGATCAAATAGAATCAATTACAGTTTATCGAGCTGATCCAAACTGGCTGTGGCGCGGAACATTTCAGACGCTTCTCAGAAGGGGCTTGCCATACCTCTAAAGAAAGGTTTGGGTTCTAGTTTCTTTCTGCGAGCCACTACTGGGATTCCACAGTTAACTTTATGCTAATCAGGAAATCACACGTTATCAGTGCAAAACCTTCGTAATTTTCTAAATTATATGCATTGATATGATTTCTTGTATTCTATGTAGATGCGGGCTTAGTTACTCCCAGAACATTTTGAGAAACGCACCAGTGTGTTTTTCATGGCTTTAATCTTGGCAAATATATGACATCAAACTTCTTTGATCTGCTTTAATGTAGAATGGCATAAACAAACCTTGACCTTTGGAGTCTGGAGGAATTTCGCGAGTCCAGTGAGGACGGCGAAGAAAACGCACCATGCCTGTGACGTGCACGACTAAACTGTTCTGCACCGCTGATGCCTCCAGTGTGGGCTGGGGGTATAACACAAAGAAAATGATTGGAAAATAGGATGTCTTATTTCCTTCCCGCTGCAATGCTTGCTGGTGTAGTTCATTTATAAAGTTTCACTTAGTCGCTCATAAATCTCTCCATGTGAAGAATACTTCTCCCATCTCGAGTCTGAATGCCCTTTAAATGGACCTCGCTCACAATGGCCCACCGGGGGCATTTTCTTGCTGCTGAAAAAGTCTAATGAAATCAAGCTCCTTGTTTTGGCCAAACACCGGTCCACATGAGCTAATATTGCTTCATTCATCATGCGGCACCTTTTGTGAGCCATTCGAAGGGCTTCCAGCTCTCAAAGCTTATTCAAATACAGGAGATGACCAGCTGGGTTACGGCCAATTCTGCATTGTATGAATTTGTGGCTTTGGTAATAGATTATTGGCTAAAATGGTTCAAGACAAAAGGACTGAGTTCTTTTTCTGGTCATCTTCATTCACAACCGACCTCTGACTTTTCCAAAAGTGTGTCTTTTCTTAGACATGCTATGTTACATCAGCATCTCTGGGGAAATCCATGCCACATAAGAGAACTTTGAACTATTTTTACATTTTATTTCTACTCCTTTGGCATGTCATCTGTTCCCTCTCTGTCTTTTTCTGTCACTTTCTGTTTCCCTTATTTTCCTCCCAACTATCCTGGTGTCAGTGAGAGATGACTCAGACACTCCAAGAACTTATCCTTTGTCACTCTTTTCCAAAAGCACCGTTTGACTACAGATGTGGTGTTTGAAAACACTCTTGCTCTGTCAGTGAAGGCTGACAAGGAGTCAGCTGTAGCTACGTTACATCAGCAAGACATTGGCTGGCTGGATAGAAGGTATTTCATTGGATGATTTACACTCTAAAGCCTTTGACAAACATGTTCACGTCTTATCCATAGCCTTATAGGTCGATAGCCTATCCATCAAATATTCTCTTTAATATGAACGTCATGGGGCTTTGAGAAATGTTGAAAAGGAAAATAATGACACATAGGGATGGGTACCGAATTCGGTACTTTTTAAGGTACCGACCGAATTCCATAGTACCGACTGAGCACCGATTCACATCATTTGAAATGGTATCTCGTTTCGGTACCCGTCCTTCATAACGAGAACTTGCCTAGACAGCTGCGCATGCGCAAGAGCGTTATGTCGTCGGTCGCTGCGAGCCAGTTGTTAACAGAGCAGCATGGTAGAAAGAACGCACGCTAAAGCCTGGGTCCACTTCACTAAATGTGATGGGTAACTGGGTGATGATGAAACCAGCGACAACGATCTAAGTGAGGCATCCTCATCTTAATCTGCTCCGGTAGGTAAATAAAATGTTTAAGATAACGTTAGCTTGATATGTTAGCTTCCGTTCCGCTAACGGTGCGTTCGGTTTCTCCTCGGAACTCCGAATTTCCGACTAGAAGAACATGAACACGCTCAAAGTTTGGCTTCACTTTACTAAATGCGACAGGTGATTGGGTGAAGATGAAACCAGTGACAACGATCTAAGTGTGAGGCATCATCGTTTTAATCTGCTCCAGCAGCTTAATAAACTGTTTAAGATAATGTAAAGACTCTGTCACTAGTCAGTGACTCGGTGCAATTTGCTGGGTTCCTTATATAGGAAACATTTTACTGATTGGCAAACTATTAAACTAATTGTTAAATACCCTTTGTTGGCAATGACAGGAGTTGAGATCTGCAGACTGGCTAGGCCACTCCGTCACGCTGAAAGACCCACACATGTTTCATCATCAATGCCTGTGCTGATGGAAGGAGGTTTTCACTTAAAATCTGACAATCCATGGCCCCATTCATTCTTTCCTTTATACGAAACAGTTGTCCGGGTCCCTTTGCAGAAAATCAGCCCCAAAACATGATGTTTCCACCCCCATTCTTTACAGTAGGTATGGCGTTCTTTGGATGCAACTCAGCATTTTTTCTCCTCCAAAAAAAAAAAAAGTACAGTTTCTACCAATAATTTCTATTTTGGTTTCATCTGACTATATGACATTCTCCCAATTCTCTTCAGGATCATCCACATCCTCTCCAGCAAACTTCAGGCGGTCCTGCACCTGTTCTGGCTTCAGCAAGGGGACACGGCAGGATTTGAGTCCCTTGCTACATGGCTACAAAAGGACATGCCCCTTTTTATACATATAAAAGGACGAGTTAGAAAATATTCTTCAGCGTTGTCATGACAGTAAATTTGATGCATCGAACCTAAAATGTCTTTTTGAACCAGTCTGTGAACATGTTTGATTTTGTTGAGAAGTTGGCATTTTTAACATAGGAGTCAATGGGGAATTTGATCCTTTCTGGAGCCGGCCCCTAGTGGACAAGGAGAGAACTGCACTTTTGGCAGATGGAGTTGGTTTTTCTTTCATTCTTGTTTGGAATGTCTTTGTTTTTTCTTTTACCTTTTTTCCACATTTGCTAGATTTTGAAACTTTTGTCATTCACCTCATAATTTAATCAAATTTCTTCTGTTTAATGTAATTTAATGTTAATTCTGTCAACTTGTTTATCATCTAATGTCTAGAGCCTCAGGAAGATGGAAAGATTGTTAATTTCATTACCAAGTTTTTGATTTTAAGATAAAATGTTACCGGAATTGAAAAATGAATATGAAATAATAGACACCATTTTAACAAGTGTCTGAATATCTGACATAATTCATATTCTGGGCTAAAACTGGGGTCTCTTTGTAAATTCTGACCAAAAGCTAAAATTACCAATCATAGTAAAAATGTCTCAAAACCTTTAGGATGAATGCAATTTGGTGCTGTCAGCCCTTGACCTATTATCTGGAACCATGGCAGCTTTAAATGTCAACATTTTAGTTGAACTAGTCGTGTCTTCCCTCTCAGTGAGCCACTTTTCCAGGTGAAGTCTCTTCTCTCACCGAGGGCTTTTCTTGAGCATTAGTTAGGCCCGTCTTTTTAAAACTTTAAAAAGAATTAAATTAACCGACTTTGTAAGCATCCCACACGCCTCTAAATTTACCTCTAAGGATGCTGTTGGTTGCTTTTAATCAGTCCATATAGTTCTCGGACAATTAGACTCGCCCATATAATTGTCTTTATAACCCCTCAGAGTGAGAAAATACACCACCACCCCCTTGGCTTGTAAACCTCCATTAAATTAAACTATGCGATGTCCGGAAATGAATCAATCTGCATATAATATGAATCGCTACTGTGTCACCGGTGATCCCTGACTATCGATCCAACTGTAATTACATTCCCCTCCAACTCCCCTCAGAAGAGAAAATGCACAATTAGAGAGGACAGGTGACGGTGTGAAACCTTGTAGCTCAATAAAAGACTTCTTCTTCTGGGTAATTAAAAATCATAGCATGTCCTAAAAGAACAGAACCAAGGTGTCTTCGTCTGTTTCCACTCCTCGATTCGTAAGACCCTGGAGGAAGCGGCGAAATGTTAAGCTTTACTCTGAGCTAATTGCCCAATATTAGATAAAACTGTTGTTTTCCACCTGCTGCAAGATTAGAATTGTCCTCGCTAGCTGTGTTTTTTTTTCCTCAAGGTTGCTCATTTGCTGCCAACTTACGAGGACTCTGGGAGTTTGAGATAGGATTGGTGAGGTGGGAGGGGACAAAGGGGGACAATTTGCTTGATGTAAATGTGCTCATTCTAACTACTGCTGTGACTGAAACCGTAGATTCATTCGTGTATTATCATTAGTCACAGGAGCCATCATAAAAATTACATTTCACGACTAGGGTGACCAGATCCCAACTTGGCAAATGTGGGACAGAGACTACTCTATGTGGGGCAACGTGAAGTTCCAATGTAATAAGAAACAAACAAACAAAACGTGTATTCTGCCTTTTAGCCCCACCATCACCGTTACATATACATAAAATGATTATTCTTATTATCATCCTATATCTTGTATATATTTTATTTGAATTCAACATGAAGAAGCATACAGCAAAAGCGTTACTATTTCACAGTTCCTCTCAAGTTACCACAACATAACTCAATGGCTGTCATCTCGGAGAGAGTCACCGGACGGTATGGACAAGTTTAAAAAACCAAAATTGGCTTCACTGAAGGACTGGAATGATCCGTTTAAAGACTGAAGGCAGAGAAGAAAATTGTCTCAGCCTGAATCTGACGCCATAGCAGCCTTGAGCGGCTACAAACCCCCACGAAGGAAGGAATGCGGACAGATGCTGTGGACCCCCCCCCCCCC
>SSNQ01034682.1:1122084-1145878 GCA_006942095.1 Nothobranchius kuhntae | reverse complement strand
CCCCGCCTTCGGATTGGTGGACTTCAGCCTGGCGAGGTCATCAACCTGCAGGAGTCAATGTGCTCTTTGCTTCTTCCAAGATCTAACTCCCACCTGTGACTGTACAGTGGCTGAGCGCTGTAGATGGCTGCTCTCGCTGGGGGAAACAGGATCCCAGCCGCCTTCCTATTGGAGTCTCATGTTGGGTTGTCTGAAGTCTGTTGCATATCTGTTTAAGGTGTTTTTTTGCAGAGCAAAGCTGCCCTCCTGGTGGGAGGGTAGCTGTGAAGTGCCTTTTTTCCCTCCTCCCGAATCAATTCGCTAGTACAGTTTTCATCCGTAAAAATTTCAACAGAAGAATTTCAATATACATTTTTTTGTCGGAATTTCAGTTGCAAAAATTCAACAACAAATGAGGTGACCAAAGCCAAAGCAGTCATCACTCCACCAATTCAACCCCTCACTGGTGTCACATGATCAGTGAAGAGTAGGGATGGGTTGACCTTTGACATTTGAATCGATTCGGCACTAATTCCCGGTACCTAGGAATAGATACCGGTACTTAACGGTACCGATTTTCGATACTTTTGAGTGTTTGATATTTTAATTGTCTTTTATAATAAAATATATGTTTTTCTCAATATATAACCATATTTGATAAATATCATGATAAATAACATACAACTGTTTGTATTTTAACATCGTCCTTGTAGTTTTATAAGCTGATAATTAAACTGAAACAACCATCTTTACTGTGAACTAAATTTACTGTGTATCTTCATTCCTTTTGCCGTCCTTTTTCATTTGATTTTTCCTACTGGGAAGCTAGAATTTCCGAGGAGAAAGCAAACGCACCATTAGCTGATAACAACGGTGGCAATGGAAGCTAACATATCAAGCTAACGTTATCTTAAACCGTTTATTTAGCTGCTGGAGCAGATTAAAACGATGGTGCCTCACAGTTAGATCGTTGTCGCTGGTTTTATCTTCACCCAGTCACCCGTCGCATTTAGTAAAGTGAAGCCAAACTTTAGAGCGCGTTCATGTTCTTCCAGTCGGAAATTTGGAGTTCCGAGGAGAAACCGAACGCACCATTAGCGAAACGGAAGCTAACATATCAAGCTAACATTATCTTAAACATTTTATTTACCTACCGGAGCAGATTAAGATGAGGATGTCTCACTTAGATCGCTGTTGCTGGTTTCATCATCACCCAGTTACCCATCACATTTAGTGAAGTGGACCCAAGCTTTAGCGTGCGTTCTTTCTACCATGCTGCTCTGTTTACAACTCGCTCGCAGTGACCAACGACATTACGCTCTTGCGTGTGTGCAGCTGTCTAGGCAAGTTCTCGTTATGAAGGACGGGTACCGAAACGAGGCACCGTTTCAAATGACGTGAGTAGGCGCTCAGTCGGTACTATGGAATTCGGTCGGTACCTTAAAAAGTACCGAATTCGGTACCCATCGCTAGTGAAGAGTCATTTGATTGCCTTTGGTTTGGGTCACCAGGACTGTCCAAAACTCCCTATTATACACATTTATTTGGTTTTATCTACTTCTAGTAATGCTCCATTGTCTCTCCCACTGACAAACACCATAAACTAACAGAAAATACGTAGTTTACTGTATGATAATTGAGATTGTTTGGCACCATCGTACAAATTTGCATGATGATCTTTACAATATTGACTTTTAATAATTACTATGTTACATCCAAGGCTGTGAGTTGGGTGACAGCATGACAAAAGACTGCGAGGAGGAAAATGTCAGCGCATTCTCTGTAAACAGAGCCAAAGCTTTTGAATTAGTGCAACACAGAACAGAGGGAGAAATCCGCGTCCAAATCTCCCGTCTTTTATTCAGTCCCTCTACAGAGTGCATCTTCGCCCCAACAGTTGGTCCCTTATCTCCCCGCTCGCGCTCATCCGTTTCTCCTCTCCGACTCTGACAGTGGAAGTCAAACAAATAACCCCTCCTCCAGTGTCATGAAAGCAGGAGCAGCAATTTGTGAGGAAGTCTCTCTCTCTTCTTCTTTTTTTGTTTTCCAGTGCCCCTGTTGCCCTTGTTCAATCTCTCACTTTCTCTTTATTTGTCCGGGGGAGCGTGCCGCATTCCGTAATAACAGCAAGGGCATTCAGATAAGATGGGCAGCGGCATCTTTCATATCAGTTTTTACTTTTCTTTCTGTTTGAGCTGACACAAAGACCTGGAATGCAAATCAGAAGAGGAGGAATCACAGAAATGTCTTGTTTTCATAACACTATTTCTATCTTCAGCCTACCAGTCAAGTTCATCGCAGGCAATATAATAAAATGTAAAAGACACTTTCAGTGATTTTATTCAGTGCTTTTTGAAATAGAATTTTTTTGTCCTCACTTGCTAAAACTGTTTGATTTTTGTAATGTTAATTGTGGTTTATTACCAGTAAAGTGTAAACATTTAAGTTACATTTTTGTTTTCAGGCAATAATAATATTATTATACTGGTTTTGACACAATTCAATGTTTCATTGAAGGAGTTTGATTTTTATTTGCTATGTCAATGGTTGTTGAAGATAAAAGGAAACTATTACAGAACAAAATACAATAAAATATATCAAAATAACATTGGAGTGGTTGTGGTGGGAGTACAGTAGTGCTAATGGAGAAATTAACGTATTTTTCAATCCCACATACAGGCCATTTATTTCTCTTACCATCATGCTATATTTTTATATTTACTGTCATTGATGTCTTGTTTTTTTTTTATTTATTTTTTTATCCATTCTAATAATGTTCAGAATTTTGGTTTAAATCATTTGGTTTGGAGATCGACAGGCGGATTGGGGCAGCGTTTGCAGTGATGTGGACACTGAACCGGTCTGTTGTGGCGAAGAAGGAGCTGAGCCAGAAAGCAAGGCTCTAGTTTTACCAGTCAGTCTATTTCCCAGTCCTCACCTATGGGCATGAGCTTTGGGTAATGACCGAAAGAACAACATTGTGGATACAAGCGGCCAAAATGAGGGCTGGCCTCAGCCTTACCCCCAAATTCCACTACCTCCGCTCCGCTCCGACACGAACGCCGGAGCAAAATCGGTCCCGTTGTAGTCAATCAGAGCAATTCCACCACTGCGGCCGTGCTCCGGCAGTGCGGCGCAGTGCGCCGCCCTCTGTTCCGGCGTCCGGCAAAAATAGAATCGATCCTATTTTTGCCGGACGCCGGAACACCTCCGCAGTAAATGGACAGAAATAACCACCGCCCAAAAGGAAAAGGAGCAAACACAGCTTCCGTTTTTCACAATAAATCGATAAACAAAAGGCGTTTTTTGCTTCATATGCACAGGCTTAACAACTTTTAACAACTATCAATGGCGGCTGATGTTTAAATGCACAAAAATAAGCCATACATACAGTTTCCACTATCAAAGTAGTCACACTTTGTTGATCCAAACGCTGCTGATCTCTCAACACAAATGATGGGCAGATTAAACAGTTCATGCCGATGCTTCTCCCACACAACGGGTGTTTGGATATAACTTCCGCGTTTATTGCTCGGACTATATCGCAAGATCTCGAAAATCCCGCGCATGCTTGTTTGCCCACCTCAGGTCTCCGCACCGGAGCGGAGCCGTTGTAGAGCGGGTAGCAGTAAAAATTAAGTTCGGAAGCGAGCGGCTGCGGAAGGCGGGGGCGGACCGGAGCAGAGCGGAGGTAGTGGAATTTGGGGGTTAGGAATAGGAGCTCTGACGTTCGGGAGAGACTCGGAGTAGAGCTGCTGCTCCTCCGTATCAAGAGGAGTCAGTTGAGGTGGTTTGGGCATCTTGTTAGGATGCATCCTGGACGCCTACCCAGGAAGGCATTTCAGACATGTCCTGCCAGCAGTAGGCCCCCTGGTCGATCCAGGACACGTTGGAGAAAATACATCTCCGAACTGGCCCAGAAACGCCTTGGGGTCCTGCTGGTGGAGGTGGCCGGGGAGAGAACGGTCTGGAACTCCTTACTTGGGATGCTGCCCACGTGACCCGGACCCAGATAGGTGGAAGAAGACGAGACGAGATTTTGGTTTAGCTTGTTTCACAAATGATTTAGATTTGATTGGGAAATGGGTTGGGTGGGTCTGGCTGTGTCCTCAGATCTGGTGTCAAAGCACCTAAATCTTCAGCACTGTGAGACTCACACACACTATTTCTTTCCTGGCGAGAGCTTCAGACTTTGAACTGGAGCATATCTAAGGGTGCTCATGTGGAAACTGGAGGCAATAAGGCTTTGTCAGACTGGCAGATATGATCCTCCGTCCTGCCTGATGTAACATCGGAATAGCAAGTTGCCGTCCCTCCACTGCTTTTAGCTGCCAATTCATGGACAGGTTTAACCTACCATCGACACTACGCCAATGGCCAGGACTGGACACTTTAAGTAGTACGTCTCAAGGCCAGTTCATGTCTTCTGTAAACATCCAAATAAAAGAAATGTTCAAACCCCTTTTGTAATGAAGGTCAAGTGAGGAGAGATAGGGTTATCCAGCAACTGGGAACTTTTAATGGGGCTTACAAAATAAGTGGCATGAAGAGTAGAAAAAAATCTTGTTTTGGGGGGAAATCCTTAAATTTGACAGACTTTCATATTTTAGCATTAAGCAATTCTGTTGGTCACACTTTAACATTTGCCTAGTAAATGGCCTGTATTTGATGTAGCACCTTCTAGAGTCCTGGAACCCCCTCAAGGTGCTTTACAACACAATCAGTCATTCACCCATTCACACCCTGATTCAATTCAGTTCAATTCAAGTTTATTTATACAGCGCCAAATCACGACAAGAGTCGTCTCAAGGCACCACATAAACATTCCAATTCAGGTCAGTTCATTAAGCCAATCAGAAAAAATGTTTCCTATATAAGGAACTCAGCAAATTGCATCAAGTCACTGACTAGTGTCAGTGACTATACAGCAATCCTCATACTAAGCAAGCATAAAGCGACAGTGGAGAGGAAAACTCCCTTTTAACAGGAAGAAACCTCCAGAGAATCCTGGCTCATTATAAGCAGCCATCCTCCACGACTCACGGAAGACAGAGCAGACACACACACACACACACACACACACACACACACACACACACACACACACGCGCACACCTCAAGCAATGTGTCCATGGTTACACCGTGATTGCTTAGTAAATATTCTATTTTGCGAGAGATAAACTTTATTGTATTTATCCTAATGAATCTCTTGTTAAACGGGTAAACTAGCAGTAGCACATCCAACGTCAAGGAAACAAAAAGTTATTATCAGGAGAGGGAGAAAGTTTAAGTGGTTAGCAGCAGTGTGCTAGACGATGTAGCCACAGCTGCCCTGGGGCGCACAGACAGAGGTGAGGCTGCCTAGCACTGGCACCACCAGTCCCTCCGACCACCACCAGCAGGCAAGGGGGTTAAGTGTCTTTTCCAAGAACACAACAACACAGACAGACTGAGCAGGGCTCGAACCTGCAACCTTCCGATTATGGGGCGAGCACTTAACCACCGCCGCCCCACCGTAGTTAGTCCGGATGAACAGTGCAGTGGTTCTCAAAGTTATTAAGAGAGCCCGGAAAATGATACAGCCCCCCCCCCACACACACACACTTACTGCATTATATTATTGAGGATCCCCCCCAGAAGCCTGTGTGTAATTCAAGCCCTGACTAAAAACATGTTTCTCCTATTTACCTGCATGAGCTGCTTTTTCCACAAAGGCTCCCCTGATTTACCCATCGGAAAATTCCAATTCCAGTGGACTGTTCAGACACAGTTTTTGTAATAGAGACATTTTTATAACGAAGCTCGACAACCAACATAAGTAGCAACCACTATCTAAGATCAGAGATTATGATGATGGATGGTCAACTGTGCTCACACACACCGTCTAAGCACACAGCAGCACTTTATTATTTTAGCAAATCTTGTCTCAAAGAATTTTTCTCTGGTGTACACAAATGGATCATTTGCTGTTGTGCCGTAACTAAACTCCCATGACAACTTAAAAGCCAGCACATTCTCAAAAATGTATTTCAAACAAGAGGAAGATTAGATTATTTTTTTTGTTTTAAGGAACTAAGTAAAAGAGGGCATGCCCAAAATAGGCGGCTTCATCCTTTTTCCTGGAATGTTTTGTATTGCATAAACATAAGGAGGCATCAAGAAATCAAACTCTCCACATAGGAATGTTTCTTTTAAGTGGGGAAGGTTAAATGGCAAGAGGGTAAAGGTCACAATTCGGTCAAATGTCCGTTTTATGGCGGGCGTCAGATACCGACACGCTGTGCCAGAGCGTCGGCTCCCGACCCGCAGGGGCTCGTCACCTGCTGTCTTTTCCGAGGACTACATCTTGTCGGTCATTATCACGTGACAGCGACTAGTCGATGACCGGCATAAAAAGTCACTAAAGAGCAGTGAAGTCGATTAGTCGACTAGTTGACTGGTTGTAGTGGTGACTATGTCACGTTGTTCATTGTCCAATCGCGTGCTTAGACAATTTGAAAGACAACCATAGATCCTGTCCCACAATTGAGCTCTGTCTATTGGCCGTGGTCAGATTCTATTAGCTTATATTGGGTGGCTTGTCAGGCTAGCAAAGACAGTAGTGGGAGATTTGCCTCAATGTGCAGTGGACAAATCTTTGCATTTGTTTTTGATTGAATGTTCCGAAACACAACTGTAGAAACAACCGGAAATTGATCGCCATGTGCTAACAAACTTACAAAAATGAAAGAACCAGACATTCGAACCTTTGTTTTCATTCAAATATCCAAGCCAAAGCCCTGATTGACTTCTGCAACAATTAATAATAGCTAGCAGGCTATGGAAAAATATATCCAAGAAACTGGCAAATATTTCATTTAGAAAATCAAACTGTGAAGGAAAGAAAAAAAGGCAAAGAAAACACCAAAGTTAATCTCTTTCAAACGCCAAAAGCCAAATCTGTATTTAACTGGAAAGTTTTTTATTCCAGAGGCTGCTGTGGTGTCACTTCATTGATTATTTCTTTTCTGTGTGTGTGTTTTTTAGAGCAAAGATCCCAGAGCTGTTATTTTTTATTCTTTATATACTGCTGGCCATTACTTATTATTTATTTATTTGTCTTGCCCTCGTCATGGTTGAAAAGGACAAAGTTACAGAAGGATGGGTGGGGGAGGCGATAAGACTTGGAAAAAAAACCTGTTACAAGGCACGACATGGAATCACACACACACTCACACACTCACTCACTCACAGACCATCAGGCTAATTACTAGACAGGGAGGAAGTCAAGGGAAACAGCCACAGCCGTGGCCACTTTGACTGTGGTGCACCAGTGGTAATACGTCTTACTAATGTGCACATGTGTATACACACACATACAAACGACCACAGCTGTGTGCATGAATTGCACCAACACTCATGGGGAGTGGGGGGGAATTACATGGCTGGTGGTGTTATCACAAGCACTGATTCAGTATAGAAGCACATGTGCAGTAAGAGATAAAACACAGACTCTAGCTTTGCTCTCTTTTTCCCACCACACAAACACACAGGGAAACACGCATGCTGGAGCTACACCAAGTCCCGGGGCACCGTCATCCGGATCTTTTAATTGGATGTTGTTTTTTTTTTTGGTTTTTTTAGACTGGCTAATCTCAAGAACAGGACACCGTCTGCCCACCAGAGTCCCTCTTTATTCACATGCAGACTGCAGAAATGCATCTTTATCGACCTCAGTGACAAATCCATTGAGTTTTCACAATCGCCTGCGATCTGTTGTGATTGTGGATGAGTGAGTCACGTATGTGCAGTCATACCTGGAGAAACCTGAGGCCATCTGATGATTTTTGTCTGCGTGGCCAAGAAGACAACAGGTGCTGCTATGGTCCCTATGGAAACCGTGACTGAAACATTTACTATTGTAATAGCTGATGGTGCAAACAGTTGTTTTTTTTACTGAAGGGATATTTATGATTTGATTTTAGGTTTACTGCTGAATCTTTTGTGAGATTTATAACAAAGATAAAAGCATTGATGGATCTTACCTAGTCATTGATGCTAAAGATTTGGCGTCTAGACTCCAGACTGCCTAGAATAACTCCGTGTTCTTTGGTCGGTCACATCAACTCGTCACTCATCAACATTACAAATCTTTTGGTGATAGAAAAAACAGATAAGATCCCTTATTGTACAAATTACTTTCTCAACTTTCTCAAAGTGATTGCACAGTCCCAACGTTTTCAGCCACCATCACTATATTGACGTTTGGGCTTTGGTACAATAATTTAGCTGTTCTAGAGGAGGAAATTCATAAAATCAAATTGTTGAGATGATTTAGCCTCTTCCTCAGAATTTTATAACCAACAGAAGTTGAAATCTACAAATAAAAACAGGTTTGAAATGTTCAATTAAAAATTTTCAGAATGGTTTGGGTTACGATCTTTAGATTTGTCACAGTGATCACCCCCTGATTCAGACAATGTTATTACTTGATATTCCTGTGATCAGTAGTATTTTACAAGTAATTATAATCCTGGACATTTGCACTAGACACCAATGACACGTAACGCTAAAGTCACACGATACATTTCCTTTTGTCTGATCCAATCAGAATCTTCGTTTCTGGCTAGGCATGGTTGTCTGTGGTGTTTGTATAAACCCTCTTTTGCATGTCAAATTCTGATTCACCTGTAAACCAAAATATGACAACTATAAAAACTATCCCACGCCACCTTTTCTTTAGTTCAAAGCGTTCTAGAGAAGTCTCGGAAAGGCCATCCGGACTTCCTCTTCAGCCATAAAGAACCTCGACAAGCTGGATAAAATCTTTTGCAAGTTGCACCTGACCGCAACGGTTCCTTCTGAATAAAAGCTGAACCTCACGACCCCTTCAGGGTCTCGGAGACGCCAGTGATAACCTGTTGTGACCTGGAAGCATTCCAAGACTAGTTTGGTCAGCACCCCTGCTTTTCTACTGGCTTCGGTACCAAGGAGGGTCCTTTACACTGCCGCCAACGTCTTCCTTTAACGCGTTTGGTGCTGTGCAGGAACATCGGAACACGGTATGACAGTGGGACTTAAAAATAAAGCCAATTTCAAAATTAAAGTGCATTTTATTGAAGCTACAATGACAAATCTGCTAAACAATCTAGCCTACAGCATGCTTTCATGCCTCATAACTAGGGGTGGGAATTGGAATTTTTTTTATCAATATCAATGCCATTGTAGATTCTATCAATCACATGCCTTATCAATGTAGTTCAATAGGTGGCAAAAACCTAATTGCACATTTGTCTAAAAAGCTTCAGCTAATAACACGGCTCAGACTGAAACCAACGATTGGACCATCTGGTTGTTTATCCCACCGAACCACCACACTCACCTGGTTCCTCCGCTTTTTATGCACTCATGTTTAGCAACAAACCATGACTGGTGTGGGAGGTTCTCCACTCAAAATAATCAGGGAAGGAGAAACAGCCGGCTGCTACCACTTCAACTTTAGCACAAACTACTGGAGTCCTAAGAAGAAAAACACCATCATGAACAACAACAGACGTTTGGCCCAAGAAAACAGTGACCGGTGTTTAGTGCTCTCTAGTTCGTGTTCAAGTTTTAAAACTATCTTGTTTTGCTGGTTTGCTACTGCAGCTTCAATAGCTATTTTATAGAATCTTGCATTTTAAATCGATAACAGTATCAGATGGATTTATTGGTACAATGATACCAACTGTGCCCCCATGCGGCCCTTAAAGAGATCTTACACACAAATAAATCCACTGAAAATAAAGTTGAAAATTCATGTATTTAAACCCTACAGCCCATAAGAGGGCTCTGAAACATAAAATCTACTCATGACATAAGAAAAAAAAATTCTCATCATCACGTTTCAAACTTGTCACTCTGTTGAGAAAAACTGTCACGAAACTCCATAAAAAGCAACTGAGTTCAAGCACCAAACCTCTGCCTGTTACTGAGCCCTCCCTCCAGTCAGACAACCGCCTGCTGGATTTAAGGGATGACAGACTACCTACTATCAGAAAAACACACACAAAAAAAATAAACCTCTCATGATATCTAGATTTCGAGATCACCGCTGGTGTTGAATGCTGCATGCTTCGCCTAAAAAAAATTCCACACTGACAATTGATGAAAGAAATAAAATAAGTGTGTTAAATTTAAACTGGCATTGCGAGCTAAAAGGGCCATCAGTGTATTTATGCTGAAAGCCAGGAATCAGAGTGGGGCCATTAGTAGATTGCAGGCGAGGCTGAGAAATGTGTGTGTTCGCTCTGCTCTGCAGTGTTCTATTCAAAATGACACGGCCATGAGTTTAAAGAGCACACTTTTGGATTTGATGCAAGGTCGTTTACAATCAGATCTTACAATGTAGGAAATGCAGCTTTAAAGGCCCAAAAATACTTAACTTTACTCTGTGAAACAGTAAAATTCCACCATACTAGGGCTGGGTGATATATAGACAAGCTGACTTTATATCTTTATATCATCATAACGGGTCAAACTGTCATTGGTTTTGGAGACCAGGGTGGCCGAAATCCTGGATCTACTCCGAACCAGGGAACAAGCTTGTCAGGTGACCGGCGCCCGGATCCAAGGTTTAGCAGCCATGCCGCTCAGGCCTCAAGCCCCTCTTGCCATGCCACGTCCAGCGGTGGTCCAAGTGGTCGCACCGCATCCACATCCAGCAGTGGTCCAAGGGGTTGCACCACATCCAACGGGGATTCCACATTCACCTTTCCAAGAGGCTCCGCCTGTCCAGGTCCAGCGGTGGTCCCAGGGGTTGCACCGCATCCACGTCCAGCGGTGGTCCCAGAGGCCGCACCGCATCCATGTCCAGCAGGGGTCCCACCTTCACCTGCATAGTCCCGGTCCACGCCTGCAGAGTCCCTGTCCACGCCTGCAGAGTCCCGGTCCACGCCTACAGAGTCCCCTCATTCCCCTCCAGAGTCCCCTCGGCCTCCTGGGTCTCCTACGCCCCGGTTCCTGGTTCCCTGCCGCCGGCCCTCCAGAGTCTCCTGGACCCTGGTCCATTGCCGCCGGTTCCCCAGAGTCTCCTGGTTCCTGGTCCATCGCCACCTGCCCCCAAGGGCCCTCCGGTTTCTGCCTTGTTCCCCGAATCCAGAGACCCTGCCGGCTCCTGCATCTCCGTCTTCGGTACCTGGTCCCCCATCTCTGGTCTCTCAGACTCTTCTGGCCCTCCTTCCTGGTCCCCCTCCTCCCGCCCTGCTCTGGTTTCCTGGGCATCTGGGATCCTCCCTTGGGGGGGTACTGTCATGACTCCCAGGCTGACACCCTCCTCAATCAAGCCCTCAGCCGCTTAATTTTCATCACCTGCCCCCTGTCATGCGCTCATCACACACACCTGCTCCCCCTGCTACAGAACACCCAGCCTGCTCTCCAGCCAGTGCCAGATTATTGAAAACTCCTGTTAGTAGATTCTCCAGTTTGTTACCCCAGATTCCGAACCCTGCCTCGTCCTCTGACCTTCCTTCTTGTCGTGCCCTCCTTGGATTATTCTACCTCATCTTACGATTCCCCTGTTTGGCATTCTGCAGCTCAGCTCCTCGGGTAACACCACGTCTATCAAAGACTTTTAAAAATGCTTTACTGTGTTTGGTGTCATCACGGGTCCTTCTAGTTATGTTCATGACACAACCTGCTATGCTAGTGATTAGCCGCTATGCTAGCGACATGTTGCTCCGTCTCTAAGTGGTTATTACGTGTATTCTCACAAGTTTGCTCAATCTGAGAGTCTGGGTAAATGTGCTGCTCTAAACGTTGCATTTGGTGTCCTGGCTTTTAATTATTTGGGGACGTTCAACACCAACGGAGTTCTGTTTATCCATCCTGCTTGTGTGGAGATGAGCCAAACCCCTCCCTCCCCTGTGTAATCAGGAAACATCTACGAATAGCCGGACTGACCAAATTACCTCAAATATATTGTAAGGGTTTGAATAGTAAACTATAGGGTTAACATTTTATTTTGAAGGCGAGCTCAACGGGTGAGAAATGTTTTACGCTCTGGTTTGCTGTGCTAGTAAATACTCCGTTACGAGCGATTCTGTTGAAAAAGTGAAGAGTTTGTGAGGCGTGGGTTACGGTGACAGTAGCCCGAAAATAATAGTCACAAAAGAGCAACCAGAGACTCTGAGTCATTACAGTATAATTGCTGATATGACCCAATACTGTTAGATTCCAGCCATGTTTGCCCTAATAACTAATAACTCCACGGTGCATGACCCATGTGATCTTGGTAATAACAAAGTTGTTTGATTATGTATTTATCAAAATAGTTCTTCGTCTTGAGCTGTGACAAAGGTGAAGCAGTTCAGATGAGCAGAGTGCATGAAAGACCTTGGCCAATATCTCATGTAGATTAGGCTGTCAGAGACTTTATGTCTCGGCTTGAGCAGACGCAGCAGATCATGACCTTTAGGTCAAAAACAGGACATTCATGGAGCTACAGCGGTGAGAAAACACTCAGTGAAGAAATTGTCTTCCCAAGGAAAATATTGTGTTAAATCACTCGTAAAATGGTTTCATATCGATTTAAAAAAAACTGAAATGATATAGTGATGGAATTTGAGATATCGGCAAAAACTTGCAATCCACTGTATCGTTATGATATCATATCGTTAGTCCTGTTGGAACTGGGATCCTGTGTGTCCCAAGGGACCTGATGTAAACAGTAATGAGCAACTATAAGGCTCCTGTGGGTGGGAGAGGACGATCATAGGCTACTGAGGGAGAGAGCAAATTCTTGATGTAAACCAAGATTAGGACCCAAATCTCACAGATGCTGGAAGTTTTAAGACCACTGTGGTCAGGAGCAAGTGGCTAACAACAAACGTTGATGATAAAAATAAGTTTGGTGAGTATGAAACTAAATAAATAGATGAAAAATCCAACATATGTAAAGGCTTGATCTTCTAGGATTCCACTCTATGTATAAAATCGTATTTGACTAACATGTTTTTTATTTCCATTTGGTACATTATTGGGTCTAGTTTTGTCTTAAAAATTGGGAACAATGTGAGAGTAACAAGAATGGACAGCAATAGTGAATGGTAATAGAACATGAGCGGGGGTGGAAATTAAATATTCATCCTGGCTTCAGTTGGTGTTGACTTGCAGCTAAACGATCACAGTTTGGAATCATGGCTGCAGCCTTTTTGTGTATAGTTTGCATGTCTGATACTCTGGTTTTCACCCACAGGCCAATATCATGCATGTACGTTCACCTTCCTGTGGAAGCCAAGACTAGTTTTAGTGTGCTTAGTTGTACTAATTTGTCCTTTTGTACGTAGTGGTATTGGCTTATCCCTCCCTCTGTCCTAATGGGTGACCCCGCAAGGAAAGTTGACCATTGAGCAGGGTTGATGGTTTATCACTTGAGGTCCATGTGGCAGGGGTGAGGTGTCGCTCACTCCTTACCCCTGCCACGTGGACCTCAAGGGATAAACCATCAACCCTGCTCAATGGTCAACTTTCCTTGCGGGGTCACCCATTAGGACAGTGGGAGGGTTAAGCAGTAAGAGTTAACCCTTACCAAGTTTATTCATGGTAAAATGAGTTTTTTATACATTTTTTCATTGTAAAAATAGGACTTATGTGACAGTTTTGACACATTTGTTCTTGTTTTTTATCCATACACCAACTAAGCACTTTTAGATTAGTGCTGTGTGCTAATCACCTGTTTCTAATAAACTGTCACACACAATAATTAGCAGCATTTATATTGTTTAAGGTCAATGCAAAATTTAACTAGTTACACCCTCTGTTATTATGCTATTTAACAAAAGAAATCACATAGATGTCAAACACAGAGATAATTACCTCACTGGCATCAAAGAGAAAGAAAAACCCATGACAAAATGATGACATACAGGGCAAGACAAAAATACATCTCCTTTCACCAAACTGTTATTCCACTGGGATCGCCTCATCCTCTCACACACACAAAAAAAGACATCTCCTAATGCCTGAGGCATGTTACCATAATAAGTGTAGTAAGTGTCCCTACCATAAAACACCCAAGAGAGCTAACACCAGATATAACACTATATGTATCTACTTTTCTACTTACTGTGTATGATTCGTCTTCACTTGTCATCTAGAATATTCTGAGGCTGATCCGTAACTGGTAACACTCGTGACACTCAACTGTAGCGAGAAAGTGACCTTTTGTTTATAAAAATGGGCTGCAGTACCCAAATTTGACCACTGGGTGTCAATCTCACTCAATCATTACACATTCCCCTTCAAGCGTCTCTTTCATTTTAAACCACTTTATAACTGATACTAATAAATTTTAATGCAAGGTTCGGCAGCTGTGCCTAGTTAACAGCTCGCACTATTTCTGCCCTCATAAGGGACACGTAAAATCACAGCAAGTCATGTGACTTTTTGTTTCTTCACATCATCTCAAAGTCTAATACATATATATTTAATAAGCTGTAGGATGTTTAAACACGTTACAAACACAAATAGGACTATAAAGCGCATCATGGTAGCTCAGCGCTTCCTTTGATTCCAGAAGCTTATTAGAAGACAAGCTTTGGACCAATTAAGATGTTGAAAACTGATGCCAGAAATGTTTTATTAGTGTTATTTCATTCTGCTGTGAAATCTGTGATGTTGAGCTACCCTTGAAACTAGAACGTTTTTACGA
Source organism: Nothobranchius kuhntae (assembly GCA_006942095.1). Lineage (NCBI taxonomy): Eukaryota > Metazoa > Chordata > Actinopteri > Cyprinodontiformes > Nothobranchiidae > Nothobranchius > Nothobranchius kuhntae. The sequence goes on along the minus strand of SSNQ01034682.1, from coordinate 1,131,231 downwards.
AGAAACTGCCATTCCTGGTGAGTTGGTGGAAACCATGAATTCTTACATCTCTTCAGGATAATCCTTTTGAACTGTAACTATTGAAGATGCGTCAGTTGAGGGCTCCCAGGGGAGCCCTATAAGCCTTTACATTCTTCACAGAAAGACTTCAACTGTCCTGGAATGAATTGCTACAAAAGGCACACAGGTTTTATACAACATGGTATTTTGCTGAGAGGCAAGGCAAGATGAGGTTTCAAAACCCTAACAGCACCAGGGTGCACTCATCATGATTTGTGGTCTCAAACTGCAATGCAACTTTGCAACGGTGATGTTTAATCTCCACTAATAACACAAGACTGAAGAAGTTCTGCCTTGTGGTGAAGTTGCTAATGCTAATGGCTAGCTTCTATTAGTTGAGTTGTTCTCCGCTGTTTCCTGGACGCTAAACCAACAACAGCCTTCCCCATTGCGAGTCAAGATGGGTCAGTCCATGAACGATACATGACAGCGTGACGTAGATCTGTCTGGCTTTTCTGAACCGAGCATTTTTCCGTCTATTTTTTCTTAAAAGCTAGTGCAGGAAATAGAAGAGGAAGACTAATTTCATGTGCAGCCTGCATGTTGAACTCAGAGTGACTGATCATTTTTAAAATAATAAGTTAAACATTGTTGCTCAGTGAACCTCATCTTTAAGCCTTAAATGAGGCTTTAACATCTTTGAAGCTTGATACCATGTGCAGGCTTCAGGCTGTAATAGTTTGTAGTGACAGGATTGAAAAAAAAACATAAGAAGAAAAGATAGAGAAGGGCTGCAAGCAAATGTAGCAGTACCCCAGTGTGTTGTGTAATATGCCCGGAGAGTTTTATTCTTGTTTTACACCAATGCACAAAAAAATAAAATAAAAACTGCTGTGTTAGGGCCTCTCTCTGAATTTAAACCTTTTCATTTGGTGCAGTAAACTAATACAAAGCACTCGGAGCTTGTTTACCATCTCCAGCACTGAAAACGCAAGCAGTTTCTGTGGAAACAATGTCCTCAGTGTAAGCTCTGGGGAAGTTTGCTAAAGTTCTCTCGAAACTCCTCAGGAATCGAGTAGCTTGAAAATCGACTTCACAACTACTTTTGTTAAATCTTTGCATTTGGGTCTCAATCCGCCCTTGAAGTCCTTGAACTTTTGGGTCGCCCTGAGTTGGAAAAGACATCAAGCTGGAGGACCTAATTGGTCCATGGAGAAGTAGGGGGATGGGGGCTTTGCAATAGACATTGGAAGGTTGGAGAAGGGGACCGTGCACTAATGGAGCAAGTGGGTCAAGGACAAAAGAGAGAAAGATAAAATAACACCAAATATGCCAATATGAAAGAGACATATTCTCTGAAGGGATTGCAGTCAGAGCGGAAGGTTGAAAGAAAAAGGCAGAGCGAATGACAGACAGGTGGAGGAAGTGAGACAGAGCATGTCGAAAAGGCGGTGAAAAGGCAGCAAGAAGAGAGGCTCGGGGAAGATTGAGAGATTGGGTTGAAATGAAAGCAGCTGTAAAGGAAACTAAGGGATGGGGGGTGGGGGTGGATTGAATGACGACAAGAGGCGAGAAACAAAAGAGAAAAGATGAGCGATGGTAATCGAGAGGATGCGTACGGGGCTCCGGCTGATGAGAAAAGAAGGAGGAAGGAAAAGGCTTTCATGTCTCTTTTCGTGCCACCATTCGAGAATGAATTATAGTCGCGGTGGAGAGTGGGAGAATATTAACCTGACACTCATCCTGAATTCAGATTTCACTCCTTCGCATCGTTCACTCTCAAACTCCTTGTGCTAGCTTTTCAAAGACAGCAGAGAAGAGGGCAGTTGTTAAAAACTTGTCTTTTCTGGTTCGTCTTGATCTTTTTAGAGGAAGGGTTCTTTGAAATATTGGTCCTTCAAACACCTCGTTTTGCAGGTAAAAGACCACATGGGAAACTGTCTGGAGTGGTGAACCAACATCAGCTGGAATCAGCATATTTATTTTGACCCATGTTCATTTCTGTTATTGGCGGTTGCCATTGGCTTTCACTGTCTTGTTGTTGCATTCTCTAATCTCTGCCAGGGCATGCATAAAAAGCGCTCACTCGTGAATCAGGCTCATATGGTATACACAGACCACCACTGCTTTTATATAATTCATCTGGCAGTGGGAAGTGTGACTGACTGCATAAAGTCAAAGTCATTCCCCCATAGTGGGTGTGAGTCACATCGTAAGTCCCCTTGATTATCTCAGGTCTGCTGCTTGAGGCTTTGTCAAGACCGGCACGGGTTTCAATTAATTTTCATCCGGGTGTCCTTGTCTGTATTGTTTGCATCAGATAAATGCATAAGAGAAGGGCAGGGCAGACGCCCACTTCCTCTTCATCATTGTTGGTGCTGCCTTCAACCATGTCCCCTTTACGAGAACTTGACTGGCTCGTTCAGTTGCCCAAAAAAGTATACGCTTGTCAAGGGATGTTACATATGTATCAAAGAACTCTGCAGAAGAACGACTGTACAATTAGGTGCTGTTTTAAAGCAATATTTCAGAGTTAGGTTAAATGTTTAAAGCTCCAAAAAATAGTGATTTTGAAGTAACTTGGTTTTGAAAGTATACAACTCTGCTAAGGCTAATGTGTGACAATAAAACTAGCCTTTGTTTGTGCATATTAATTTGTTATTTAAGTAAAATACCATTGTTTGGTTTATAACTGTAAACATTTAATAATATAAATGTTGCTAAATAATATGCTACTGTAGCTAGCCCATTAGCTAATTGACTGTTTCTTTTATGTAGGGACATTCTTTCAATGCTAAAGTTTAAGCTAAAGCTATAGAAATAAATATCTAATAATTACAATTTAAATAATCCTAAACAATATTTGATTAGTGATGTGTCTGTCACGAACGAACCAGCTCTAAGAGCTGGCTCTATGAAGTGAACGACTGGAGCCAGCTCATCATTGGGAGCCGTCTCACACTCACACACACACACACACACACACACACACACACACACACACACACACACACACACACCCTCTTGTTTTGGTGAAAGCCACAGGTCAACATGTGTAACTGCGTGTCCAGACTGTCCACACACAGAGCAGTAGGGGAGGGGAAGAGGGAGGATCAGACTCAGACAGACACATGCGGGTGGAGGGAGACGAGAGGGAATGAGGAGGAGGAAAAAGGCGAGCGAGTGAGCGAGAGGAGAGTGCAACAAAGACGGTGAGAAAATGAGCGACAGCAGAAGGAAAGTTGAGATTTCCTAAAGTGTTCAGTTAATAAATCCATATAAATAATAAACATTTGATGTATTGCATTTTTTTGCATTAGTAAATCATTTTACATATAGTTTTGCAGATTGAGCTCAGACTGTATATAGAAATGTTTACTCGTTGAAAAACAAAATATGCTAGTGAAGCTAGCTAGTTTCAGCTAGCTATTTAAATAACCACAATTGGACCGCATTTCTATGTAAATATGTCATTTTGATTGGATTCCATTTATGCAACAAAACGTATAACGTTTTCAAAAAGTGTTAATTTTTCCACTTTGGTCTTGTCCTCACTCAGAGCAGCCATCTGTCTGTTTAGAATTAAACTTTATTTCCCCAAATTGAGCGTTTTCAATGAACCGCCCACAATGAAGAAAACATTAATCGGGGGTAAACTTTCCACAGAAATCCACTTTAGTAGATTTGACTATTTAGGTTCACTTGATTTACATTAACTGTGATAACATGGCTTGTTTGTCCATTCTGACAAAATGGTTTTGATGATTTGCGTAGCCTTCAATCCTTCTTTTCACTTTAAAGGCCTCTGGGAATGCGTCATTCTGGCACCAGCTTTAAATGAGACAAAGGTTGTTTTGTTTTCCTTGTGATTCACTTACTCAAACCAGTGTTTTAAACAACAGCCGTTGATGGATGTCGATGCTGCAAATGAGTCACCCATTTGCAAATACACCCGACTCTTATTTCACCTTCAAATTGCAGCTAATCATAGAGGGGTGCATGCTTGTGCCACAAAGCACCACTTCTGCTCTCTTTTGCTGTGCAAAGAATTTGATCTTTCAGTGGCTTTACATGGACAGGCTATTTTGTAAATGGGCTGACATTGATTGTAACAATGTAAAATCAGCCGCACAAGGAGGGAAGAAATAATGAGTCTGGAAACCAGAGAGGGAAGAAAACCATTTTGCTTTGAGAGCGGTGCATACCATACACAAACACACACTGACTCCCAACCAGCCAACAAGCTAGTAGCTAGCTAACAAACCAGGAAAGTGCGTGGGTTGCCATCCCTATGTTTCTGCAGCTCCACAAGCATAAATTAAGCCCCTGGGAGAGACCAAGAACCAGCTATAGAAGGGGGAAAGAGCAGGAGAAAAAGGAGAGCAAGTGCAAGTAAGAGAGTCAGAGATGAAGGCAAGAAAAGAAGCGAAGGAGACGAAGTTTGGAGACCGGTGAAAAGCCCCAAAGGCTGAACAAGAGGAGTAGGCAGCAACCCGCTCTCAATTCCCCTCCATCCCTGCTGCCAACTGTGCAGCTGAGGGCTTTCATCTCTGATTTTTATGGGGCAATTTTCTGATTCGAAACACATCACATCACTGACTATAGATGCAGTGGAGACTATATTATCCGAGACAGATTGTTTATAGTGGTGTAAATTAACCCTCACAGTAAGACAAATTATTGGAAGGGCACAATGTGAGCCGTAACAGAACCACCTTTCTTACCTTCACCTCAGGATAAAAGGCCGCCAACTCCGGCAGTGTTTGGGTAATTATTGGGGAAGCAGCGGTTATCCAACATCCAGCCATCAAGGCGGTGATTTAGATATAGGCTTACTTTCTGTTCTTTTTTAGAAGCCTATGGAAAATTGAATTTATAATTTTCATTCCAAGTTCAGATCAAAAATATTTGAAATGGCCCTCTGAGTCAAATTTTATTCAAATGTTCTATTTAATGACGGTTGACTCAGCCCTCATTTGTTTAGATGACACTTTCAATATAAAAGCAGATTTCTTGTGTGTTTTTCCAAAAAGGCTGCACAAGATAAAATAAATAGAAATTGTGACACACTCAGTAGTTTATTTCATTTTAAATAACAAGTCTTCCTTCTATTATTTTTAACTTGCTACTGTTTTAATCTGCAAGGCAGCACTGCTATAAAAGTTGGCGCTTCTGGCTTTTTTGCTAACTGTACTCAAAAATGTAGCAACAACCTTGTTATTATTATGAAACCTCATGCGAGATACAAACATTTGGATTATTTTAGCCAGTTCTGGGATCTTGTTTATTTATTTGAAAATGTTTTGCCATTTTCTTGTTCACTGAGCTTGCTAGCTGCCTCTCAACAGCAAATTTGTTGACCAGATTTGTTACAGAATTTTTGCATCTGAAATACTGCTGTTGAATTTTTACTAGTGAAATTTTCATGTAGAATTTTTGCTGATGAAATTTTACATAGAAATTCTGTTGTTGAAATTTTGCTGATGTAACTTTTACGTAGAAATTTTGTTGTTGAAAATTTGCTGTTGAAATTTTACTGATGAAACTTTTACGATGAAATTCTGTTAACATTTTGCTGATGAATTTTTCATGTTGAAATTCTGTTGATGAAATTTTGCTGATGAAACTTTTATGTTAAAATTTTAAAGATGAAAATCTGCAGTTGAAATTTTACTGATGAAATTTTTACGATGAAATTCTGTTAACATTTTGCTGATGAATTTTTCATGTTGAAATTCTGTTGATGAAATTTTGCTGATGAAACTTTTATGTTAAAATTTTAAAGATGAAAATCTGCAGTTGAAATTTTACTGATGAAATTTTCATGTAGAATTTTTGCTGATAAAAAATTTATGTTGAAATTCAGTTGTTGAAATTTTGTTGATGACATTTTGATGTAAAATTTTTGCTGATGAAATGTTCATGTTGAAATTCTTGTGTTGAATTTTTGAAGATGAAAATCTGCTGCTGAAACGTTACTGATGAAATTTTGCTGATGAAACTTTTATGTTAAAATTTTAAAGATGAAAATCTGCAGTTGAAATTTTACTGATGAAATTTTTACGATGAAATTCTGTTAACATTTTGCTGATGAATTTTTCATGTTGAAATTCTGTTGATGAAATTTTGCTGATGAAACTTTTATGTTAAAATTTTAAAGATGAAAATCTGCAGTTGAAATTTTACTGATGAAATTTTCATGTAGAATTTTTGCTGATAAAAAATTTATGTTGAAATTCAGTTGTTGAAATTTTGTTGATGACATTTTGATGTAAAATTTTTGCTGATGAAATGTTCATGTTGAAATTCTTGTGTTGAATTTTTGAAGATGAAAATCTGCTGCTGAAACGTTACTGATGAAATTTTCACATAGAATTTTTGCTGATGAAAATTTTATGATGAAATTCTTTTGTTGAAATTTTGAAGATGAAAATATGCAGCTGAATTCTTACAGATTTCACAAAATAAAAATTCTGTGTCTAAATAAAGTCATATTCTGATGAGGCTGTACTTCTTCCATACATCAAACATAAAACATCAGGTTGTTTGAGAAACATGGCAATGCCAGCTTGAAGGTTTGAGTTACCCTAAACCTAAATAGTGGCCAGAACAAACTTCCTACGTCAAACGTGATCTTATTGTGTGTTGCTCAAGTCCCGTATGAGTGCATCATGACCTAATCATAACTACTTGAGGTAAATATCTGATTTTTACCAGTTAATTTGATCAGCTTGACCGGATTATCCTCAGTCAAATACTGTGGCTTCTGATTGAACTTGATCTGAAAATAAGACTGGAGCTACAATTGAGCTGTTACTTTGCACCATCACATCTCAGCTAATGCTATGGCCTATTAAAATAAACATTTAATTAAATTTTTTTCCAGTCTAAGGCATTACGCTACATGAAACGGAATGAATGTGAATTGAATCTAATTTAATTAAGGTTTCTTAATCCTGAAAGGGGAATTGTATTAAATTCTGTTTTAATATTTGAACCCTTTTATTAGCTCCATGTAGACAAAGGTTGCTTTTTATTTCAGTGTTCTTGTAGTGAAACTTCAGTTTTTTTCCCTGTCCAGTTAATTTATTGATTATGATAATGGTTCAACTGTGCGTATATAAAATTTAGGAAACAAATGCAGCTGGTGAATATTGTTGCCAAAACCAAATGTAACATTCTATAAACGTAACAGCAAAGCAAAAATCCTTAAAGCAACACAATCCATACAACACACATGGGTTTAATAACAGGGCAAGTTTGCTAAACTGAAGACAATATTTAGGAGTTAATGACACTTGGGTTTGAAATAGCAGATCACAACTAACTAAGGCGTAAGCAACATATAACTTAGTGGATGGGTGCATTTTGGGTATGCCCCAGAAGCCTGTGTTGCTTTGCTCAACCGAATTTACAATTCAAGTCAATTTTTTGTGTGCTACACTTCCACAAAACGTCAATCTCAACAGTTCAAAATGATCCAAACAGAAATTCAAACATGAGAAGTGTAAAATGTCAAAAGTGTTTCTAAATAAATGGTTACATGCAGATTTCCTGTTGCTCAACTAGTAAAAAAATTAATCGTTACTGTCGTAGGTGAAGTAAACTGAACAGAAAATACACTAAAGGCTTTTGGCTGCATTCTGCCGTCTTTATTCTGGCTAAACTAAAATCAGGCAGGGTCTAGCAACTCTCTGGTGGTGATGTGACCTCATGGGACAAGCTGGATGGAACACTTTTTTTAGCTGTTTCAGGCTCCCAGTGGGAAGGGACGCAATACTGGAGGTCACGGGTAAGAAGTTTCTACTACGTTTCTATTATGCCGCCTATGTACCCAGTGGTAAGGCCAGATAGGAGAAATTCAAATGACCTAATATTTTCTAAATTTGTTTGTAGGTTTGTCTAGTTTTGTGTATTCGTTTTGTGTTATTGTAGATATATAATTACTTACAAAAGGTTCTTAAATTGATTACATTATAACTATAAGCAAAGTATTACATTTGAACAAAGAGTTGGGCCTTAGTACGCCATTCATTATTAGGCGTGTTTCCGTTGTCGAAACTTCAGAGTCATCTCTGGAAGGGGGAAACTGACCGGGAGATACAATGGCCTGGTCCTCTCAGCTGTTGGGTCTTCATTCAGCCCTTTCAGGACTTTGCATGGACGTCAGCTTGTCGCGACTGCTGAGGCAGTGAGTGATGTCACTGATCCGCGCCAAAAAGCATCAACAGTAACATTAAAAGTTTTATTCTGTCAAGATACAAAAATTTTATCTACACAGAAGACCAGGTCAGTGTGTGTGATGTAAAATGTGGCGTTCAATGACCAGAAGAAGAGCTGTTTTTTATGATGCTTTGTGAATCACGTTGTTATGGGGGCATTTCAGCTAAATTTTGGCGAGAGTTCATTAAAGGCAATTTGTGAACGGTGCAAAATTGTGTATGCTTCCATTCTGCTCAATCAGCAACTTTTGTAATTTTACAAATGCCCATTATTTTAGAGGACATCTGCTGATGTCATTTTTTACTCAGTTACAACCAGTATCAGCAAGAGTTAACCAAAAGTTTCACTCAGCGGCTCTACTGGGCCCTTTCGAGTAGGGATGAGTGAGTACACCACTATCTGTATCTGTATCTGTATCTGTTCAACCAACTAAATTATCTGTATCTGTACTCGGAATGGGCGTGGCATAACCCGGAAGTGGGCGTGGTTTAACCGGAAGTGGACATGGTTTACATCAATGTATTATTTTAAGTCTGAAATTGATATGGATTGATCAGAAGTTGCTATGTGTATTGTTTATTTGAAAACTATTTACAGAGCAGCCTCAGAATTGAGAATAAATATTTTTGATCACAATAGTAAAGAAACTATTACAGAACAAGTGTTTCAATAAAATCAGAACATTAATATTTGAGTACATGGATTAATACATCTGAACTCATGCAGTAGGAACTAGGAAATATGAAATGCTAGAACCAGACACAACTTTCTATATTTTTTTTTATTTTAATTTGATTAAACTGATTTTTTTCTTAACGTTCTTGGCATTTTCCCACACAAAGTTAAACAAAGAAATGTTGATTAATGTGTGTGTGTGTGTGTGTGTGTGTGTGTGTGTGTGTGTGTGAGAGAGAGAGAGAGAGA
>SSNQ01034682.1:1085076-1122047 GCA_006942095.1 Nothobranchius kuhntae | reverse complement strand
AAATACTGCTGTTGAATTTTTACTAGTGAAATTTTCATGTAGAATTTTTGCTGATGAAATTTTACATAGAAATTCTGTTGTTGAAATTTTGCTGATGTAACTTTTACGTAGAAATTTTGTTGTTGAAAATTTGCTGTTGAAATTTTACTGATGAAACTTTTACGATGAAATTCTGTTAACATTTTGCTGATGAATTTTTCATGTTGAAATTCTGTTGATGAAATTTTGCTGATGAAACTTTTATGTTAAAATTTTAAAGATGAAAATCTGCAGTTGAAATTTTACTGATGAAATTTTTACGATGAAATTCTGTTAACATTTTGCTGATGAATTTTTCATGTTGAAATTCTGTTGATGAAATTTTGCTGATGAAACTTTTATGTTAAAATTTTAAAGATGAAAATCTGCAGTTGAAATTTTACTGATGAAATTTTTACGATGAAATTCTGTTAACATTTTGCTGATGAATTTTTCATGTTGAAATTCTGTTGATGAAATTTTGCTGATGAAACTTTTATGTTAAAATTTTAAAGATGAAAATCTGCAGTTGAAATTTTACTGATGAAATTTTTACGATGAAATTCTGTTAACATTTTGCTGATGAATTTTTCATGTTGAAATTCTGTTGATGAAATTTTGCTGATGAAACTTTTATGTTAAAATTTTAAAGATGAAAATCTGCAGTTGAAATTTTACTGATGAAATTTTTACGATGAAATTCTGTTAACATTTTGCTGATGAATTTTTCATGTTGAAATTCTGTTGATGAAATTTTGCTGATGAAACTTTTATGTTAAAATTTTAAAGATGAAAATCTGCAGTTGAAATTTTACTGATGAAATTTTCATGTAGAATTTTTGCTGATAAAAAATTTATGTTGAAATTCAGTTGTTGAAATTTTGTTGATGACATTTTGATGTAAAATTTTTGCTGATGAAATGTTCATGTTGAAATTCTTGTGTTGAATTTTTGAAGATGAAAATCTGCTGCTGAAACGTTACTGATGAAATTTTCACATAGAATTTTTGCTGATGAAAATTTTATGATGAAATTCTTTTGTTGAAATTTTGAAGATGAAAATATGCAGCTGAATTCTTACAGATTTCACAAAATAAAAATTCTGTGTCTAAATAAAGTCATATTCTGATGAGGCTGTACTTCTTCCATACATCAAACATAAAACATCAGGTTGTTTGAGAAACATGGCAATGCCAGCTTGAAGGTTTGAGTTACCCTAAACCTAAATAGTGGCCAGAACAAATTTCCTACGTCAAGCGTGATCTTATTATGTGTTGCTCAAGTCCCGTATGAGTGCATCATGACCTAATCATAACTACTTGAGGTAAATATCTGATTTTTACCAGTTAATTTGATCAGCTTGACCGGATTATCCTCAGTCAAATACTGTGGCTTCTGATTGCACTAGATCTGAAAATAAGACTGGAGCTACAATTGAGCTGTTACTTTGCACCATCACATCTCAGCTAATGCTATGGCCTATTAAAATAAACATTTAATTAAATTTTTTTTCCAGTCTAAGGCATTACGCTACATGAAACGTAATGAATGTGAATTGAATCTAATTTAATTAAGGTTTCTTAATCCTGAAAGGGGAATTGTATTAAATTCTGTTTTAATATTTGAACCCTTTTATTAGCTCCATGTAGACAAAGGCTGCTTTTTATTTCAGTGTTCTTGTAGTGAAACTTCAGTTTTTTCCCTGTCCAGTTAATTTATTGATTATGATAATGGTTCAACTGTGCGTATATAAAATTTAGGAAACAAATGCAGCTGGTGAATATTATTGCCAAAACCAAATGTAACATTCTATAAATGTAACAGAAAAGCAAAAATCCTTAAAGCAACACAATCCATACAGCACACATGGGTTTAATAACAGGGCAAGTTTGCTAAACTGAAGACAATATTTAGGAGTTAATGACACTTGGGTTTGAAATAGCAGATCACAACTAACTAAGGCATAAGCAACATATAACATAGTGGATGGGTGCATTTTGGGTATGCCCCAGAAGCTTGTGTTGCTTCGCTCAACCGAATTTACAATTCAAGTCTATTTTTTGTGCTACACTTCCACAAAACGTCAATCTCAACAGTTCAAAATGATCCAAGCAGAAATTCAAACATGAGAAGTGTAAAATGTCAAGAGCGTTTCTAAATAAATGGTTACGTGCAGATTTCCTGTTGCTCAACTAGTAAAAAAAAAATCATCGTTACCGTCGTAGGCGAAGTACACAGAACAGAAAATACACTAAAGGCTTTTGGCTACATTCTGCCGTCTTTATTCTGGCTAAACTAAAATCAGGCAGGGTCTAGCAACTCTCTGGTGGTGATGTGACCTCTTGGGTCAAGCTGGATGGAACACTTTTTTTGCTGTTTCAGGCTCCCGGTGGGAAGGGACGCAATACTGGAGGTCACGGGTAAGATGTTTCTAATACGTTTCTATTATGCCGCCTATGTATCCAGTGGTAAGGCCAGATAGGAGAAATTCAAATGATCTAATATTTTCTAAATTCGTTTGTAGGTTTGTCTAGTTTTGTGTATTCGTTTTGTGTTATTGTAGATTTATAATTACTTACAAAAGGTTCTTAAATTGATTACATTATAACTATAAGCAAAGTATTACATTTGAACAAAGAGTTGGGTCTTAGTACGTCATTCATTATTAGGCGTGTTTCCGTTGTCGAAACTTCAGAGTCATCTCTGGAAGGGGGAAACTGACCGGGAGATACAATGGCCTGGTCCTCTCAGCTGTTGTGTCTTCATTCAGCCCTTTCAGGACTTTGCATGGACGTCAGCATGTCGCGACTGCTGAGGCAGTGAGTGATGTCACTCATCAGCGCCAAAAAGCATCAACAGTAACATTAAAAGTTTTATTCTGTCAAGGTACAAAAATTTTATCTACACAGAAGACCGGGTCAGTGTGTGTGATGTAAAATGTGGCGTTCAATGACCAGAAGAAGAGCTGTTTTTTATGATGCTTTGTGAATCGCATTGTTATGGGGGCATTTCAGCTCAATTTTGGCGAGAGTTCATTAAAGACAATTTGCGAACGATGCTTAATTGTGTATGCTTCCATTCTGCTCAATCAGCAACTTTTGTAATTTTACAAACGCCGATTATTTTAGAGGACATCTGCTGATGTCATTTCCTACTCAGTTACAACCAGTATCAGCGAGAGTTAACCAAAAGTTTCACTCAGCGACTCTACTGGGCCCTTTCGAGTACCTACCCCAGTACAGGGACTCAGTTTGTACCTTAAAATAGCCCGTTCGACTGGCTCGGTGAAGTGGAAATGTGCCTACTGATGCAAATTTGGGAATAACACATCGTCATCCACCAGTGGCTTTGCAGACCTGGCCTAGTTCATCTTTGTACTTTGTTATACGTATTGCAACTTCCACCTTATTGTTTCTTTCTGTTGTCCATATTTAGTCTTGGTCTGTTGCCAAAAGTTGTTGAAAAGATTGAATGTCAAGATTTCTGATGGTGGCATTAAAAAAACCAGATGAATCAAATTCTCCCTTTGGGAATAAAAAGAAACATATTACAGCTTTGCTTCTTTCAACAATTCTTCGGTTCTTTACGACTATCACACAGAGATTCTCTGAACTTAATTTATCCTCAGATGGATCCTTATAGCAGCAAGCAGATGGTGTGTGTGATTCCTACATGGTGGGGTTCTCACAAAGTGCCACAGCAAGATGTGGAAATCCCATCTCTGATGAAAAGCGTAGAGGAAGGACATCCTAATAGTAAGATTTTTTTGTTTTTTGATTTCTTGAATCGGCACCTTACCGTAGCTGAGGCGTTTGAGGAGTCCAATAATCGTAGGAGCTATTTTGTCTAGGGCATTTGGACAAAATGCCTCCTGGACATGTCCCGGAGGAGGTTTATTGGACATGTCCTGCTGGCAGAAGGCCCCCAGGTCAAGCCAGGACACACTGGAGAGATTTTATCCAGATACTAGCAAACGCCCAAGAGTATCAATGATGGAGAATGTTGGGTGATTGTTGAAGCCGCTTTGTTGGGGCTGCCAATCCCATGACCTGGATATGGGTATGCAGAAAAGTCTTCCGGACTTCCAGATCAGTGTGTCCTTTATACACAGACGAACGTAACCGTAGACATGCATTTAGGGAAGGTAACGATTTATTTTTAAAATGTAACCTCAATTAGCGAGACATACATCTGCCTCATAAAAATCTCAAACAAGGCTTAAGAGAAGCTGGTGGTGTGACATCACATATGAAACATTGCAGTTCTTCTTCCCACTGCTGGCGTCTGATGCTCTGAGTCACAGACAGTGTCTCATTCCAGAGCAAAGTTGTCTTACCACATTTCTCTCTCGCTCTTTGGAGGTCTTCCCAAACAGCATGACTCAAAACACAAGACTGTTTGATAGGGAGATCTGGGGAAAACAGCCAGTTTTTATGTAACTGTCATTCAGACGGAGAAAAGCGTTAAAAACCAGGCGGAGAGTTGTACGGCGGAGGCTCAGCCGGTACAGAAAGTGTACAGATGCTCCTGTGGGCTGGAAACTAAACCTGGTAGGTCTCTAGGTCTGGCCTGGCCACTTCCTCTGACCTGTGTGTGATTGAGGATAAGGAATTGAGGGGATGGTTCTTTACTGGTCCATTTAAACCTGTGTCTATATTTGTGTGTCAAATGTTCTTTAATGAAAGCTAACACTGAGACACTCCTGTCTCGAAGTGATTTCCAGCCGCCCCTTCTCTCGTTGGTTTGGTTTCATCCTCTTCCTTTAACCAAAATGGATTAACGTTCAGCAGAACAACATCCTGAAACCCCGTCCAACTCTGACCCGCCCCCTCCCTCCGCTCGCTGTTTTTTCAGCAAGCTCAAAGCAAGATAAAACCTCTTAATCTGCTCGTCGACTGCTGTCACTGCCGCTCAGAATGTGCAGGCATGTGCTTCTGCGTGTGCGTTTCTGAGTGTGTGTAGCTGAAGCGACAGCTCCGGCGTTCTTTGTACGAGAGCGAGCTAGAATGCCCTGGGCATCTGTTGACCCAGCTGGCATTTGCTGAGCGGTCCTAGTCAGCCAGGTTAAGGACAACATTTATCCAGCCCCCATTTGGATTTTCTACTTGTGTTTATGAGAAAGATGAAGAGGGAGTAGCTGTTTGTGTGTGGGTGTGTGTTTGTGCACAGCAGGGCAAGGTCAAGAGTAATGTTTTGAGTATTTCTGTTGGTTCCGGTCAGAAACATTTAAAGACATTTGAATAATGCTAAATGTTTAGCAGCTAAAAGCACTTGGCAACCAGCAAAAGCTTAGAAACTTAATCCCAGAACACCAAAACTAATAGATAAGTTGTCAGAAACACTTTTAGCTTCTCATCACATCAGTTTTTGTGAACCAAACCCCCGTTGCCTCATCGCCTGAGCACCAATGCCATACAAACACTTCGTAGCCCGAGGTGAAAAGCGACAACTCTCTCAGCGTCTCTGTCGTATGCAGTTTTAGACAAAAAGTATATGCTCCTGTTTGGATTCATGAAAAGTCTTCCAGGCAATAAACAGAACTTTTCTTGGAAAGCTGCAGCAGCAATGACAAGAGTCTTTTCTTTTACACCCTCAAAGATGCAGAAACACAGCTTCCTATAGCAAACAGGAATAAAACCACAATTCTTCTGACACATAAAAACCAGTAAATCAGTAGAAAACTAACAAACACCAATGTGCTCACCTTTGTTTGCTGATTTAATTGAAACTTTTATTTTTTATTTTATTTTTCTCCTCCGGCTCTTGGAGGGTGCAGACGCTTTTTTCCTCCTCTCCTCCATATCTTATCCTCAAGGCCTTTGTCTGTCTGTGTGTGCTGGGTGTACGGCTGCTTCTGCATTTTTCTGAAAACTGGAAACTGAAATGCATTTAAATGGATCTCGTTAGCTGGTCTCTCAACGCAATTGATAACATTTTTTCAACGATGAGAACGGGATAAGGACCTCCCGGATGCCCCTCCGGGACAGACCCTGTTGGACACATAATGGACTCCTGGAAACAGTGGAACTTGATCTGTCTTTCTCAGCTGTCTGTGGAGGACTCTGAAGACGTGTGGATATTTGTGGTGTTGGTGTCAGGTTTCCTGCTCATTGGTCTTGGAGGCTACCTGGCTTACCAGAAAATTAACGAGCTGTCGAGGAATATTGGCCTGATCCCGGAGCTCAGAGATGGTTTGCACCGCGCTGTGAATTCACAGACTCACATAAGTGTCGAGATGAATCGTAAGCTTGGGACGTTGGCGGAGATTCATTCTTTGGCACAAAAGATGGATGCCATCAAGGAGAGAGTGGACGAATCAGCACAGATTGGGATAGATTAACGTCCATTATTGGGATTTTGAGAGGTTGAGGACCAACAAACTGTAAGACAGAGGAAATTATCTCTGTCTGGCCCCAAAACAATTTCTAATCGGAATCTGGCGTCCTTGAGCCTGCAAGGCTCCAAAGAAAACTCCCCCCTCAGAAGATATGTGGAATGTGCCGTCGCTATGACAACCCAACTCTGTCTCCTTTCCCAGCCTGGGCGGGACTGCGGGAAGGCCGCTGAAACGTTCCAGGGTCACTGCAACCTCAGTGTTCCTCCCCCTATCGACACTGAGGTGACATGCGCTGCTTATTCTGGCTACAGGAACTGGAGTGGGGATAGTCCCAACCCACCACCCCACCTAGCGGACACTTATGTTGTGTTGTCTGAAGTCTGTTGCATATCTCTGTCTGGTGTTTTTTCTTTTTTTTTTTTTGCAGAGCAAAGATGCCCTCCTGCTGGAGGGTAGCTCTGAAGTGCCTCTTTTTCCCCCTCCACCTGAACCAACCATCATATAAACCCTCTTATCTCTATTAAGGTAGCGCGACTCAGGGTTGCGAATGACCACAGTGACCAATTCTTGTCATGTGTCTTGCCCATGTATGTCTGATCTCTGAATTGTGTGTACTGAAACTCTAATTTTCCCTCTGGGATTAATAAAGTCTCTGATTTGATTGATTTATATCTCCGTTTAAACAAGTAATAATAATAATAATAATAATAATAGGTTTCTGGTTTATAAAAACATGTTCATGAAGTTATTTTGCATGAAATCAGCCTCGCATTAAGTGATCTCACCAGCTTTGGTTTTGAAAATCAATTACTCAAAATTTAATTCCAGACAAAACATTTTCAGTACCTTCCACAATGAGTCATTTCAGGGCTCTGCAATTTTAATACAAATAAGCTGTTGCTGTTTACTCCCACCTAACCACCGATTGGCTGCAAGGAGGTGAGGAGCTTGGAAATCCTGGATGGGATCGTAGTGGAGCTGCTGTTCTTCCAAGTTCGGAGTGGAAGCCTCTCTAAGCAGCAACTGGTGAGGAGGCAGTTTTATGCTACTTTCCCTAATTTCCTTACCTCACAATAAGAGACATTTTCAAACGCCTCTCAGCTCAGCGTTGATTGGCTCGATTGGAAATCTCAGGGGGTGGGGTTATTTGAATAGAAGAGTTTCCATGGGGCTAGCTGGTCAGGCTATAGGTGTGGGTCATATAGTCTAAAATCTGTATCACAATGTATTCTTTTCTTCTATTTATTTATCATTTATTTATTTATGTCAGAATGAATGGTTTTTACATTTGCACGTGAACTCCAGAACAAAAACTTCTAAATCGTGTTGAACATTTAACGTTGAAAACAAGTAAAAAAAAAAAAAAACTTTCTAGATTTATTCTGCAAACCATGCAACACAAAATCCTCATATGAATAAAGATGATGATATCAAACTAGAATACAAGCTAACTGTGATGAAAACACAAAATTATAAATAGTTTGAACTAAAGGGAAAAATGTAAAAACAGAAATAAAATTTCTTCCTGATTCATTTAATCATTTTTTCACTTTTATCAGTGAAGTGTTGCTTCACTGGCGAGTAACTGCAGGTTAAAGTTATTTGCTGTGTTTTTGGCGACAATATTAAATAAAGTTTTAAAGGCTTTTTTTTCTGCCCCTGTTCGAGCGACGCTCTGACCAGCGGGTCTGGGGTTATTAGAGGTCAGAGCCGACCACGGCGAGGGACACGGGGAGAGAAAGACAGATAGACAGGTTTTAATGAGAGAAACAGCTGCGGATGGAAATTTGCTCAAACTAAATCACGGGACAAATCCAAAAGTTTGGAAGTCTGTGTGTTTATTGTGTGTTAAAAAAAACGAAGACTGGCATTTAAGGGATTAGTGTTAATGAGTCATTAACATAGAAACAAGTTTACTGTTTCCAGAATTATTTACTGAGGATGTTTCTCTGTTAAACATCAGCTCCTGAAACCTAAATCAGGTCCATTTAATCGACGTTACCCCGGCTTCAGTACTCCTGAATCCACACGCTGTGCACTGCAGCAGTACCTCTAAAGCTGAAGAAGCTTGACAACATTCATGCCTAAATGGTTGGCCTAAATAGATAATTAATAATATGATTTCAACCATACATTACTGTGCATTACTTTAGAGTATTTGTTAAGCATCCCAGCCCAATGTTTTTTTTTTGTTTTGTTTTTTTACTAGGGCAAGTGCTGTCGTCATCTGGGTGATGACATATTAATTTTTCCACGTACCCTCTGTAATGCGCTCACGAACCACTAGGGGATGTGTACCCCTGGTTGGGAATCACTGGTCTATAAGATATTAGACTGTGATGAGAAATGAATGTCCTGCAGTTTCTTACCAGTAATGGAAATGGCATTATAACAAGAAATTAATTTATTAGATTACAAATTACTGAAAAAACTAACTTCCATTAGTAACATCATTATTTTAAATGCCGTTATTCCCATCAGTGATGGCTGCCCAAATCATCATTCCTCCCCACCATGCTGATGGTTTTTGCCTAACGTGTGGCAGTGCATTATGCGTAAACCTCTTTATTTTGGTCTTTTGGGTTGTTCAAATGCAAGTCTACAAACCTAACCTATATTAAGCTAAGTAACTTTTATGGCCACCATTACAAGCAAAGTAAACTCTTGGAATTGTACTGTTTGTGATGGATTGAACTTTATCTGGGACATGTGGAGAGTGTGTCACCTGGAGTGGATTTTCTGGGGCATCCCTTTCCACGAAATTTGCCAAATCTCTCATGTTTTCCACTTGAGCTGTTGAATGAAGGACCGAGTGGTTTCAAAATGTCCTTGTAGCTCTTCCCTAACTGATGAGCACCAACACTTGATTTACTAAAGGCATACTTGGTATTACACCTACTGTATAAAGGAAGGCAACGCTTTGATGCTCATTTTAAGATTGGGACCAAAAAACCTAAAAAGAAAGTGATTCTCTATGGCAATTAATACATTGCTTACTTTTTGGGACCGATAGAAAAATCTTTTCCCCTAAGATGAAAATTATCAGTTAATTTTTATCATCCTTTTGAATGTCAGGCAAAACAGAATGCATGTGTCTCGTTTCGATCATAGAGTGACGACGAAGTAAAAAAAGGACAAAACATTCAATGAAATGATGGAACCAAACCGCATTACCGAAAGTTTCTGAGCGAGTATGGTATATTGTGCTGTTAAAGCTTGGACCCCTTACAACCACTGCAACTGTTGCTGGAGTCTTCTGTTCTTCAGCTAAACTCAGTTTTCAATCAAACACTTGTCTGGCTTTCAACCTGAATCCAAATTCAACGTGATCAAGTCTCCACAAGACCAGATGTCTATCCCTTGTGGGCCAGTTTTGCACACATATGGGCAGTGGTTAACACGTTGGACATTAAGGTATCAAAGCTTGACTTGTGTGAGCTTAATTGCAACAAAGCTATCTTGGGAAAATGGTTAAGACAGCAGGGCAAAAAGATTTAGCGTTTCATCTTTGCTTTGATATCTGAGTAAAGTGGAGCTACAAGTAGCCACTTAGCATGCCAATCAATTTTCATTCCTTATACTTATTGTACTCTTTTCCTGTTAATGTTGACTAGTAAATGTTCATCCACTCTTTTACCTCACTGATTTATCTCTGCACCATTACTTTTATGTTGGGGAAAGGTGTTACAGTATGTTTCTTGTGTAAGGTAAAGGGGCAGAGACTTATTTATGAAGGGGTATGAGGGTTAAGCCTTCTTTCTATCGGATGTGAAAGCGTCACGAAATGGCCGCGAAATGTACTTCGCAGCAATTAGTGGCCAACATAGTGGACGGCTACTTTTCCCCATGTAATGTTTTGGACGCATCCGAGAAGGTAAATAAATGGTAAATGGCATTTATTTGTATAGCGCCTTCTTGGGGTTCTACAACCCCCCAAGGCACTTCGCAACACAATCAGTCATTCACCCATTTACACACACATTCACACACTGGTAGGGTTGAGCTACACTTTAGCTGCAGCTGCCCTGGGGCACGCTGACAGAGGCGAGGCAGCCAAGCACTGGCGCCACCGATTCCTCCGACCACCACCTGCAGGCAAGGCCGGTTAAGTGTATTGCCCAAGGACACAACAGCAGCATTCTCTGGTCGGAGTCGGGATCGAACCTGCAACCTTCTTATTACTGGACAACCCGCTGTACCTCCTGAGCTACTGCAACGGGGTGGCCTTTTATTGTGGGCACACCTGTACATAATTCATGCTGTCTAATCAGCCCCTTGATATGCCACACCTGTGAGGTGGGATGGACTATCTTGTAAAAAAAAGTGCTCACTAACACACATGTAGACAGATTTCAGAACAATATTTGAGAGTCATGGGTCTTTTGTGTATCTAGACAAATTTTCAGATGTTTGAGTTTAGCTCATGAAAAATGGGAGCAAAAACAATAGTGTTGAGTTTATATTTTTTTCAGTGTATGATGAGGTGAACTCATAAGCTACACCCCGTGCTACATTTTTGCTCCTTAAAGTCCCACAGTAAAAAAAAAAAAAAAAAAAAAAGTTACGACTGCAAACAGCATGATGGACAAAACCTGTAAAAAGTAGAATAACGAGTTAGTAAAAGCACTTCTGGCTATCTATTTGACCGAAGATGTTCAGAGAGAGTTTGAAGGCTCATGACAGAATTTTTTATTTTTTTATTATAAGTACATAACCAGAAAAGTACATAACCAGAAAAAGCCAAGTATTGCCACACTGAAGCAGTGTGGGGAAAATATGTTGTTCAATGTGGTGCTTAATTAACAGGTCACTGTCGCAGGCAATTTTGTCACATCAGTCTCTACCAAGGTCCCCTGACTCCTGTTAGAATGGAATCTGTATATGTTCCCCTGAGAAGGTAGTTATAAGAACTAAATTCTAAGAAGATGGTTCTAAGAACACAGGCCTTAGACCTTCTCTGGTCACAAAAATTCTAAAATAACAAACATTGTGTAAACCTTATGTAAAGCATTCCCAGAAGGTATAGCTGCAAAAGCTGCGCTAAAATCCATGTAAAACCTATGGGTTAAAGTTCATTAGAATGTAATGACAGTTATCCCAATACTTTTGGTAAATATCATGCATTTTGTGGCCGTTCATGTTAAATTAATTTATTCTGATGTATTATGGTTGTCTGCTTTGCTCAGGTGCTTACTCCAAGAGGAGATGAACTTGTGTGCTCAAGCCCTAATGGAGTCAATCCAATTTCAATCTGATTTCTTCTGTCTTCTATGTAAGGAACACCTGGCCAACAGACACTCTCTTTTCTTTGCTGTTTGCTTCTCTCAGTTGGAGCACTCTTGTTTGTATACGATCCTCTGGTGAACTTGGTTGTTGAAGAAGGTTGTGGACTAGGTATATTTGAAGTAACCTACACATTTGCACACATAGTTTATCATTTCAGTTAAACACACTGGGTTAACTGGTTGATGCCATCCTCAGTAATTATTTTGTAAAGTCACATTTTGGATTGCTTTAGTTTAGGGTTTTTATTTAAATACTTGTCCCTTTCTCCCTCGTATATTATTTGTGAAAACAATAAAGGTAAATATTTATTATAATAAAAAACTGCCTGTGTCAAATTTTGTAGCTTGGTGTCTGTAAATCACGTACGTTTTGTAACAAATGTGGGGGCCCATCTAGCATTTTCTCAGTAAATTGCATACAATTACAGGTATTGAAGTTTGGTACTATTGTCATTTATCCTTAAATAACAGCAAATAAAGCAACATACTGTTGCATTAAAATATTTTGATGTTAATTTCTTTTAATAATTTGAAAATTTCCACTAATTTCAAAAGTGGGGGCTCATCCGGGACTCTGGGTAAGATAAAATCCTCTACAGGCTTGTTAACTAATTTAAAAATGCTAAATATGGGATATTTTTTTTATTTTTAGTATTTTTTTTTTTTACCTAGCTTTTATATTTCCAGGGGCTCCTCCCTCCCTCCCTCTCCTGTTGCTCTGACACAACCGGCTTTCAACCAATCAATTTGCTTCCCACCATAAATCCCGCCTGTTTGGTCATTGTTGTAACGTGAGGAAATATGGGTTTTCTGTCACAAAGGTGGTGTTGGACTCAGCTGGGTCAAAGCTGGGTCGTTGAGAACTTTCACCCACAGATTAAGACCTGAACGCCAGCGAGTCTGGGAGGAAACCATAACATCTGCCACCTGCAGCTTCGTGCCAGAAGATGTTGTTCCCACAGAAGATGTTGTTCCCATAAATGTAGTCATAACAAGTCTTAAAACTTCCTTTCTTTATTTTAATGTTAAAGAATAATCATTATCATTTTGCTCATTATAAATGTGTTTTAATCAAATGAATGATTCTTATGCTTTGGGTAATTACAATGGATTAATGAATCCATACTTAATTGATAATGTTTGAGGATGTTTGTTACCGACCTTCACACACACACTCAAACCAACACGTTCTCACTCCCAGCGCGTCAAAAACAAACGCTTGGTCAGCCACCCTCTACGTCAGACCCCTGACGCCAAAAGTGCCCTTTTTCGTTACTTATGTGCAAAAAGGGGTTTTTCCCTTATTTGACTGCAGATCCCAATGCAGCGTAAAACTGAAGCGATGGGATGTCCGCTACCGTTGCATCCCAATGCAGCGTTACACTGACGCGATGGAATGTCCGCAGCCAGGGCACCAAACAAGCTCATTGTACCTCACCTTAACCTTATCCTCTTATTTAACCTTGTCTTCTTATTTAACCTTCCCCTCGCCCCTATCCTAACCTTAACCATCTTGCCAGCGAACACGTTAGTGATGTGTCTATCGCTCTAAAAGCCGGCTCTGTGAAGTGAACGGAGGGAGCCGCCTCGTGATTGGTCGAGTTTGGACTGAGCCAACGCGAGGGGGAGGTTTCAACTACCACGGTGGAGGTTAAAAGTAGAGGGTATGTGTAACCTCCCCCTCGCCAGATGGTATGTTCTAACGTTCCCCTTGGGCGGCAAATACGAAAATTCACAGTCAGACTCTGACTGTCAGAGTCAGAATGCACGGGAAACAAACGCTTGATCGCAGTGAGAGTAACGTTTTAGGTAGCAAGAGGGTTAAGGTTAGGATGAGGGAGAGGGGAAGGTTATAAATAGTGAAACGTTAAGGTTTAGATGCGGTGAAACAAGCTGGTTCGGTGCCGCATCGGTTAAATGAGGGTTAAGGTTAGGATGAGGGAGAGGGGAAGGTTCTAAATAGTGAAACGTTAAGGTTTAGATGCGGTTAAATGAGGTGGTTCGGTGCCGCATCGGTTAAATGAGCTGGTTCGGTGCCGCATTTAAGGTTTAGGTGCGGTGAAACAAGCTGGTTCGGTGCCGCATTGGTTAAATGAGGGTTAAGGTTAGGATGAGGGTGAGGGGAAGGTTATAAATAGTGAAACTTTAAGGTTTAGGTGCGGTTAAATTAGCTGGTTCGGTGCCGCATTTAAGGTTTAGGTGCGGTGAAACAAGCTGGTTCGGTGCCGCATCGGTTAAATGAGGGTTAAGGTTAGGATGAGGGTGAGGGGAAGGTTATAAATAGTGAAACGTTAAGGTTTAGGTGCGGTTAAATGAGCTGGTTCGGTGCTGCATCAGCGGATATCTAATCACGTCAGTTTTACGCTGCATTGGGATCTGCAGTTACAAAAAGGAAAAAACTCTTTTCGCACATAAGTAACGAAAAAGGGCACTTTTGGCGTCAGGGGTCTGACGTGGAGGGTGGCTGACCAAGCGTTTGTTTCCGACGCTTAGGGTGTGAGAATGTGTTGCTCAAACACACCCACACACAGATTCTCACAGTAAACTCCAAAACACATTTGCTGACGTACACGTTTTGCTTTGAGAAGAGAAAGGCTTTTGGTAAGTTTCAATCTTATGTTAGAGTTCGTGCTTGACAACGAAAGAGAGAGGACGTGTGAACAACCGCTAACGGGGGAACGGAGCCCACCGGCTCAATTCCCCCCCCTCTCACGCTGTTCCTGCCAAGCCAGACGGAACAGCTGAATCGCAACTTCTAACGCAGACTCATACAGAGTCTTTGATTTCTGAGTGAATTAACTTAAGAAAGCGCATCGACAAAACGCTTTACATCAACGTGTACCGAGGGCAACTCTGGACCGGTTCGTGGCGCATCTTTGTCTTCTTTGCCAGCCAAGGTGCCCTGGATGAAACATCATCCTAAGGTGACGTCCCGGGTCCAACAGGGGATCCGATTTTCGGTGAGGCAGAACACGACAGATAGTGTTTTGATGCATCTTTTCCAACTAAACCTAAGTTTATTCAAACCATCACTTTTCACTCAGACACCTGTTTCTTCCTGAAGCAAAATCAGATGCACACACGCATTCATCTCACCTCATGTTCAATTCTCACTACACTTTGCACACACACGCATCCATAACCACATCATATCACTCTCAATCTTCATTCACCAACAGAAGGTCTATTTGAGCAAGAACAGCATATCAACTGTTAAAGATTGCCCCACAAAGTTGCCAATGTTGATTGTTATTTCCTGTTTGTCAATTTCAAAATCATTAGTTTAATTTGAAGAATTAAAACTTTTAATTGTGAAACTTGTTTCTTCATTGAACTGAAACACAGACCCATGGATATTATCGACAGTTTATCGATGAAAACAACCTTTGAGTCTTCTTAAAACTATACAATTTGGTTATTAATTTAATAAAATTAATATCACAAATTATCATGTAGAATGGTTCCTCTTTCATAAAAGAGCATAAACCACAATGCTACAGTTTGACCAGCCAGCCAGTTCTACATTGTCCAACATCAGAATCAGAAAAAGGTTTATTGCCATTGTCAGTGAACAAACAATTTACAAACTAGGAACTTGCTTTGGTTCTAATGTGCTACATATAACATGAACACACAATAAGAATAAAAATAGAATAAAACTTTCAGCAACTTTCAACGTTCGGCTTGTTGTGGTGAAAATACGCCGGGTATGTACCTACACAGAAAAGGCTTACACATATTTTATCTTAATATTTTAGCAGATATTACCCATAAAAAACATTTCCTCAGTCATATTAGGAAGATCCATGTCAAAATCAAGCTTTTATTGACCTATTTCTCACTCAGTATAACAAAGATGCAGAGAAGGAAAAGGCAGGAGAAGATTGAGCATCGCACCCATGGGGGATGTGTGGGATTCAACACCCACACTTTTCTTGAGATCGTTCAACACCCACTCTTTTCTAGCTGTTTTGCTCACCTCCACACCAGTCTGGTTTCTCTTCGTCACACTCACTCTGTTTGCCTCATCTCCTTCTTCACCTCCCGCTTCTGACAGCCGATGTCGGGTTTCAAGGAGAGCAGGAGAGGGAGGGACGGAAGAGCTCAACTGAATTCATAATTTTACATCTTGACATTAGCTGTACAAAGTCTGAGTTTGATAAAGTGAAGAACAACAATTTGCAGAGGATTATAACAGGCGCGGCGCCAGGTTTTCATTTTTGGGGGGGCCACGGTAATTCTGGACGGACCTTAATAAGCAGTGGCTTAGTGAAGCAGGCAGGTCGCGCTAGAAAATTTCGTTTAAAAAGACGTCATAATTTCTAAAATATGAAGTAAAAACTCACAATTTAATTTTAATTCTGTACGCTGTACTCCGTGACGGTAAATGAGGGGGAAATTGTTTAATGGGATCCTTTTCTTTTCAACATGGTTTAATGTAAAGTTTCATTCAGTACAAACTTTAGTTACACCAATCTAACGAGACAGAGCCTGGATTTGTGTTCTGAACTGTTTAAACATGTTTAAAACGGAGACATGCGTGACGCGTCTAAAGTTCACACCTGCTCCGCTATTATGGAAATTAAACTAACATGATGAATAACATGAAATTATTTTAGGCACAGACAACATCCCCCACACTTTTGAAAAGCTTGCAACGCGCCTGTATAGAAATCCTTTACCTTTAACCTGAACGCAATAATGACTTATATTGTGCAAAATGTCAAAATTTTGCATATGCACTGTTAAGATCTTTTTTTAGAAGCTTGAGAAAACAAGCCAGCCCCCCAATTTCTCAGTTAGGACAATTATTAGAGCTTTTAAACCAATATCATTAATAGAAAGTTAAGTGTCTTCTGTTGCGTTTCCTACTCTACTGTTTCAGATTTTCACCCTGTGGGCAACAGTTCTGTTCTTTGCTGCTCTTTCTACGGTTTTATCTCTGACTCACAGCAGGCACAGAGCGAAGCCCATCAATTGTTGAGACAGCACAGTTCTCCATCAAGTCCAACCATGAAGAAATTTACCACAAGAGCAATTTACAACAGAAAATTATTGACAGTTTCTCTAAACATCTTAGTTACATTTGTTCTGTGTAATTTAATTTTTTTAATCAGATTTAATTTTCTTGTGGTTCTTCATACATGGACAGTTTCATCATCCCTTGGTTTACAGAGTTATGTAAAATGTGGCTTTATTGCTTTTACAAAAATGAAAACTATATGCTGAGATAATCTGCAGTTCTGAAATTAAAATGCATGACTAAAAGCTAAAGATTTGGTGTTGGAGTTTTATTTAATGGATGTTTTTAGAAATTCAAGGTTAACATTATCAAGACTAAAAACATATTTTATGTATTAATTAAAATAAATGAAATGATGAGGTAAATGTCTGTAATAATTTTATTTCTGAAATCTCACGAGGTTAACATACTAAAATTTAGGTGACATATTAGATCAAACAGCTTTATAAATATCCATAATGAAGAAAATATGTAAGTTTTAATGTCAATGCTTTATATATATAAAATAATTACATTTTTGTAGAAAAATATTGTTTTATGAATGGTTTACCAATCTTTATGGTTTAAAATGTTTAACTATTTGATGGTGTTCCTGAGACACCAATTGGTAAAACACATTTCAGCCTCTTATCTGGTTGATTCTTGCACAAAATGTACGAAATCTTTTTTATTGACAAAACAATTTCTAAAAAATATGGGAAAATTGGAATATAAATATTGACCTCATTATCAGCTAATATTTTAATTATTAGCCAACTTTATCATTATTTTTTCAGTATAATATGGCTATTTGTCTCCAAATTAAATAAAAAAAATAATTGTTTCTTTTTTTTCAGTGTTTACCAAACAGAGAGTAATATTGTGTGATCACATTTTCTCTATTGAATGTCTGGATTTTTGTGAGTATTGCACCTTAAAAAGGTTGATACATTTTGCTTTAAAGTATGCAAAATGTACCTCTAACACAAGTTATTGCTGAACTGGTAAACAAAAATGCAAACACATTTGTCATTGCCTGTAAAGACAACATGTCACAGCTATTTACTGATGTCGCCATGACAGCTAAGAATTTCAACAACCACTAAACCTATTTTACTCAAGCAGAAGAATTTAAACATCCCACATTTGAGGTGCAGTGAATGCACCGTGAACAGCTTGGAGATAATGCTGGTTGGGTGGATAATTCTGTGACGTAACAGCATCCTTAAAAGCTGAAGGGCTTTGCTGAATGAGATATTTTTAGATTTACAACAAAGTGATGAGATTTTGTTGTTTTCAGTCTGGCAGCACCTCGCATACCTAAATACATGTGCAAATGTTAGGATCGAAACAGCGTTCCTGCTCAGTGACGTGTTACTCGTGGCCAACAAGCACAGATCACTGATGATTGATCTATCTGATCCTGAAATAATCCATTTGGATTTGTCACTGGATTCCTAATTATCTCCACAGTCTGATGCTCCAAAGTTTCCGATCTTTGAAGCCCTTAAGATTAGATCTAGTTAGGTATTTCATGCAGCATGCAGCTAAACGTCTCGTTTCTTCTCTGAAGAATTCATCTGAAGGCTCAGTTTTAAGTGCAGGCTCACATCCACGAGTAAATCATTCATACAAGCTGTTTGAAGTTCTTTTGGCCTTGCTCAGCACATCTGTTATGACTCAGCAGATTTAAACAAGCTCCTTAAGACCCCAAAACCTACAAATCAGCACTGTCGTCCATGATGTATGTTCGTTTTTCTGTGACATGTTTTTTGATAAAGGAGACTCATTTCTTCATAAACAGCTGTCTTAATGTAAACGTGGCCCTTTCTTAGTGCAGGAATGAAATTTAGTCAGTTTCCACAAATTGTGTCATAATGAGACAAGAAAAACGGGAAAAGTTCCTTTTTGATGGGAACAATACATCAGAGACATAAAGGTGAGGTTGTTTTCTACCTATTTCACATGAAGTTGGAGGTTCGACTGAAAATTTTCACTTTTGTGTACATTTTGTTTTTGTTCTTGGAAAAAGCTTACGTAACCTCACGGGAACAAAGATCCACAAATCTCCAAAAGAACATTCTCACAGTTACTTTAGAGAAAATTCAGTTCCTTCTGGAAATGAGCTTTTATGTCCTCTGCAGCTGGTACCTTCAGAAGAAAACAGTCTGGTTCAACAGAAGGTCTTTGTTGCCAAAGGCAGAGTTTTCCACCCGCATAAACAAAATTGAGATGAAATTTCTTGAAGAAGGAACGCTACTGAGTGTAGACCATGGACATATATTAACTCATTCACTGCCAAAGATGACTAAAGTCGTCATTTTAGATCCAACCGTTCACTGCCAAAGACGACTAAAGTCGTCATTTGCATTTTTTTATTGTTTGAGCATCGGAACGAGCCCCGCGCTGAGAGAACAAACATCTCAGCCCTGAAGCCGATCTTCATCCGCATACGTCACAGATCACATGATCAGGAAGCAACACATCCATGTGTTTGGAGATTGTTTTGGGCCGTTCCTGTAAAACAAGTGAGGCGCGAACCGGAAAAGCGTCTGCCGATCACAATTTGACAACGGATTATGAAAGAACGGATAACGCTCGAAACATGCGGACGCTTCCTGATGTAAGAGGTGAGACTCCTCTTTGTTTTGGTTGTTTTGGCATCGACATCATGCTAGCGCGCAACGTTCTGTGACTCTTAAAAAAACAGTAAAAACTGTGAGAAACGCTGGCAGAGAAGGCCGTTAGTGATCAGGAAACGGCTGGCAGTGAGTGAGTTAATCCTGGACAAAGCACCACCCATGTCTGTCATTTCTCTAAATGAAACTAAATCTGGGCGGTTTCTATCACTGCCATCTTGGCCATGTCCGCCATGTCTCATGTCTTGTCACACTGAGACCATCCAAATATGGGAAAATAGTTGGAGCTTAGAGTGGGACTGTGAGGGTGCAATTTAACCAATGTTGCTTCTAGCTAAACCTCGAAGGTAAGACAGAGCTCCGAGGCTGCCTGACATAGCCACCAGCCTTCCATACAGGGCTGTAGATGTGCTCGTCACGTGTGGAGCTCCAATATGAGCTGTTAAAATACAAGCAGAGCCACAGACCGCTGCGATCAGAGCCGGGCGTCCTGGCCACTTACATGAGTTAATGCTCCTCTCCTCTGCCGTGGTCAGAGATCAACAAGACATTAGCTACATTCCTGAAGCTAACAAAGGTTTTTGGGTGCTTTTAGCAAGATAAATGCAGTTTAGCGACTCCAAAGTGAAGCAGATCTTGCAGATCTTTGACTGCAGTGGACCAGTGAAGCCTAGAAGCTTCCGCTAGGTAGCCTCGGTCAGCTTACCTAGCTCGAGTTTTGTTAGCCAGCCAGCCCCACTAACACGTTATATTTCAATCCATCTTTGACCAAGCTGTGTTATGGTAAATGCACACTAATGCACAGCATTTTCCTCCATTTGACCAGTGAAATAAAATACAGATACATAATGTTACTTACTGATAATTAAGCAGAGACTTCTTGGATACCACAGCTTGCCCTCTTTGTACAAAATTACTGCATGATGTTGAAACAAGAGCACACAGACGACACAACTAACGTCCAGAGAGTCGAAATGGCCGAACATCTATTAATGTGAGGCCAAGGCTGAGGCTAGCCTCCAGTGCTACTCCCTGTCAATCAGATCTAATATTCATAATTTCAAGCATTTAATTGCACCTAAATGGAAGAGTTACAAACCAAAATCTGCCCCTCTCAGAGTTATCATAAACACTATTAAACCCAAAATGTTTTTGGTACCAGGATGTAAACACGTTCATACTGTGAAATTGACATTTTTAACATGGGAGTCAATGAGGATCTGCTCTGTTTTGAATCTAGCCCCTAGGATGACGGTGGAACTGCAATTTTTGTCACTTCCTGTTTGGCTTTACCACTGGATACGTGGGGTTCCCCCTTGGTGTAGACACAGCTGTTACTGTCCTTAGTTTTATCAGGAAAATGTTACAAGTAGAAAATAATTTCTTTCCAAGCTTTATTCAAAACCTATATTACATGTAGGAATATCAGGCATCCATCATAACTCTCACTCCTTCCACTTCTCTACCTGCGTTCTCCTCTCCTATACTGCCCCTAGTGGTAGACCCAACTATAGCCTTCAGAGACCCAAACTTTTGTAGTTAAAATATTAATAAATAAGATTTCAAAAATATTTAGTTTAGTTTAGTTTTAATTGAAGATTTTGTTCAGTTTGAAGCAACAGTAATCTTACCCATAGTGAGCGGAGTCTCTAGAAACAGGAAGTAGTTCTCCAACCAGAAACACTCTCCAACCAGAAACACTCACTGGTAGCCAGAGTGGTAACAAACTAGTGTCTTATTTTAAACAAGTTTTTGATTAAAAAAGTGATACAAATCTATGAGAATGTCAGATTGTCCCTTTTTAGACCTTTACTATTTTGCATGAGACTGTTCAGTTTATGCTATTTGCTTCATCCAAACAGATGCATTAGCCATCAATAGAAAATAAACAGGAAAACGCTTGGATAAGGAAAGCCACGCCCACATTGCCAATTAGCATTCATGGACTCACCCATTTTGGCTTGCAACAAAGAATGGTGTTATTGATTTAATGTCCAGGAGAGAACAGAGCATGTCTCGGCTAGTTGAAGCTAACTCATTAGCTACTCCACAACATGGCAGAACTGCTTCAGGCTTGTATTATCTGTGGAGATAAAACATCAACGTTGTAGAGCAAACAGTCAGTGGTAAAGTAATTTTGCTGTTAGCCAATCAGAGGAGAAATATCCAAATATTAGGAAATAAGACTCCAAATCCTGCTGTCTGCTTACTGCCCCTCTGGCTGGATTCTACTCCCCAAAACAGGAGCACTGGAGATGTTTTCCCACAGAGGGATCCCATCAACACCACTTTAATACCCTAACCCAAACAATGACAGCTTTTCACCACGCAGGTGGATATTTTTTACCGCAACCAATAGAAGTTTCCTTTGGTTATATCAAAACTTTAGAAGGTCTCACGGATTTCTGGAGGCGCAACAGTCTATGTGAGACCATGAGCCCCAATTGCTCAGTCAGAAACAAATCCTTGACTTCCTTACTAGCTAAACCCATTCCGTATGGGTTAGTGANGGGAATTCAGGCTCTTTTTAGAGAGCCGATTCTTTTGGCTCAGCTCACCAAAAAGAGCCGGCTCTTTCGGCTCCCAAGTGGCTCTTCAGATTTTCTGTTGCGTAGAGTACATTTATAACCAAAATAATGCTAAACTATATGTAAAATAATTTATTAATGTAAAAAAGGCAATATATCAAATATTTATCATTTCTATAGATTTAATAACTGAACACTTTAAGAAATCTCCACTTTCCGACTGTTGGCGCTCATTTTCTCACCGTCTTTGTCGCACTCTCCTCCCTCTCGCTCGCCTTTTTCCTCCTCCTCATTCCCTCCCGTCTCCCTACACCCACATGTGCTCTGCTGTTTGTCTGAGTCTGATCCTCCCTCTTCCCCGCCCCTACTGCTCTGTGTGTGGACAGTCTGGACACACAGTTACACATGTTGACCAATCGCCTGTAGCTTTCACCAAGGCAGGGGGGCAGGGGGGAGGGGAGGGGATGGCTCCCAATGACGAGCCGGCTCCCGTCGTTCACTTCAAAGAGCCGGCTCTTACAGCCGGTTCGTTCGCGACCGACACATCACTAGTATGGGTCCCGTTGAGCTGGGGGCCATGGGCGCTGGTGAGGGATGGCCATGCATGAGCCGGTGAAATTAAATCAATGAGGCGATCAATAACTGAGAGGGGTGAGGATTACTTAGAGCTGGTGAGAGAGAAACACTCGGTAGATCGTTCATGTATCTTGATTAAAGGCCCCCAGCTTGGTGGGTTTGATGAGTTTCACAGGTTGATGGCAGATTTGAGCCAGTTATAAGCAAAGATTCTGTTAATGACTCGGGATATTTAATCTGTTATCGGTCTAAGGGTTGAAATATTTCCTCTTTGATTTGATTTAAAGATCTGAGCATCAAAAGAAAAAGCAAAGATCTTTTAAAAGTGTATTCTTTCTTCTTCTCGTCCTATCAGATGAATTACTCACCTATGAGCCATTTTTGTTCCTGTTGGGTCTACACCAAACCTTCAAGATATATTGTTGTAAATGTTAATTAATGATTTAGATTTCACATATTTTGTATTTTAAAAAAACTCCTCCAAAGATTTTTTAAATGTTGGCTTTAAATGGGATTATACTCAAATGTTACGCGGAATTAAAAGGCGTGAAAAGCTTTGGTTTTAATGTTCATGAGCCATTTTTATAACTCATGAATACATCATTCAACCTGCATCAAAATGCACTTGTTTGATCAACGTCCAGTCCACAACACACATGTGTACATTTCACTGTAGCCCTACGAAGTTCTACATTAAACCCACGGGTGCTTTTTTTTCTGACCTTGACCATATTAAAGCTGCAATGGCAACTCTAGAGAACAAGCTAGCTTTTGAACACAAACAAGGTCACGGAACGCTCACCCCTGCCGTCGGTTATTATCCCTAGGCTACGTCTGCCACATACCAGAACCCGCATTGCCACAGTAAACGAGAGAGCGCGAAACACCGGTCGCTCTCACACCAGTGGTGGTCTGTTGCTAAATACGTGTGTGTGTATGTGTGTGTTTATGAAGGACGCAGGGAGGAAGGGAAGTGCGGTGGTTCGGAGAGACAGACAACCCGATGGCCCGATCGTTGGTTTCAGTCCAAAAGGTGTTATTGGCGGAGGTTTAAAGGCAAATGTGAGAAAACCACGTTATTGTTTTTTTAATCTCCATCATATATTTATAACTAAAATATTTAAGAATGTTAAGAGGCATGAAAAAACATGCTTCAAGCAAATAGTTCACTTGTCTTCCAAATTCACTACAGCAGTTTTCAAAACCAATTTGGTCAACTTGGTTTTAATAAGATAATACATGTAAATTCAACCTCTCACACCAGTGGTGTTCTGTTAAAAAATGAGTGGAGGACCCAGGTTAATGCAGAAGTGTGCTGGTTCGGAGTGACCGACCGCTGGTTTCAGATCGAGCCGTGTTATTGGCTGAGGGTTTTAGGAAATTTGAGAGAACCAATTTATTCCTTTTTTTTTTAATCTCCAGAATATATTTATAGCTGTACTATGTTAAAACTTAGTTAACAGACATGAAAACAATGTTGTAAGCTAGCTTGTTTAGCAGATTTCCTATTGTAGCTTTAACTTCAACATGCTAGATAAAATGTACTAGGATGAAGGTATTAGAGGGCATGGACATGTGGAATTGATCATTTAAATATCACACCATAACACTCAATGTTGCTATAAATTAAACTAATTTAGTCTAATTGGCACCAAGTTTGACAGGAATATATAGAGTATAAATACACAAGTTATGTAGGAGTGCTGAAATGGTTTACAGTGCTCTTTTAAAACGTCATCCCACCCACTACTTTGAGTAATACTTGTGAATATTTGTAAACAAATGTAGGCTTCACAAGCAAAAACAAAAAGGCTATTGGAACCATGCTCTGATTCCTACAGAGAGTATTTTGGTGAAATTACTCATCACAGGAAGTGGTCATAAATCCCAGAGGAAATGCCTGATTTGTCCCAGATTTCATATTTTTGATAAGTGCCCTGGCCTGAACACACGTATAAGTAAAAGTAAAGATTACTTCATAGCGCCACCAACAGCTGCATTCAGTTTGAATGGAATATTAATGATTAAAAGAAACCAAATGTTGAAAGTTTGCAGACTCAAAAAGATTCCGTGAAATATCTCCAAATGTCAGCCTCGCCTACAGATTTGTCTCTAATTTATAAATGTTTGTAAACAATTTTTGCTACCAAAAGTTTGTCATTTTGAATTAAAATTTTCATCAAACAGAAAGTGCCCTTAAAGGTGCAATAAGTAGGAATGAAGTAAGAATTACATCCTGTGGTCAAACTTAGGTACTGCAGTCCGTTTAAAAAAGTACTTTCTCACTGCTGTTACAGGAGTTTCATGGTTGCTGCCTGGATCAGCACCAGAAAATTCTAGATGACAAGCGAAGATGAGTCATACACAGTAAGTTGATCATTCTTGAGTGTTTCACGGTAGAGACCACCTACTACATTTATTATGGTAATATTTCTCCAGCGTTAAGAGGAAGTATGGTTGTTTGCCATCTTGCTGTAAGCTTGCTGAATGACTTTTCAAAGGAATTATTGACTCATTATTCACTTGACACACATTTCACTGTAAAATTAACTTGTTGGTCATTGAACAAGTATCTAGAGCTATTTTTAGACTAAGCTATTTGCTTCTAAATCACCATTAGCATTGCTAGCTCATTGTTAGCCTCGAGTCTGCTTCACCCAATATTATAGTAAAACAAAAAGATGCCATGACTTCTTACAAGAAAGAAACAACTTTGGAGCTTTTTGCCTGCCGGTGTCTAATTACAAATGCTGGCTCTGCAGCTAGCTCGGATTCAGCAACTTCACTGGCTTGCCGAATTTAAACATGTCCCTTTAGTTTTTTAGAAAGGAGAAAAACGGACAACCTCCGAGCCGGCTGAGAATGCAAGTGTTATCCTTTGCCAGCTTTCCCGTTTCAACAGGGAGGACAACGACCTTCCTCAGACCACGCTGGTCTGTGTTATCAGTTATACTCCCATGGGAAACAGAATGTTGACTGAATGCACCTGGTTTTGTATGAGGGAGTTGTGACATTGTTTTTACTCCCTACATTAAACAGCTTTCCACCTGAATGTCTACGGAGCAGTTTAGGAATGTGATGTGATTTATTTGTGCTTATTATGATTTTCTCTTTTCTGATTTTTGTATTGACAAATAATTGCAGCACCTCGTGCTGTGTAACTCTGAGCCTTTCACATCTGATCGTAGTGTTTATTACTTTGCTTATTGTTTTCTTGTTTTAATGCTTGCCATTTTGTTTTGGTTGGTTTGAGTCATTGCCCCTTATGGCCACTGAGATGATTACCTTTCTTGTTCTACCCTTATCTATTTTTTGGTTTTGTGACATTGCTTGCTAATGCTGGTTAAGCAAGGCGAACTGTAGTTATCAGCCCATTTTAAATTGTCATTTTATTTTTATCTTTTAAACTTTAATCATTTTCATATTTACTCACAGTTTTATAGGTTGCTGCCTATTTTGCAGCCTTTTGAAGATCGCTGCCTATTTTGTGATCAGTGGCGTGTCCAGATCTTTTAAAATGGGGTGGTACAGGTGAGGCACTAGTTTGTGCATGGGTGGCACCATTGGTTATGCTTTTTTGTTTTACTCCAAGCCTTTTGTGGACAATGAAAAGCCTTTTTAAAGGGAATTCAGTGTGGTGACACACAGGGTGGCCAATCAGATTCCAAGGGTGGCATGTGCTACCCCAGGCCACTCCCTGGACACGTCTCTGTTTGTGATCCTTTTGTTGTTTGTCAACTTTCAATTTTTAATAATTACATTATCTTTCATTGTTACTACTGTTTTTATTAAGCTGTCAGTTATATGGGATAAACTAGCATTTACAGGGAGGGATGATAGAGAAAAATAGTTTTTCGCTGACATTACTGGTTAAAATCATAGCTGCCTTATAAGTAAAACACCTGTTGCTTCATTAAAATGCAAGTGTTATCCTTTGCCAGCTTTCCCGTCTCAACAGGGAAGACAACGACCTTCCTCAGACCACACTGGTCTGTGTTATCAGTTATACTCCCATGGGAAACAGAATGTTGACTGAATGCACCGGTTTTGTATGAGGGAGTTGTGGCATTGTTTTTACTCCCTACATTAAACAGCTTTCCACCTGAATGTCTACGGAGCAGTTTAGGAATGTGACGTGATGTGTGTGCGTTGCTTGTGTGTGTAATAAAAGCCCTGAGAGAACGGACATTCTCTGAGACTGTGTGAACCAAGCTTATGGGTCTGTATGGTCATTGCTTCACCTTTCTCCCTTTGCAAAGAAAACTGAATAATATTATGCTCTAATCCTCTGTGCATTTGACTTCTCTTTAAGGTGACCTGGTTTTATTAAAAAATTACCCAACAAATGTAACTTTCCTTCCAACATGATGGAGACTGTTTGTTGATGATTTTGCTGTAGAATTCTCACATATTGCTCCTTTAAATTAGTAAGATCTCACATTTACACACAAATCTCACATTTGAAAGATTTGCATTGGCCTGTACACATTCACACTACTTTTTCTTCTTGTGACCATGATAAATGCATTCTGTATGGTCATATATTCTCATTAATAGTCGTCTACGAAACCTACATAGAATTGATCAATGTACAAGAATAAAAATGGCAAAAAATTAAGACGTGAGTTATGTGCCTGCTAATGTGGTCAAGATCGGGTTTGAATAAACCACCGCTGATCACTGCCTGGGAAAAAATGAAGGTATTCCTTAGATTGCTGTTTTGGTGATTAGCTAAAACCAACATCCTAAGAATGGGAAAAGTGATTAACCGTTCAGTAAATGCTAACACAGAAAAAGCCTATCTCAGCCCATCCCAAACATGTATTTAGGAAATGTTTTCATTGTCGTAGCTCTGCGATTACATACGCTAATACCCGCATGTTTCCTTTCATGTAAAAGCACTTGAAGCTAATACCAAAGCTAATCACCGACACCGCTTCCAAGCACCACATTAAAGAATGGCAGTTGTCCCATAACTGCAGCATTGTTGCTCACAAACAACCAATAAAATCCAAATGCTGAGACTCATTAGCTAAGCGTTCCGTGGTGGATGGGGGCTAATAATAATAAAAAATAATATCTGGGAGCAACACGATGAAAATCCCCATGGTGTAATGCCAGATAAGCATTGCTACTCCCCCAACCCCCACCCCTGTGGGCTAATACCAGCAGCAAAGGGCTGCAGAGTTTGGAAATGTGGGACTGCTGGCAGCTCTTTAGTGCAGCACATGGGACTTTGATCAAAGCTAACTTCAAAAGCTAATACCCGAGCTTAAGATCTTTGGGGGATTTTCAACAAAAACCTAAACAAGAGCTGACACACTGAATGTGACCGGTGGGAGTCGGATAAAAGCAAGACACAGATACTTAAACTCAAAGAGGAAAGATTGGTGTTTTTAACTCTGCTTGTTTACGCTAACGTGCTACAAGACAAACATGTTTTTTCGTCATTTGTTTCAATTCAACCATGGAAGAGAACAAGTCTCATCAGAGAAGACCACGAGGTTAAAACACCATTTTATCCTTTGACAAAATGTGGCATTTATGGTTTTGATTTGCACTCTCAAAAATTTCAGTTTTTACACTAGAAACAGGGAAGAGCAATCAATTGTGGATCAAGTCAAAAAGCACAAACCATAAGAACCATGTGGCTGAGCTAGAGTGAGTTCTTCTAGATTTATGTTGGCAAACTTGGTGACATGACCAAAGTAGCCAGATTGGACTGGCTGAAATGAATACTCATCTGCTTGGTCTAGTATCGATTGCTCATGCCTGCATCGAGCACTGCAACTGAATTTCAAGAGGAAGCAAATCGGAGGCTCCAAAATCAACCAATAAACAACGAGGACTTTACCTTTTAGCCTTTTTAAAGCTTCACTTGTTGACTCTTTTTAACCACAACTAGAAATAACACTGAAAATGGAAAACAGCTTGGTCATGTGGCAAAAAGAAAATAATGACATGTTGAAACCAAAACTCATCCTGTATCATAATGAGACAAGAAACAGCTTGAATGAGTGATTTATCTTGTTTTACAAAGGAGACTGAGGAAACAAATAATACTGAGCTCTTGAACCTGTCTGTAGTTCTTCTAATTGTGTCATCATCATAACTGAAGGTTCAGGGTGCATTTTACCTGAGTAAACTGTAAAAAATAGTCTTTTATGGATGCAAGGTGCAGTCTTTTTGTCTGTTTCCCAAACCTTTCACCATCAAACCCACAAATTAACAATTATCTAGACGTGCAACCTCAGATATCTTACAATACAAACGTGCTAGAAAAGTTAAATAATTCGAAATAATTTTTGTAAAAATGTTGCTGGAAATATAGCTTCAGCAATTGTTTTTCAATTATTTTGATTTCGGGTAATCATCTCAACACCCCTCTGTGGTGACCCACAGAGGGGTCCTCACTCCGACGTTGGGAACCACTGCTCTAGCCCATTACAATTAAAGTGTTATGGACAAACAACTACCTCATAATCTGAAAAGGTATTCTATAAAATATTGTAAAATTATTTTTAAAGGTTAGATGTTTTGAGGTATGTGTGTATGTGTGTTTGAGATTCTTATTGTGAAGGATTGGAGGAAGTTCTCTAACCTCCACAGGCTGTGAAAGTAGCCAAAAGACAATAAATGTCAGATTAGTAATACAATATTAATAAAATGTACAATTTTTATAGTGTAGTAAAAAAAATCACTCATGATCCTCTATTACGATAATAAAGATGAGAACAGCTGCGTTCAGAAGCACAAAGGAGTTCTTTTCTGGCTTTTACGATGCCACTTTCACCTAATAATGCTACTTCGTGTCATAAAAAAATCTAAGAAGTAAAATTTGAAGACCAAAATTAAGATTAAATACATTATTTTAGCAAGCAAAATTGCTTGTTTCCAAATGTGGATGTTTGAGCCAGCACAGAAACAGCTGATGAGCCAAACAACCAGCAGATAAAAGCAAAGAAACCAGCCAAAACAAACCTCTAACAATACCTTCACCACACCCGGGGGACGAAAAGGCCCTGACATGAATCAAATCAAGACCTTTGAGACTTAATGTCTAATCTGAGGGTGCGTGGATGATGCTATCCATGCTGGAGGTGTTGCGTCAACTGCCAAATCAGACCAACGATGGCAGGAAGGCCGGACTCAACATCGTCTGAGTGCCCACTCGGCTTGTTTCTGACAGCTATTATCCAGACCCATTAATGAATGGGTCCCACTGTTTTTCCCTGAGTCATCCAGAACTGTGGCAACAGCAACACCTGACGACGCTAAAGCATTCAAGCAGAGGAAGTGCGACGTTTTAGAGAGCGCTCAGCTGCTTAGCTCGTTGACCAAATTGGTACAACGAGCTTGATTCCCAGGCAAAAACTGTGGTTTTGGCTCTTTTTATGACCCAGAAAATAAAATGAAAGCACATGGATGCATTTTGCTGCACTAAGACATTTGAAATATTAGACTCTCTACACCCACGTCCTTGTTTCTGTGTCTTTGGCTGCTTTCAGACTGAAACCGTAAGGATTCTTATCAAATCTCTGTAAAAAACTCAAAAGGTAAACCGTGTCACCAATTTATGAACCTGGGTGTGATCCAGAGTGGAAAATCAAAGCTAGAATGAAACAACTTGTCTTTACTCGACCTCAACCACACTTTATTTAACAAAATAGAAGCAGGTCAAATATCGCAAAGCATATAAATGTAACTTTGAAACACAGCGTTTGAAAGTCATGACAAGTTCATCATCAGTGGGCTGTGGCACAGTAATAATCCACAGAATAGAGGCAACCTACCAACCCAACCATTCCCGATCCCAAAATAAAAAAAAATTGAATCACAGGGGAAAAGCTGAGGGGGAAGGAGAGAGCGGGGAGAGAAAAGCCAGGTGGCTGAAACTAAAATAAAATTATGTTGAGTGTCACAGATCTGCTGAGATGTATGCTGCTGTGTGGTCACATGTTTTGGAAAGGGGGTGGGGTGTGCACATGGGGGGGGGGGGGGGGGGGGGGCTTGAAAATTGTCACAACAGATGCTCTTCCTCGCTCCCATAGCAAGTGAGCACAGCTACGTGCCTGAGAAAGTGAGAGAGATAGATCGGGGAGTGATTCAGCACCATGGACAGCGCCTAGAGATACACTGTATGACAGTGGGGAGGACTGGGTAAATAAAAAGGAAAAGGGGGGGTGTCAGGGGAGTAGACCCTTCTTACATGAACTTAATAATGTTGGTTTAATTTGATAAATTTGACTAAAAAGTTTTTTTTTCTCTTCAGATATGCAGTCGTTCAAAATAAAAGGTCACGTTAAAAACTAACAAACGTGAACAAGCGCAACATTTCTCACATTGTTCAAAAAATATGAAACATTTCAAGAACAGAAAAGAAAAGTGAGTGCTTGACCCGTAGTGCTATAGAGAAAGTATTTGCCCCCTCAGAGATTTCTTCACTTTTTGCGTTTTGGTCGAATTTTTCAGATCAACAAATACATGTCCATTTTACAGCTGAGTAAATAAAACAAACATTTTTCTAATTATGACTTCATTTACTGAGAAAAATTTAAACTGGCCATTGTGAAAAGTATTTGCACCCCTTGCTAAGTCATTAATTACCTGTGATGAACCATTATTACCATCATTAGTAAATCAAAATTGAGTTCCTCCAACCTAACTCAGACAATATTTCTACAAGACCTGCAAAAATAACAAACCTTCTCGATCAGAGGTGTCCAAAGTGTGGTTCGAGGGCCCTTTGGGACCCTTGTAGAGACTTTTAGCAGCTCTTGACTGCTGTTTTAAAAAAGGTACCACTTTGGCAAGTTAGTAGTTTTAATTTTGGCCCAATTCTCACAAGTTCTCACAGGTTAACAAGTCTAAAAGGCTAAAATATCTCAAAAAACAACATATAAGTACCCACAACAACATCTAAAGCATCGGAGGCCCCAGTTGATTAACATCTGAGGTCTTGACTGAACGTTTATAAATAGACGAGGGATAAAATGGCCTCCATCGGAGAACTGCATGGCCAAAACCTCTGCTGATCAAGTAGAATGCAGTATCAACTCTTATTTGACACAAAACATCTCGGCTACCCTCAAGACTAACAACTCTACGTGTAGTCACACATGGTGGTGGTAGTGTGATGGTCTGGGGCTGCTTTGCTGCTCTAGAACAGAAAATCCTAAGTAAGAATATATGACATTTGACCTAAAGCAGGCCATCTATGTTAGAAAGCCTTCCAACTGCCAGTGTTACACTCAGCTAGTAAGTCATGGGTTATTTATTTATTACACAGTGCTAGGTTGGCTTAGCTAGCTTTTCCCCTTCATAAGTGAAACTGTCACTTGCAAACATCATTTTGTATTTACTCAGGCCTCATACTTTAATATTTAAGAGTCAAAAAGCAGAAACAGAAGTAATCTGTAAGGGAGCAAATATTTCTAGGATTTTTTCCACTCCCCTCCCCCAAACAGGACAGCTGCAAACAGCTATGGCATTATTTTGTTTTTGAGTCCACAAAAATAATGATAAATTAATTAATTAAAAAGAGCATGCAACCAAAAAAGGAGTATCTCAAGTTTCCAAAATGCTGAGTTGAAAAAGGCATCTTGCATCATGTGTCTTGTCTGTGCGTGGCCCCCTCAGTTCCCTGCTTTATCTACGGCCCTGCTTCCTGCACATTTTTCCCAGCAAATACAGTGTATTTGAACAGGATTAGATGGCTTTACAAAAGCTCACAATATGATGAAAGTGATTCATAGCTTCTTATTTTTTTTGTGTGGAGGAATACTTTGCTATTCTATATGCTTACATTGACTGAACCAATCAGAAAATACATTTTTGCTCAGTTTCTGCAAATATATGATGGTATAAACCTCCATTCTGCCTCCTTTTCTTTACCTCGATCAACCAATCGATGCAGGCTATGATCATCAACACACAAAGTTAAAATAAAAAAAACACGCACCTGTTATCTGAGCTACATGAAGTTTTGCAGCAGAGGCATCTGAGAGACGTCTTTCAGTCGTGCTCATCTGCCGTGTCTGAATTATCCCGAAAAAGTCAACCATTGGCACACCATTTAAAAAAGAACACCGT
This sequence comes from Nothobranchius kuhntae, assembly GCA_006942095.1. Lineage (NCBI taxonomy): Eukaryota > Metazoa > Chordata > Actinopteri > Cyprinodontiformes > Nothobranchiidae > Nothobranchius > Nothobranchius kuhntae. The sequence goes on along the minus strand of SSNQ01034682.1, from coordinate 1,089,570 downwards.
ATTTTTTTGTGTTTTTTCTTACATTCATAAAGGAGATGATGACTGAGCAGACGTGGGTTTGGAATCTGCAGCCACCTTAGTATAAATAACCCCAATAATAATAATAATAATAATAATAATTATTATTATTATTATAATAATCGACAATCAAAATGACGGAACAGAAAAAAGGAACATGCACCAACAGCTTCCGCTCAGACTGGATTTTTTTTCCTCCCGATTCTTCCCTCCCAACAGGTTCAAAACAACAAATACAAATCCTAACCGCAGGTTCACAAAAAATAGAGAAATGGCACTTTGTAATAGTCATATATAATTCTTAATATCTATATATATAGTCGCCATATTGATAGAACATGAAAGGTTTGCCTCTTTGTTGGTGGTTATGGTTCCTCGCCTTTGTGTGTCTGTTGAAACCATGCGGATTATCATCATCATCATGCAGTTTTATGATACATCAGTCCCGAGTATTTACATGTACATTCATGCGTTCGTGCACCATTCCCCAGCTCACTCACACTCTCTCAGTCTCACACACACACACACACACACACACACAAAGTCTCTGGCTGGTTTTTTCCCCTCTTCTCCTCCACTTTTTTCTGTCTCAGAGATCCATAGTCCGATTGCGGCAGATAGGAGGAGGGGAGAGAAGAAGGAAGGGAAGGGGGGGGTAAGCCAGAGGGGTTTGGCATGTACATATTTTACAGATCGGGGCCTGTGCAGCAGCAGACGGACTAGTTTTGGTTCATAGTTGAGTTTCTGTTCACACTATGGTCGTTTGTAATCCAGTGTGGTTTGTCACATTTTACGAGTCAGTTGTGACCGAGAGGTGTGTGGTGCAGTCGAAGCCCCTGTGTGCCCCCCCGTCGGCGTGGTACTGCCCGCTGTGCCAGTAGGATGAGTCGCACACCGTCTGTAGGGAGTTGATCTCCGACGCCGATGAGTTCCCTTCCCTCCGCTTCGACCTTTTGCGGTTGCGCAGGATGAAGACGAGCATCCCCACGACGGTGAACGCAGATGTGACAAAGACCAAAAGCAGCCCGGGCACGAGCACCGAGATGGACACCCGGCTGGGCTCCAAGTAGGAGTGTGTCCCTGTGTCCTGGGCGAAGGTGCTGTTTTTGGCCAGGGAGGTGGGCGGCACACGTTCATACAGCTTGGGGCACATGAGGTCATTCCGGACGTAGCGGAAGTCGCGCTTCCAGAACTCCTCCGGCGACTCGCACTTGAGGTCGCTGACGATCACGTCAGCCCCAAGCTTCTCCGTCCACTGCTTGAAGGGCACGATGTTGCACGAGCAATCCCACGGGTTCCCGTGCAAATCAATCTGAATGATGGAGCTGAGCTGCTCCAACACGCCAGCCACAGGTAGATGGGGGAAATAATTATTATGCAGGCTAATTTTGGACAGAGAAATCCCAAGGAAAGCATCCACAGGCAACGACTTGAGCAAGTTGTTGTTGAGGAACAGAACCCTCAGGTTCGGCATGGGGCTGAAAGCGCCCGCCACTATCAGCTGGATGTCGTTGTATTCCAAACTGAGGTATTCCAGATTCACAAGGCCCTGGAACATCTCCGCCAACAGCGTATCCAAGTAGTTCTTATCCAAATACAGCCACCTGAGCTCACTCTGGTTCTGGAACGTGCTGTTGTCGATCACCTTGATGTTGTTCCCCCCCAGATCCAGCAGGTTGAGGCTGGCGTAGCCAAGCAGCTGGTTTTTCTTCACAGCATGGATGTTGTTGTCTCTCATGTTCAGCTCGTGAGCCATTAAAGGTTTGGGCTTGAGGCCAGCCAAGCTCTCCATCTTCTTGTTCTCGCAGTTGACCCCCAATCCTTGTCGGGAGCCAACCAGCTTGCAGCTGCATGGCTGAGGACACGTCACATTGTGCAGCTGCTCCCCGTCGCCATTCATGCCATTCACCACTGGCGTGGGTTTTGTTTTCAGCTGCCAGTTCTCACGAGACTTCGAGTGGCTTTTAGGGCCTCGTACTCCAGGCGCTGGGGTCCCACTCGGCTTGTAAGGCGTGGGCTTCACTCGAGGCTGAGAGATCTCCTCCTGAGTGGGAGGGGCTACCAGGCTGGTGTCTAGGCCTCCGCTCTGTGAGGGACACAGGTCTGCCTCTGATGTCTCGTTCAGGTCGCTGCCTTGCAGCCGGGTGGGGGCCTCGCAGACCACCCTGCCAATCAACGCGTTGCGTGGTATGTTGTCCAGCCATTCTTTCAGAGAAACCAGGTCACAGTTGCAGTCCCATGGGTTGTCTTCTAACAGGACCTCCGCGATACCCGGTATTTGCTCGAGAATCCCCTCATAAGGCAAAGTTTTGATCCGGTTGCCCCTCAGGTCGAGGTGTGTGATGGGCACATGCTGGAACACGTTGATGGGCAGAGCGCTGATGAGGTTGTCGTTGAGTATCAACACTTCAAGCTTATTTAGGTCCCTGAAAACAACCGGGTCAACATCTCTTAAGAGGTTGAAGTCAGCCTGGAGGTACTCCAAGTCATCCAAGCCCAGAAACGTGCTCTTCTTGAAAGACCTGATCTTGTTGTTGTTGATGTGCAACCTCTTCACCAACTGCAACCCCAAGAAGGCTCCGGGGACGATGTCGTGCAAGCCGTTGTTCTCCAAATGCAGACTCACGGCGTTGTAGAAGTTGGCGAACTCGTTGGGGAAGAGTCTGGACAGCGAGTTGCCGTGCAGCAGCAGGTGATAGAACTGCGAGCTCGGCCCCGTCAGGTGCCGCAGCGTGGTGAAGCTCCGCTTCTCGCAGTCTATGTGCAGGTCGCCCTCCACCTCGCCGCACGAGCAGACCTGCTCCTTACAAACGTCCCTTGTAACATTTCCGCTGGCAACACAAAGAGCCGCATTCAGCAGGACGATCCAGAGCAGCATTTTTCAACCCCTCTCCCCCTCTCTCTCCCTCAGCGTGAGCGACTCATGATTCCCAATCTGCGAACGGAGTCTGCATCAAAGAAAAAGAACCAAAAAAATAAAATAAAAACCAAGATAAGCAGGATGATGACCCTGTAATTCAAATCCAAGACTCAAAAGCTTTAATCAAAGGTTTAAAAAACATCCTGATCTGTTTCTGATTCTAATGAAAAGCAGCCCTCGTGTCCTAAACGTGATCAGAGACATTCGCTGCCGCTCAGACTGACCTTGGTGGGGGGAAACGCTGGAGAACCCTCCCGGAGCGGTACGGCGCGCTGCGGCGTCGGGAGCTGTCCCCTCTCCCCTGGTGCTGGGGCTTCACAGGAGATCCAAAACACCCGCATATCCTCCCCCTCCTCCCCGCTTCACGTCCTCCTCCAGCGCCCTCCGCTTTCCTCTTTAAAATCCAAATTTAACAGATTTAAAAAAGGAGGAAAGAAAAATCACCCGGAGACGGAGATCATCCGTGCGCGGCGCTCGAAGAAAGATCTGACACCCTCTACTGAGCTGCAATGGCAAAAATCCGTGGACTGACTGAGGGAATGCTGGGCAGAGGGAGCATGAGAGGAAAATCAATCCACACAGACCGGAGCGGGAAATCCTTCCTTTGCTTTAAAACATCTTGATAAAAAAGCAGATCTCAGATTTCATCCCAGTTTTGAAAGAAAACTCCCGCAATCATGAAGCGCTCCTTGTTAAAACTGTCCGTTTGGGCTCGTGATCAGTTCAGCGACATCACCCAACCTCCTCTCTCCTCCTTTCTCTCTTTTTTCTTCTCTTCTTGCCGCTGCTTTAAAAAGAAAGGAGGAGAACGAAACGGCGCAACTTTAAGACATTTGCGCGCTGCGCGCTCCGTTTGCGCCGAGGAGACTGTTGAATGCGGTAAAACATTTTCCAAAGAGGGGAAAAAACTATACAACAAGAGTATGCGTCAGTGTTCCTCCCTATATGCGCATGTGTGCGTGACGTTTTACTTTTTTAAATATATGAGGGTTTTTTTCACTCCCAGAAAGAAAATTAAAGAATAAAAATTGAAGGAAAATCAGCAGTTGGAAGCGGTTTGAGCTCCTATGGATGAGTATTATACTCCACCGTCTGAGATTATTACATCAGCTGTAGAAGGGAGGGAGATGGAGCGGGGGAGGGGTGCCCTCCTCCCCCCGCAGCTCATCCATCTGCAGCTGAGATAGGAGATGGGTAGGATGGTCCTCCCTTTCTCTCCACACACAACACAATTAATGAAACAGGATTTTCCCGCAGGAGCATCAGATAAGAGATCATCATCAGGACCACCCAGGACTAGATGTTAGGTCCTCATCTTATCTGTTGCCTCGTGCGTCTTTGTTTGGTCTCCAACAGCCTTCCTCAGCTGCCACGCCGACCTGCAGCTCAGCATCTGTCTAATCAACCGAGCAAGTTTATTTACATAGCGCCAAATCATAAGAGTCGTCTCAAGGCACTTCACATGGTAAACATTCTAATACAGGTCAGTTCATTAAGCCAATCAGAAAAAATGTTTCCTATACGGAACCCAGCAAATTGCATCAAGTCACTGACTA
>SSNQ01034682.1:1072549-1085062 GCA_006942095.1 Nothobranchius kuhntae | reverse complement strand
GGGGGGGGGGGGTATCTTTACAGTATGTTCTAATGGGAGACAGGCTTCAACACAAACTGTTGTTTCCCGCTTGGTCCTAGAGCTCAACCAGTGTCACTTTAATATAGCGTAGTATTGTTTTTGGATGGTAAAAAGTGCAGGGGTCAAAACTTGACTTTAGAAAAAATGACGTCCATGGTGTGTTGAGTTCAGTTTATTATGCCAGTGGTGTGTCAGACTTTACAACAATGCTCATACTAAGCAAGCACGTAGCGACAGAGGAGAGGAAAAATCCCCTTCAACAGAAAGGGACCTCCAGAGATGCTGTTTATGAAGAAGCAGCAGTAGCTCAGGAGGTAGAGCAGAAGGATCCTGGCTCCCACCAGATAACGGCAGCCTTGCCTCCGTCAGTGCGCCCCAGGGCAGCTGTAGCTACTTTGCTCATCATCACCAGCGTGTAAATGTGTGGATGATTGTGTTTTCAAGTGCCACTGGGGGGGGGGGGGGGGGGGGGGGGGGGGGGCTGTCAAACCCCAAGTAGGCCAGTTGGGTGGGGTACTAGTGACTGCTAATTTGGCCCCTGTTTTTAGAAGGTATTATCAGAAGACCTCAGTACTAAGTAGAAATCCCAAATGAGCTAAAACTGTCCATGAAAAAAGTAAATGTGTGTGATGGGGGGTCTTCGCTCCCCACCTTCACATCCATGCATGTCAGCCATCTTGAATCAGGACGCCCCTGAACGTCCATTGATTATCATCCGAGCGTTTCGTTCATATCCAGCAAGTGTTTCATACAACCCAAAAGGGTTAGAATGAAGGCAGCTGGATTATTTTGGAGTCCAGTGACACCGTGCACCACAGCTACGCTCATTAAGAGGGTATCAGAAACATGCCGAAACACACGAAAGCGTGCAAACCACTGAAGGAAGTTGCATGAAAACATAAATGGTGTGTGTGTATGTTTTATTGCATCAACACGGATTCAACTTTGTACCTTAATATCCAACTCTTGAGGTATTTATGAGTGCTCGGAGCTCACTTTGAGGGTGACTATTGCTTACCTAAAAAGAGCATTGACTAACCCCAAACCTGAACATCTAATATGTTGTGGGCTAACAGCCATTTCATAAATCGGTGTACATGGACATTTTTGAGTTCTGCCTGCCAGATTGGCCAATGTGGGAGTGTCTCAGGCAGGACATTTTTTGAAAAACGTAGGACAATGTCCTCACATGCTCCAGATCTGTGTTATAATGACCACTGATATCTGCATTTTTTACAACGTACTTGAAAAGTCCCCGATAAGAATTTTACAGATATAATATAAACACGAGTGGTTTTAGATAACGTGTATTAGCATGGAGTAATCAGACCACAGTTCAAACCCTTGTACTTTACTGTAAAGCTTTATTCTGAGAGACACTAAAATTAAAAGTACGGTAGGTCTCAAATTTCTTACGACTGGTCTCAAAGCGCTTTTCGTTAAAGCTCTCACAATCTGAATCAGAGCCATCAACACTTCTGAAGTTGTAACCATAACAACAGCAGCTCCAGACTCCACATATTCCTCACCCTAATCTAGAGATAGGCTAGCCTGGCAAGCCAGACTAAATAAATGTATTATTTAGTCTGGCCACGCTCCACTGACGGCTCTCGGTTGTGGGGCGGGTTCTACCGTTGTCTTTCAAATGATCTCCGCATTCCACTGGACAATGAATGTGACATACTCTTGTTTCACTCTGTTGCATCATCCCACCCACCAGGCATATAGAGTGCCCTGATTGGCCCACAAAGCGGATAAAGCTCTGTGATTTGTTCACTAAGCAGATAGAGCACTATGATTGGCCCACCATTATGGACCAATCACAGCTCTTTATGTGTTTGAAACCCCTCTATAGAGCTATGATTGGCTAGCCAGAGTCCTGGTAGGAGCTGCTGAGGTTCCAGTGGAGCGTGCCTAGACCAAACTTTGCAAAGCAAGAATTTGGTCTAGTTCACTAGGCTAGGGATAGGCAATATATCGGCATCAATATCGGTATCGGCCGATGTTAGTCATTTTTTAACATATAGGTGTCAGTTCCATAAATAAAATCGGGCCGATATTAACAACCAATATTTTTTTCCATCTTGTCTCCATTTGTTTGCCTGTTTCAGAGGGTGAGGGGGTGAGGGGGTGATGTGTGATTGTTTAGTCATGTGAACAGTGAATGAAACCATCTCAAAACCGTGAATGTGTACGTTGTTTGTACATAACGTAAATTCAGCTTTAATAATTTTCATTCTGTAAAAAATCTGCTGATTTTAGAAGCATTAATGTCAGTTTATCGGTATCGGCAAATATCGGCCATAACAGCGATCTTAATATCGGATATCGGTATCGACCCAAAAAATTTCATATCGATGCATCACTACCCTAAACATTAATCACTTATTCATTTCTTAACTCGTAGTTCGGCTTCCAACGTCTTCCAGCTTAACGCCGTGATAAACACCGTTTTGTTTTTTGAATTAAAATTATGATTTTAATTTTTAAACATGAAATCCGCCATTAAACCAAAAAGAAGGAAATCACATTTTATATCGCTGTTTGATGTCATATATGTTGTTCCTCTCTACAGCCAGGATTGAAGCCATGAAAAACACCCCGCTGCTCATCTGGAACCATGCTGGTGGTAAATACGCCGTTACGTCACTACAGGTGACGTAATCCACATAGATATGAAATCGCATCGCTGCAATAGACTGCGGAAATCGTTGCATCCCAGAAGCGGCTCGTGGCAAAAACACAACTCGATGCTAGGTTTAGTGGCGCTGCTTCTGGTACACGTCTGATAGTTGCTGCATCGCCGCTGATTTGAATCACCCCCCATAGACTAATGTATTCTATTTGAAGCAGTAACGTAAAAAAAAGAAGAAAAAAAAAGAGACGTAATTTCAAAACATTTAAAAAGGTCATTGAACTGATTACTAAAAACACAAACTTCTGTGCAGACAGGAGTGCATATTTATGGAGATATGTACTGAGCATGTACTGGGTACATAGGGGCCGGGAGTACCGTATTTTCCGGAGTATAAGTCGCTCCGGAGTGTAAGTCGCACCAGCCATGAAATGTATAATGAAGAAGAAAAACATATAAGTCACATTTTGGGGGGAAATTTTATTATTTTTCTTACAAAATCGGAGACCCAGCGTTTCACATCGCAAGACAAGCACCGGTAACAATAACAGAATAAACAATCAGGGTGCAGCAGCGCGCCACGGTCTCCAGCAGAGGATGGTGGTGTTTGAAACCCACCCAGCGGGCGGGGAGAGCTCATTCCTGTCAGGTTCAGAGCAGGAGGAGTGGGACCCAAGATGCAGAGCACCAGACGACATGAGGCAGGTGTAACTGAAAAAAAAAAGGGTAGAATCCAAAGATCACGGACAGGAAGCCAGGCCAGGTATCTGGAACAAAAGAAAGATTCAGAGGGTCACTAACTGAGCAGGAGTTTCAGATTTACACGGGGGAAACAAAACACTCTGACAACAATAATGAACCGACAAACACTGAGGGACAAGACAGGGCTTTAAAACACAGAGGGAGGTAATCAGGGGAACAGGTGACAGGTGTGAGGAGTGGAGGGAAGGCAGGTGCATTCAATAAACTAAATGGGGTAAAAGAACTGAGCAGGAGGGAAGATCAACATTAACCTATAAAACACGGAGTAACTAAACCTAAAGACTAAGGGCAAATATAAACAACTAATGGGGAGGACTAATATAAAATAGGAATTACCAGGGAGAAACTAGAAGGAAACCTCAGGGAAGCCTAGAGAAAGCTGGGAATGATAATGAGACACAAGAGGAGAACCTGGAGTGAGAGCAGGAGGGGGCTGGGGACCAGAGGGACACAGAACATGACAATTCCTGGGCCGGAGCCGGCCCACAGCACCCCGCCACAGGCTTCAGCAGGTGATGGAGGTGTTTGAAACCCTCCCAGCTGGACAGGGGAGCTCATTTCTGGGTCGGAGTCGGCCGGCAGCAGCGGGTTATACATAATTTGTTATATAAGTCCCAGGACCAGCCAGACAATGAAAAAAAGTGCGACTTGTAGTCCGGAAAATACGGTACTGGGTATTTTCAGGGACACGTAGATGTCTGTATTTAGGGTGGGATGTTGAGGGTTGGTACCAGGCACTTATGGAGATACTGTGTAACTTTTTCATATTTTTAATCATTTTGTTGAACCAGTTTGTGCTAAAACGACCCTTAACAGAGTTAATGAAATGTCACTCACACCATACTGCCCTCTGTGGCCAGAATATCACACTTGCAACTCCAGAGTGCCGGTTCAGTCCCTGTTAAACTTAGTAAAAGTGGAGCTGACATGCCTGGCTCTGGAGTCTACTTCCAGCAAGTTTCCTGCATCACAAACTTAACTGATGTGTCTGATTTAGTGATGAACCAGGCTGACGAGGCATTTCAGTAGTTAGATTAAGATGTTCAAAAGAAGACGGCACAGCAAGGAGATAAGCTTCATTTTTGGTTTTAATAACTGGACACTAGGGGGTGCTAAAACCAAGCCAAAAGTGCTGAGTCTCCCTTTAAGGTGGTGCTGGGTAAGCTTACCAAGCAGGTTACCACATAAGTTCCCCTTAAAGTGTCCAGTACAGACCTCTTCACACTCTCTCACGCCATACCTCTGATATCTCACACTAAACAACCCCCCATCTGATGCGTGAACTGGCAGCCCTGTTGTATGCACATCTATAAGGGTACGCATGAGGGATTGTTTGTCTTTTATACCAAAGCAGCATTTCTTCACAGTCATACTCAGAAAAATATGAGCAGTTTGTCCACCTCATGGATGGTGGAGCTGTATGTGTCAGACATCCATGTTTGTCCAGCCTGTGTTTCAAGGACGAGTGGTTACAAGGACTAATGAACATTTTCTCCGCCAACATTCAAAGTGGCACATGGTGGTGATGGCGATAAAATCAAAGCATGCGAGTGATGTGTTTGAGCTGTCTGTCGGTACAAGTCCCCGGTGTGTGCAAAGCAAACAGAGGACGGCTGGGGTGGGGAGAAGGGGACTCCAGAGGACACTGTCATACTCATTAAATGGCCAGATGATGTGTGTGTGTGTGTGTCCTGGGAGTAACTCCCACATGCGTCATATTCAACATGTGTATGCTCTCACACAGCAGGTGGGGGAGGGGCGTTTAGTCACACTTTAGTATCTTGTTTCCACTAAAGAAAATTAACAATGTACTATTCTGGGTCCACATGAGCTCAGTCGTCGTAGGCCAAACACTTAAACTCAGATTTAATCCTCCGAAGCTAATTGGATTATGAATACGGATGCATACTGAGGAATAACTGCATGGGGCTCAGCTTGGTAATGTGGTGCCGCTAATATATATATATATATATATATATATATATATATATATATATATATATATATATATATATATATACATATACATACATACATATATATGGTCCAGTCATGAGGTAGAGCTGAATTTTTTATTAAACTTACTGTCAATTAAATTTAAAAACATTTTAAAGAGTCAAGTAGCTGAAGACAGAGGCCAATCAGATCTTAGTGACCACCCGTACCCAAATGGATCCCTCCATCTACTCTGTAGCCATCTTTACTTTTTCTAAAAGTTTCTGTTTGAAAAACCACCACCATCCTTGTGTCTTAGAATCTACAAGTCAAAAGGTTCAGTCTCGATGATTCATTGTCCAATTCTCTTCTGCTCACTTGTTATCCTGATGGTGTTGATCTGAATAAGATAACTCTATCGACAAGCTGGAGCTGCAGTTATGACTCGTGTTTGAGATAATCATAGAGCTCAAAGGAATCTCACGTTTCAGATAATCCTGAGGAGAAAAAAAGGCTAAAGTCAATCAATAACGTTCAATCAAGCTGCAATGTTTCACCCAAAAATTGCCTACAATTTCCCTCTCCCTTTCTGCCGCTCTTATCAAGATGCAACGAAGCAATCATAGTTGCAATCACCTTGTGGTTGGGCAGTGATAGGTTGTTGTTTAAAAAACACTTTGAAATCAGCCAGTGGGACAAAATTATAGACACACTGTGAGACACATTATAAGTGGTCATGTTCTGGTTAATCATCGTGTCAGATAGCAGGGGTGATCTCTAAACCCTATTGTGCTGATTTTGTCCTTTAATTTTCTCCATTTAAAGAGAAAACACTTGCCAAATCCCTCCACGTGTGAATTTTCATCTTTGGGAGATGCATTTTCTCCCAGGACCTCAAGGGCGGGAGGTTTTCAGAGCGTTAAATGCTCTACGGGGTAATTACTGAAAGGTCAGGAGCAGTGTTAAGCCAGTTTTCACATCCAAATGTTTGGCTCGATGTCTGCGGAAGGCATTCAAAACACGGACACGACTGTTGGAAGATTGTGGTGATTCACACATTGGAAGGAATGGTGGGGCTACACGTCTGAAGGGTTTATTCCCCTCAATGAAGGAAATAAATTCAAAATCAAATTAAGACCTGTTGCCAGTTGATAAAAATGCATAATTGTGAAACATGGAAATCATAAAAGTAATAAACGATTGTTTATTCGTGGTGCTTATTAGGGCTAACAGAGAGTAAGATGTTTGTACTCAAGTACTTGTTCTTTTTTAACTCAATAAGTTTTAACATTGAGTTGAAGCATCTTCATCTATGCAGATGCCACTTTTTGTATCTACTATTCTTTAAGAGAAAATGTGCAAACCACTGCAGACATTTACCGTTTCAACTCACCGATATAAAACTGGCTGAGTTCAGAGATTTGCGCGTTTTAGATAAATCAATTTAGAAATCATCAATCAGATTATATGAAGTGGAATCAAAGAATGGGAATCTCGGGAAATGTGTGTCAGGAGGTAATGTGTCTCTTGGACACCACTGATAAATGTGTCAGCTTGACTTGTTTTTTTATTTTAGAAAAAAAAAACATCTTTTATGATGATGTTTAGCATCATTAATTAAAATTTCAAAGTTTCTGAGAAACATTGCAATCGTCTGCAATTGTCCAGTCTCTTTGCTAAACAAAATGTGTGATCCAAGAACTTATTTTAATAAATATGAAGTTTCTCAGGGCAATTGGGTAGATTTTTCTCACCATTTATTTTCCCCAAAAGAAGGCGGAGCTATTGGGGGGATCTTTCTTAAGATTTATTCTCCCCCAGATAAAGGCAGGAAAATTGGGTGAACTTATGTTAGCATTTATTTCTTTTAAAAAAGGTGGGGCTATTTAGCAAGATGTATCCCCCCCCCCACCCCCCCCCCCCCCACCCCCACCCCAAAAGGCAGGGCGGTTGGGTGAACTTTTACTAGCATTTATTTCTCCAAAAAGAAGGCGGAGCAATTGGGGGAATTTTCTCGTCATTTGCTTTCCTTCAAAAGAGGGCAGAACGATTTAAAGGAGTTTTACTTGGCAAAGAGGGCGGGTCTTTTCTGGGAAAAGGAAATAACATATTGCTGCTCAAATATGATTATGCAGGAATACGAAATTAAATTATGACATATTAACATTTTACTCCTCAAGCGGGTGTACTTAAAAATTTCTCTCCTTTGAATCTTCTTGAAACGATGCAGTGATGGTCCAGCAGAAGTGTCAGGAACACAAAAAGATTGGTCGAGTTCAGACTGAAAGTCAGTCCAATCACTGGCAGAGGCAAACATGAGAATTTTCTAAATGTATCAACCAAAGACTGTATGGGAAGGGGAGGTGATCTGCACAATGTCTGACTGAACATCCATACCATGGGCTTCACAAGTCAACACAATGTATAGATAATCCTCAAAAAGAAAACAGCTGTGCTCTGGATAGATTTTTTTCATGGGACAACTCCAGTTCAAAAACAGCAGCAAAAACTTGAACACACGTGTTACTCACTTGCCTTAAAGGGCAATAATTTAATTATAGCTGCAAGTCTGAATTGCTGCCACATCCTGTATCCATGAAATGGTTGAAAGACAGGAAAAAGGCATCAAGATGGGCAGTTTAGTCATGCTTGTTTTCTGAGGCAACAGTGGAGCCAAGAAGCTATAAAGAAAACCCCCAAACAAGTGTTCTGTCATAGAACTAAACCTCACAAGAGACAGAGTTCTCACCAGCCATGTTTCATGGACCTTCAATAGGCTCGACAAAGGGATAAATATTTATTGTAGGAAAACAAAAGCACAAGTTCGTGTCGTGAGGCTAGTTCACCAGTTTGACCTAAACTTCTCAAAGGGGTATAGACCCACCTTTACGTTATATTTTCCATGTGAGCCTATCCTTGTATCATAAAGCATTAAATAACCAGCTCTTGTGCATTTATCTGAAGTAAAACTAGGATTTTTCCTGGTTATCAGTCATCGAGGGGTCACATTTTGGTTGAAATGGCCAAGCCCTCATGAGGCAACCAAAGCTTAAGTCAGTATATTACTTTTTACTAGTTGGACACCCAGAATAGCAAGAAAATATGTAAAATGTGGGTTAGAATTAAACGGAATTGGTACATCGCCTTTTCACGAACTCCACCTACTTTTTGATCAGTGCTCTATACTATGGTTCTGATTCAACATTCCACTTCTTTCATGAAGTGTTCCAACTTGCATAAACACCCATAATAAGATTGGGAAAAAATATTGAAGAAGAAGAAGAAGAAAGAAGAAAATATAATTTTGATAGCGCTTCTCAAGATAAAAATCACGAGGTGCTTCAACCGTTGAAGCGTTGAACCGTTAGATTGGGGTTTTGTTACCAGTGCATTAAAATATCCAAAATACCAATTTACATTAAAAAAATCGATCAGAAACAATCTAAATCAAAACTGTGAGCTGGGCTGGCTTCATCATGTCTTCTGCCTGTTTTCTAGCAATGCCTGCAATTGTATAGCCTTTGAATGAATATCATAAAGACCCTAGGAGGTCTGATGCAATTTCAGCATGTCTCAAGACTCTAGGGTCTATCATTGTAGCATAGGCTCCACCTCAATACTCCACCTAACCCTAACCTGGTAAGATTTGGTAAGACATGTTCTTTACAATTAGGAGAGATTTGTACAGAATTAAGAGGAAAAACCTCAAAATTTCATTTAATTTCACAAATTATATAATTTAAATATTTGCTTCTTATGTAATAAACAAACAGCAGCAGCTAACTATTTAGGCAGCATTACAAAAAATATTTTTGGATACAATGTACCCATAAAGAAATGTTGAGATAGGGTTAAACTAATCATCTACCTGTTCAAAGGCTATGAGGTAGTCACAGTATTGTTTGGAATCAGGGTGTGTACACCACTGAACGTGGACTACAGAAAGCTGAGGGCACGGTCGTCTCGGCATGTTTAAGGTAAAGTTGGAGGTCCATCTCCAAGTAGCTTGATGTTCCTGTCACCACGGCTGGACAGATGAATTAGAAGCCAAAGGTCCAAAGAAGTGTATAAAAAGCTCATTTGACCAACCGAGGAAAACTTACAAAGAGATTAGCGGTCAACTCTAAGGTTCACTTTCATCAGTTTCATTTCAAACTTTAGACCAATGAGACCAAACTGAAGATTTTGGCGAGACACTTTAGCTGTTTGCAAGGCAACAATGAAGCAGAAGAACAGGGAATTCTAGAGATTTTGTGAAACGTGGAAGAGGCACACGCAGTGTCTCAATTCAGGGTCTGCATCCTTCGAAGGACCCAACCTACTCGGCCGACGTGGGCTGGGTCCTCCGTCGGCCGAGTAGACCGGATGTTAACGGCTGTGAATTTGGACAGGCCTAGCCTTCATGAATTCCCGCCACTCCCTCGGCGAACATTCCGTCACCTAGCAACCGTGGAACCGCTGAGCAGAAGGGAGAAGGAACTTCAAACGATGGAGCTCGAAGTTTTATTTAGCTTTTTAATCATTTCCTTGACTGTTGGAGAGCTAATTCAGAGAAAATACTTTCGACAAGCTGAGGCTGAGCAAAGATGTGATGATAGTTTTTAATACTTTCTAAGGGTCTTAATTTGACCAAAACCGATTTATCACCTTTTAAGACTTTTCAAGACCCAGCGGGATACCCTCTAGTAAACAATTCTCATTTGTAAACAAAACTAAAATTCAAGAGTTTAATACAGAACTGATTTTATTTAGATATTTATTTTATATGTACATGTTTAATCTTTCTTAACCATTTTTTCTAGCAAGCCTGTCAAAATTCTCCCTTCTCTCCTGGGCCCTCTGCTGCTCTGCCTCCCTCTGCAGCCTCATGTCCTCCCTGATCAGCTCCAGAAGCTGGTCATCGCTGTCACCTTCCCCTGGATGGCCATTTTCTCCAGAATAGTCTTAACAAACATGTAAGAAAAACTACAGGAAGAGAAAAGATAGAAAAGAAGACAACTGGTTATTCCCTTCATGCGTTTGCAGAAAAAAACTAAACTCAAACGAGTTTTTAAAATATGAGATGTTATTGTACCTCCATGCCACAGCCGCCGAATACTTAGCTCCAGTGAACATGTGGTCCATCTCCGCCCTAAGCTTAATAAACTCTGTTGTTTTCTCTTTTGTCCCCAAAATACAAACTTCTATTAAAATCAGGGGAAAACGTAGCGGGAGAAGTACGACACCGAGCGGCCCAACATACGAGCCGAGACCGCAATACAAGCACTTTTACTGTAACATTTGAAACTAAAATAACGTTCATGTATCACAAAAAGTCCTTAACCTAACAGTTTTCAAGTTTATACTACATTTATATGCGCAATCCTCTCCGACAGCTCCCGCTTCACTGCCCGCCATTGTTATTAAAGTTCTGCTGTCCGTCTTGCAAGACATCTTGGGAAATGTAAACCACTGAAGGATACACCGGACCCATCCTTCATACAGGCAAAAAGAACGCCGGGTTTGTTGACCGCATTTGAAGGAGTCTTCGAATTGGGACAGGCCGGAGCTGTGACGTAACTGGCCGACGAAGGATGCAGACCCTGAACTGAGACACAGCCACAGTTCTACTTCACTGCATCGGGACCAAGGAGTCTAGAATCTGTTCATGGTCCAGGGAATCCTCAGTACTATCAAAGGGGTCTGGGGCAAAATGTGCTGCTCATTCTTAGAAAGTTTGGTCTTAGTCTCAGGTCATAGGTCCTCCAATGGGATACACACCCAAAAGGCACAGCTGGAAACATCCCATAATAGAATGGAAGGAACTTTGGCTTCTGTGCAGTAAATCTTAAAGGGAATATAGATGTTGTAGTGTTGCATCTATGTTGTTTGAGTTTTTTCTTCATTTTCAGCTTACTTTTCAACTTTCAAGGTCTTTTTTTTAATTGGTTCAGGCCTGTTGTTATGTTCTATACTTCTGTTTCTTTGTTAGGAGTTAGTTCTTTTCATTTCGCCATTATCATTCCATTTTACCCAGTTAGGCTTTTTGCCACACTGAGGCCCAAAATATTTAATTAAAAAATGTGTTAGTTGAAACAGTGTAATTTTTTTGAGTGATAGAACTGCTGCTGTGTGTCGTTGGAGGCTGCAATTAAAGCCGCCGTGGCTTGTTACCATAGCAACCGGTTCATCTCTGCTGAATCAGTTTGTTTTTTCCATTTATTTATTTATATGTTTATATTTTTTTGCCCTCTCTGGCTCCGCTTGGAAGTGAGATCCAGCGAGTGTCGGCTGCTGATTTCTTTGTAATTGGCAGGAAATCACACGCAGAAAGGCGCTCTTGTCCTGCTTTACGATCCGGTGATCAGAACATGCTCAGATGTTTTCTCCTCGCGGACTCGTTTGTGACAACAAAAGCAGGTTAGTTAAATGTATGTTTGTTTTTGTTTTTTTGCCGCCTGAATCTCAATTACGAGCATGAATATACAACTAACATCAAAATGCATAAAAACTAAAGCTGAAGTCATGTTGTTTCAGCAATTAGACCGAACCAACTTTTCACCTGAAAGCCAAACAATTACCAACGTCAGATGTAGAGGTGACGGTTGTTGAGATCCACTCTAACAAGATTTTCCATGTAATTATTAGATGATCCTGACAGCATCAGGGTCAAAAGTTCACCGGAGAGAAGCATGTGATCACATCTCCAGCACATATTCATGAATTAATAATACCTGACCTGAGGGCAGTGGTGCCATTGTGTCTCTAACACAGATTGAATCAATGTAGAGTAATTGTACGGTAGAGGGCGAAATTATTTGTAATGTGTTGTTTGAATTCTGCCACGTTGAGGGTTTTTCAGCATGAACGGCCTGTTGAAGGTCAAAGGTCAGACATTCTTCAGCAAATCCTTGTAGAGTGGAAAAGTCAAGGTTCAAGAACAGCGAGTGGTCCAAGTTCTGAAGCAGCACCAGACCACCACAATGCGGCAATATAATTTTCCTTTAACAATCATCTTTTCTCTTGATGTTATGTTTATCTATTTAGCAGACACTTTTGTCCAAAGCGACTTACAAGTGATAATCGGCATGTTGCCCTTGAGGCTAACAACAACAATAACAACAACAACTTGACATCAATCATGGAGAGGAGGGAACAAGGAGTGGACAGTAGAGAGGGGG
>SSNQ01034682.1:1038000-1063106 GCA_006942095.1 Nothobranchius kuhntae | reverse complement strand
ACGCTATTCCTGCCAAGCCAGACAGGAATAGCTGAATTGCAACCGCTAACGCAGACTCGTCCAGAGTCTTTGATTTTCTGAGTAATTTAAACTTAAGAAAGCACATCTGCAAACGCTTCATCATCACGTGTACCGAGGTCATCTCTGGACCGGAACGTCGGACACCTTCGTCTTCTCTGCCAGCCAAGGTGTCACCTGGATGAAACATCGTCCTTTGACGTCCCGGATCTAAAAGAGGGTCCGAATACGGTGAGGCAGTCCACGAGAGATAGCGTTTGATGCATCTTTTCCAACAAAACCTAAGTTTACTCAAACCATCACTTTTCACTCAGACACCTGTTTCTTCCTGAAGCAAAATCAGACGCACACACGCATTCATCTCACCTCATTCTCAATTTTCACACATTCAAAACAAGGTCTATTTGAGCAAGTTTACAATATCAACTGTTAAAGATTGTTCAACAAAGTTGCCAATGTTGATTGTTGTTTCCTATGCTTGTCATTTCATAATCATTAGTTTAATTGGAAGAATTAAATCTTTTAACTTTCAAACTTGTCTCTTCATTGAACTGAAACACAGACTCACGGGTATTATCGACAGTTTATCGATGAAAACAACCTTTGAGTCTTCTTAATTCTATAAAATTTGGTTATTAATTTATTAAAATTAATATCTCAAATTAATATGTAGAATGGTTCCTCTTTCATAAAAGAGCATAAACCATTACACTACATAATTGACAGAGCCTAGCCAGGTTCTCTACATAAGTAAAAAATCTGTTTGAAAACAGTAATTTTGTTTTCTTCTGGTTCTTTTTGTCTGATTTGAAAGTTTTTCGCTGATCTGAAACATTTTTCTTGCTGCAAAAACAAAAGATGTTTGTAAAATATCATAATATCACTGAAGTTCTGTTTATATTATTTATTTTTTGTACAACTGTGATCTGGTTAGGCCAAACATGTAAGGAACCTTGTATTGTGACATGATAAGTTGCAAGCAGCGCAATGAAAGAGAGCAATAAAAGGTGTCTCATTGGTTTGGACCAAGGAGGAGGAAAGATAAGGAGGAAAGAAAATGTGACAAACTGCAGCAACCAGCAGCTATAGCTCTAAACAGGTCAGCGTGACACTCTTTTAAACACAACTAAGGCAAAAAATCACTGCAGGAACCACAGAGCACAGAAATGTACCACCAACTTTCAATATTACTATAATAAAAATGTGAGAAAAGATTGAAAAGTCTAATTGTTTTCTTGGATAGTGAGATTCAGTGAACGAGTAGTTGAAAGCAAAATGAAATTAAGAACAGAGATTGATGGTTTTATGAGCTGGCATCCACAGGTTTTTCTCAAATCACACTGGGCTGTTGTGGCACAAGTTGGTTTATGTTTCGCCAAATAAAAAATAAAATACTCAAACAGAACAATAGCAGGGCAAACAGCAGGCAGCAGCCCCCGCAGCACACACAGACAGTCCCGTGATCACAAGCAAAAGCAGTGACACAAAACCTTTGAAGCAGAACCCGGCCTTGTGACAGCAATTCTTGATTCGGCAACGTAGAAATGCCTCACAGTCACTGATGCAGGACTGGGCACTGTGACACACGAGAAGACAGGGGGTCGAGGGTGAATGGTATGTCAGTGTGCAGCGTAAGGTTGCCCAGTCCCCAAACAATTGCACAGATTTTTTTAAAATACAAAGGCCTTTGTTTTAGAAGACAAACATGGGGATAAAAGACATGATGTTATGAAGGCAGAGGCTCATTTCAATAGAAAGTGTTATAATGTGAATGTTTCAGTCTCAGTGGAGAAAGATATTTAAAGACACCGTGAAGATTTACTAGACCCCAACCCACCACTAACTGTTATGCAGTAATAATAATCCCATTTTGAACCTGTTTCTATCATTTATATGTATTGGAAGACTTGTCTGAATACAATCTGCTGCTCAGTACAAGAATACTGACAACAGTTCATGCTATGCTACAGACCAACAACATGTTTATGTTACGGATGCCAGGCTGGCCTGGGGAGAGAAGCAGCCAGAACCACCAAGCCCTGGTGAAACAGCCTGACACCGCCCCTCCTCCTCCTCTCTCCCGGGCTGCTGCGAGGAATCATCATGATGAGCAAACACCTGCATAAAAGGGCTGTGCCTTCAGCAGGCTGGGAGGCAGCAGTGCAGGGGTTCTGCTGTCCTCCCGGGTTTGTTTAGTTTCAACCCCTTTTTGTTTGGATTTGTTTGAGTTTTAAACTTTGGTGGTTTTAGCTCTTGGTGACAAGTTTTTTTTGGGATGATCCAGTGGGATCTTTTGTGTTCGGTTTTTAAAGGTTAAGTTGGTTTGTGGCAATTTTACTGACCTCGTTTTTAACACCTTTCGTTGTGGTAAAGCTTTTAAGATACGTTTTTACCAGGTGTTTTTAGTCAGTGGATTGTTTTGAACTTTTATCAACTTCGGGTTTTAGAACCCCTTCGTTGCCGTAAAACTTTTAATATAAGTTTTTACCAGGTGTTTTATAGTTGATAATTTGCTTTGTAATGTTAACCTTTTAGAGAAATCAGTTTTGCTTGTGTTTTTAATACCTTTTATACAAATTAACCCATTTTAAACTCCTCCGCCAGTTATTATGTTACCCCCATCCTTCACTTTTTTAACAACACCTGTCGGGGATGTAACAGTTTATATCAGAACCATGGAGAGCGACAAAGTCAGTGTTTAAGGTTACTTCATCACCGTGGACAGAGACACCTGCAATACAGCTGCAAATTTATTATGCATTTACTTTTATCTGTTTCAGCACCAGAGACAGAGACATTTAACCTGTGTTTATTTGTGTGTGTTTCAGCGCCATGGACCGATACCTACAGGACCTTAGGCAATAGCACTTTTTATATTTTCCTGTATTATAGACAGTAATAAGACATTGATGTTTCATGACCGTGGACAGAGCACAGATACTTTGTTGACTCTGTTTCAGCACTACAGACAGAGACACACGTTATACGTTTGCACCTTAGACAGAGATGTTTACCTTATGTCTCCCTTCAGTGTTGTAGTGACAGAAGTCTTAAAGATAAGTTTCAGGACCCTGGACACATTTGCACTGTATATGGTTTAGCATTGTGGACATTGACAGGTGATTCATAATTCAGCACCAATGACTGTGCACTGCCATGTTCACTGACAACTTTAAAAGCATCGAAACAAAACAAAAAAACAGCACCTTTTGTTTATGTAGTGTTTCAGTATCACTGTCAGATATGGTGGAAACACATTTCAGCTCGCTTTTATGTTTTCAAGACAAATCTCTGTAAGTAACTTTGATAGAGGTTTTGGATTTATGTTTTACACACATCTAGTATAGAGCTCTGGACGTCACGTGACTCTCAGAGAGTAGACGCCATGTTGGCAGGCAACGAAGGTAAACAAAATGAACGGGATCAGCTTGGATTTTACTCCGTCGGAGTTTACTTCACACTTTTCATTTCTTTCTTTGTTGAACATGCAAATCAAAACTTTAAAACCAAAGAAATCGTTTTATATAGTCAGAAATTAAATAGACTAAACATTTCCAAACTTTACCGTGCCCCTGGGATACTTTTTAAAACAACAGAAGCTGTCAGAGCGGACTTCTTACCGGATTTGAGATACCCTCAGATTTATAATTTCCTTGTTAATTTTCCCTTGTCGTACTCCGGAGCATCGCTAAATAGAGTGCTGTGCTGTTTGAATGTATAAACTGAACGCCAAGAGAAATCACTAGTCTGATATTTTTCTGTGAATAAAATAAATATGTCGGGCAGGAGCGTCTCAGGATCTGTCTGAGATCTGTCTCGGTGACACAGATCATAGCAATCCAAAGAGCTTTATATGTGTGATCTGACAAGTGATCATCCATTGCTTAAAAATGAAATACAGCTTAGCTGCTTAATTGCTGTGATCATAAAACACTTAAACGGCAGTATGCAGAAATCACGAGGCAACGTTTTACGTTTACTTGTTGCTATGAGTAATAAAACAGAAAAAGCCACGCCAAAATAAGTTTAGGAAGCCCACTTAGAATCGTAATAAAAGCATTTAAAATAAATACCATACACAGTTGAGGAAACGTTGGTTTAAGTACCTGATATGAAGCGGTCGCTGCATAAGCGAAAACCTTTATTCTTGGGATCTCACAGCTTCATTTTAGCACAGTCACTAGCTCGTTTTATTACAATGATCCAACGTTTGTGGCGTTCCTGATCTTGGAGAATCCTGTAGAAGGCTCTTCCCTTATCTCGTCCGCGTCTGTTCCTGGGGCACAACAGGAATCTACCATATTTCCCGTTTGAGTTTTCTGACAGTAACAAATAGCCTAGCTGCGGGCTACTGCCTGCCAAGATGGCGCTGTTCAATTTGAACTGTTGCATGCCGGGAGAAGTGACGTCAACTCCCGGAGATCTATATGAAGCACAGTTTGCAATTGCGTTATAAGTTAATGTACAGATTATGGGCAGTTTGTTAATTAGAAGTTGCAACCCTATTCCTAACCCTAACCTTAACCTTAAACACACACTTGAGGTAGGACCTCTCCCCCGACCCGGAGTTGGCAAGCTGCCCTTTTCCGGTCAAGAACCATGGTCTCAGATTTGGAGGTGCTGATCCAGATATGTGGAGGAAGAGGAGGACGACGATGACTTCCTGGCCCTGGCCCTGTTATCTAATACCAACCAGTAATATTCATATGTTTTTAATCACTTTAACTAGTGTGTCCATTTAACCAGGTACCAGGTACCAGGTAACCAATTATAGCTCTCATACAGGCATAACAGACTTGTGCTGCAGATGATGCTTCATTTTGTTAAAAATGTGCACATTATCTATGGGAAGAGTGATGGCAGATGATTTGATTTGATCCCCAGCCAGACACTGAGGCAAACCCTCCCTTCAATTATAAAGCCACTACAATTGAAAATGCCACTTCATTTTTTGTTTTTTATACTACTTACGCAGGCAGGCAAGACCAGAGCTAATATTAGGGGAACTTTTTAATTAAGAGAGATGCCATGGGAGTAGACTTAGTACTTTCTAAATGAGGCAGTCGGAAGGTAGGGAGAATATATCTGAGCAGAGCCTGGTGTGGCTTCCCTTGAGGGTTCAAAGTTATATTTTTGGGTGTGTTTCCTGAATGCAGCACTGCACCACCATGTGAGGCAAACCCTTAGATCAAGAATGAAAGAGAGCTAAAGAGATCCCATAAAAATGAAAGCACTGTCGGTAGAAAATCCCATTAAGATGGGTTTATTTAGATAAATACAGCACTCCTTAAAAGCCTGTCATGTTTTTACGTTTTAATAAACTTGTGTGGTTCAGAGAAAAACTGATGGTTTAAAGCAAGCGATAAAGTACTGGGAGCAGATCCAGGGAGCCCTAAATTTCGGACGTTTCAGCACAAGTGAGATTTTCAACATAATAAACGCATCTTCTTCTATGTTGTACATCTATTTAAACTCCCCTCATGCTGTGAATAGCCTGTCCTGACAGCTACAGCATTAGAAACTTAAGAACAATTGTGTGTAGTTGTTTTTTGAAATAACATTAGCTGTTAATTATAGTTTTTGTGCAACTGGGCATGATAAACATTTTCTAATTAGACCCTTACTTGTCTAATTTTCACATAATCTGGTTTATGACTCAACTCTGAGCTTCTGATTGAGGGGGCACAAGGTGCTGGGTTTAGCCGAAGCACACGTGGTGGGCAATCTAGAATCAAACAACCGTAAGTTAAGAAATCACTTCAAAAGTAATGAAATCACTTGCTACACACATTCGCCTGGCCTCCCCCTGCCACATTTGGTGCTGAGTGTGGTGCCTTGGTCTGCCTGTGTGTTCGCGGCTCCCCCGACAGGGATGTAGATTGCTTAATGTTCACAATTTTGGCGCCATCACGATAAAAGTGTGATCGCCTGCACATTTGTGGTCCACACCTGGCACCAGTCTGTCTCAGTTATTGTGTCTTTGGGCAAGACACTTCACCAGCATTGCCTGGTGGTGGTGGTCGGAGGGAACCAGCGATCCCCAGTGTGTACGGCAGCCCCCACCTCTGTCAGTGAGCCGCGGTGCTCACCACAGGCAGCATGTGAATGTGTGTGAAAGGGTGAATGACTGTTATAAAGCAGCTTGGGGGGTTCAAAGACTCTACAAAACCATTTACCACTTTATAATTTATTGCATCATATCTTTTTTTCATATAATTTCCTGTTATCTCACAGGTACAGATAAAAAAATGGAATTTCACCCGTTGGTGTTGGTCAGCTGTGTTTCCTGAAGTTCACAGTCAATGCAGCTAATGACCAGGACATGTTGGACCACTTCCTTCTGCTTCGTGTTTCAGCAGGACTTGGCACCAGCCCACACTGCCAAACAGACCAAGTGGTATTATTGTGCTTGAAAGGCCAACAAACTGGCCTGACCGGAACCCCCTTTAAATAATCTATGGGGTATTGTCAAGGGAACGATTGGAGATGCCAGATCCAACAATCCACCACACCTCAGGAGATCATCACATGTAATAAATCTATATAATATGCAAGTTGCACATTCTGCATCATTGTTTTACCAACAGTAGACCAGCACTGTGTGTGTGTCTTTTCCTGCTAATAATTCCAAGTCTCGATTCAAGATTCAAGAAATAAAGGCCAGAACTAGTGCGGGAACTTTTAAATCCGTCTCAATCAATCAATCAATCAATCAATCAATCAATCAATCAATCAATCAATCAATCAATCAATCAATCAATCAATCAATCACATTTTATTTATAAAGTGCTTTTCAAGCAAAGTTCTACTCAAAGTGCTTTACAGAATTAAAATGACCCCAAATTCCTATAACAATTTAAAAACATTGACATGTGCACACACACACACACACACACACACACACACACACACACACACACACACACACACACACACACACACACACACAAACACACCAGTAAAAATTTATATTCAGCTGAGTCCACATGAGCCAAGTAAGGTAAGGCAAGGAAACGCTATCAGAGGAGCCGTCTGCCCCGGCAGCATCAGGCCTTCCACACCAACCCCAAAATTCCACTATCTCCGCTCCGGCACGAACTCCGCAACAAAAACGGTCCCATTGTAGTTAGTGTGAGTTGTTCCGTTTCACCATCTGGCAAAAATAGGATCGATTCTGTTTTTGCCGGACGCCGGAGCACCTCCGCAGTAAATGGACAGAAATCACAACCGCCCAACAGGAAAGAGAGCAAGCACAACTTCCGTTATTTCACAATAAATCGATAAACAAAAAGCGTTTTTTGTTTCATATGCACAGGTTTAACAACGTTTAACAACTATCAATGGCGGTTGAACTTTAAATGCACAAAAATAAGCCATAAATACAGTTTCTACTATCAAAGTAGTCACACTTTGTTGATCCAAACACTGCTGATCTCTCAACACAAATGATGGGCAGATTAAACAGTTCATTTCGATGCTTCTCCCACACAACGGGTGTTTGGATCTGACTTCCGCGTTTATTGCTCGGACTGTATCGCAAGATCTCGAAAATTCCGCGCATGCCTGTTTGCGCACCTCAGGTCTCCGCACCGAAGCGGAGCCGTTGTAGAGCGGGTACAGTATAATTTGAGTTCGGAAGCAAGCGGCAGCGGGAAGCGGGGGCGGAGCGGAGCAGAGCGGAGATAGTGGAATTTTGGGGTAAGTCAGGGCGCTCAGAGGAGGGGGAGCACAGACCCTCACCTCCACTTAAACACTACCTGTAGAGCGCCCAGGAAGCAACAGTCGACCACCGACCCCGGGGCAGAGGGCCCCCACAGAGAAAACACTGGATTAAAATGAGTAAAGATATGAAAATAAAAGAGCTAATATAAATGACAAAGTAAGAAAATAAGTTTTAAATAAATTCATATAGACAGCATAATTATAATATTATTAAATAATGAAACTCTGCCAAAATATAACCATATAAAACATGCAAAGCCACCGCGGCCCTGTGTCTTAAGGTTCACGTGACACAACTCAAAGATCTGCAGAAAAAGTAGGTCTTAAAATCCCACAACCAAGAAGCTGCAGTGACCACAGGGATTAACTAATCTTATTTTAATTTGAAATTTGTATCTAATTGAGGTATCACTCTGGGCGGGTGTTTTGCGACTCAGGCCTAAAAGTGTCCCTGACGGTGTGAATAATGCAAGTTCATCACTGAATCTTTTTGTTCATTTTGAGTGATCTACTGCCAAACCCCCAACTCTAATCTAAACTAAAAAAAAAGCCAGAAACCACGATGCAACTTTATCTTTGGCTACAGTTCATGTTAAGCTAGAGCGTTGGTAATGCACCAAAGATTTTTGCTATTATTAGTAATATTTTTATTATTTGTACTCTTTCTTTCTTACAAGAAATTGTAAAGATCTCTATAGTGAGGAATTAGACCTGCCTGACGTGCACCATCCATGCAGATGCTAACAGGAGACCATAGATCAGAGCACAAGCAGTACAAATAATTAATACTCAGGGGCACTGGAGTTCTGGTTGTGAAGAAACAACCGAAGGAAAAAAATAATAAAGAAGCAAAGAATAAAGACAGAAGTTGTTGGTTTGAAACAGGTGAAGAGCAGTTCCCTGGCTTAATGGAATAGTTTGGTTCTCAGCCATTTTGTTCATGTTACTTTTTCTTTTCATTTTTTCTGGTTTTGTTTCAGTCCTCTTGTGGTTTTGTATTGCTTTCAATCCCTCAGATTATTACTTACACCTGCTCATCATTGTCATCAGTCATCCGTGCACCTGTTCTCTTTGTCTCCACTCACCTCCCCAGTCTTATTTAAACCCAGTTCAGTCCTCCACTCATTGTCGATTCCTTGTGATTCCATCCTCCTCTTTTAGCAGGGCGTGCTGGTCCCTGCTCCTACGTCACCGGTCTCCCAGGGTTGGCCGTTTTCCGCTCCTACATCGATGGCCTCCCAGGACCGGCCGGTTCCAGCTCCTACATTGCCGGTCTCTCAGGGTCCAGCGCTTCCAGCTCCTACATCGCTGGTCTACCAGGGCTGGCTGGTTCACGCTCCTACGCTGATGGCCTTGTCATGTTCTGGGGGAGGCGTCTAACCCAAGACATGCAGAATCAACCCACTGACACAGAATGATGGGAAAAAATAAGATTTCATTTTGGATAACGACAACTAAAAGCGCACTGGGAATTCCAGTGGACAGGAACTGGGAATGCATCGTCTGGCGGGGGAAAGCAGAATGAGGTGAGACTTACTGGGTTGTGTGGGATTAGGGCAGTGGGGGAGGTAATGAACCGGGGTGTATCCAGGGGGGGTCCAGGGATGGAGAGGGAGAGAGCGGGTCGGTCAGGATGGATGAACGTGGCAGAGAGATTCCGGAGTCCTATGGAGTTGTGGTGTTGAATCCTGATGTGTTGAGACCTGAGGCGGGTGAGCAAACACACCAAATCACACGAGTCCAAAAATACACGAGTTATCAAAAGCCTGAGACCAAGACGAGGGTTGGAAACTACCAAACAGTGGCAATCATCCGGCGTCGAGCTTTCTCCATCCACCTTAAATAGAAGACCTGCTGATTGCTGACCAGGTGCAGCTGTAGCTCCCTCTCCTGCAAACACACACAGATGGTTTAGTGAGAGGAGATCCCGCTCCTACATGGCTGGTCTCCCAGGGCCGGCTGGTCCCTGCTCCAACATCGCCGACCAACCAGGGCTTGCCGGTACCCGCTCCTACGTCAATGGCCATCCAGGGCCAGCCGGTTCCAGCTCCTACATCACCAGTGTCCCAGTGTTCAGCGGTTCCTGCTCCTAAAATGCGAGTCCTCCAGGGCTCTCCGGCTTATGCTCACTTGCCAACTGCCACAGTTTCCCCCTCGCTGGCTCCTGGTCTCTTGTCGCCTCAACTTAAATAAACACTTTGCTTTTTGAAACCTACCTTGCTGCTTCATGGATCACTACCTCACTTCACAACGTTAATGTCCTACCACATCATCAATATTGACCAAAAACTTATTTTCCACCATGATTTGCAAATAAATTCCTTAAAAATATGTAAATTTTATTTGTGAATTCTCTTTTTGTCTGTCATAAATGAGGTATACCTATGATTACAGTTACAGGCCTTTCCCATCTTTTTAATTGGGAGAACTTGCACAATTAGAGGCTGACTAAATATGCTTTTTGCCCCACTGTAGATACATATATATTGTATAAATATACTTCATAATATGTATTTAAATGAGTGATTTTATTTTTTCTTCTAAAAATGCAACCTTTAAGTTTTGTTGAGAAGGAATTTAAAATCTAAATTTAACTTCACAAACCATCATAAGGATGAAACGCATGAAGAAGTGTAATTTATGGTGTTCAGAGTAAAAACAGATTATCGAACCAATGGAGACTTCCAGCTCCGGTCTGTGATAGATGCAGCTTGAACAAACAGCTCCGGAGCCTCAAACAACAGGAATTTATCACGTTCAGTTGTACATCACTCGTCATCTGTCTTCACTTTACTTCCCGTACACTGCGGGAGCGATTCTTCATCTCTGTGGTGGGTGAGATGTCAACCTAAACGGCATTTCACCTTTGACCTTGTTGAGAGAAAGCCCATGTGGGCGCAGGAAGGATGAGTGATAGCAGATGTGTACCACAGCATCCAACCCAGTGTTTTAATGATGTAGTTTTATAATTCCAGGAAAAGAAATAGAAATTGGACCAAATGCAAAAGTGTAATTTTTACACCAGACACTCATTAGCATCTGTATAGATGTAATTTGACAGATTAACTGAGGCTGTATAGATCTTTGCAGAGCAGGAACGACACTTTGGGGCTTAGTTGCAGGAATGCATTTGCATTGATTCATTTCATTACAGCAGCACTTAATTTGGAAAAGTTTTAACTGTGAAACAAACCTCAGCAGGCTTAAACATACAGCACAGAAAGAGAAATAAATAAAATAAATCACTAAGTAGAAGACAAAGGCGAGTAACTATTTGAATTGGTATTTTTTTACAAGATTAAATGTATTCCAGATAAATAAATATTCATATTTTTTCTCTATATTTAGACTTTTTCTCAACATGCAAATTTTTTCAATGACAACTTTTATTTTATTTTTTGTATTTTTTTTTTCCAGATTAGAAATTTTCAGGAATTTTTGACTTTTATGTAAAATTCTACTGTTGTTGATATTTCTGAACATTTAAAATCTTTTCCTGGCATTTTCCCTTTTTTTTATTTATTCATCTTATTTATTTCTATTTTTCATTTCTACCCTTTTGAGATTTTTTTAAGAAGTTCAAGTTTCTGTTGGGTTCTTGACTATTTCCATTTTCTATAAACCTTTCCGTTATGGATGTTCAATATCGTATTTTCACTGATACCCGATAAACCAATATTATCTTAATTTCTGATACCAATATATGAGGAGGTTCCCTCACTCACTTAAAAAGAAAAGTAAATAATTTCAGGTAAATAACTTGTCATCTCTCATCATGCATACTTAAATTTTAAAATTGGGAAATGGAAAAAAGTACCATAATTACAATAATAATGGTTCACTTACCATCTTGATGTGCTGCAAGTAACAATGCAATTTGATGATGTTATCAGGTGTGCTCTGTTAGATGTCTACCTAAACGTTTAAGGTTGGCTTCGAAATGCAGAAGCTACAGGATTAATTGTGAGTTGAGCCAAAGTAACAAAATACATTTCAAAAACTATCTTTTGAATTAGTTATATTTTGACATGTGGAGATCGAGGTGACATATCTGTCATTTCCAGGCTTCAGCAGGTGCAACATGCTGCTGCCAGGTTTATATATATAGTTAAGAAGTGAGAGCACATATCCCTCATTTTGGATTATTTGCAATGGCAGTCAGTAAAGCACTGTATTGCCATGAAGGCACTGGTCTTAGTATTGAGGGCTCTTGCAGGGACTGCACCATCCTACCTTGCTGATCTGTTAATAAAATATGCTCAACAAAAATATAAACGCAACACCTTTGTTTCTGCTCTGATTTTTCATGAGATGGACTTAAAGATCTAAAATTCATTCCAGATACACAATATTACCATTTCTCTCAAACAATGCTCACAAATCAGTCTAAATGTGTGATAGTGAGCACTTCTGCTTTGCTGAGATAATCCATCCCACCTCACAGGTGTGTCACATCAAGATGCTGATCCATCATCATGTAGCGCACAGGTGTACCTTAATACTGCCCACAATAAAAGGCCACCCTGGAATGTGCAGTTTTGTCTCACAGCAAAATGCCACAGATGCCACAAGCATTGAGGGAGCGTGCAATTGGCATGCTGACAGCAGGAATGTCAACCATATCTGTTGCTCGTGCATTGAATGTTCATTTCTCCATCATAAGCTATCTCCAAAGGCATTTCAGAGAATATGGCAGTACATCCAACCGGCCTCACAACTGCAGACGACGTGTAACCACACCAGCCCAGGACCTACACATCCAGCAGGTTCACCTGCAAGATCGTCTGAGACCAGTCACTCAGACAGCTGCTGAAACAATTGGTTTGCATAACCAAACAATTTCTGCACAAACTGTCAGAAACCGTCTCAGGGAAGCTCAACTGCATGCTCGTCGTCCTCATCGGGGTCTTGACCTGACTCCAGCTCGTCGCCGTAACAGACTTGAGTGGGCAAATGCTCACATTCGATGGCGTCTGGCATGTTGGAGAGGTGTTCTCTTCACTGATGAATCTCGGTTTACATTGTTCAGGGCAGATGGCAGACAGCGTGTGTGGCGTCGTGTGGGTGAACGCTTTGCTGATGTCAATGTTGTGACTCGAGTGGCCCATAGTGGTGGTGGGGTTATGGTATGGGCAGGCATCTGTTATGGACGAAGAACACAGGTGCATTTTATTGATGGCATTTTGAATGCACAGAGATACCGTGAAGAGATCCTGAGGCCCATTGTTGTGCCGTACATCCATGAACTTCACCTCATGTTTCAGCAAGATAATGCACGGCCCCATGTTGCAAGGATCTGTAAACAATTCTTGGAAGCTGAAAATGTCCCAGTTCTTGCATGGCCAGCGTACTCACCGGACAAGTCACCCGTTGAGCATGTTTAGGATGTGCTTGACCGGCGTATACGACAGTGTGTACCAGTTCCCACTATTATCCAACAACTTCGCACAGCCATTGANGAGGAGTGGATCAACATTCCACAGGCCACAATTGACAATCTGATAAAATCTATGCGAAGAAGATGTGTTGCACTGCATGAGGCAAATGGTGGTCACACCAGATACTGACCGGTTCTGAGTCCCCAGACCCCCAATAAAGCAAAAAAACTGCACATTCCAGGGTGGCCTTTTATTGTGGGCAGTATAAGTTACACCTGTGCACTACTCATGATGTCAGATCAGCATCTTGATGTGGCACACCTGTGAGGTGGGTTGGATTATCTCAGCAAAGCACAGGTGCTCACTATCACACATTTAGACTGATTTGTGAACAATGTTTGAGAGAAATGGTAATATTGTGTATCTGGAATGAATTTTAGATCTTTAAGTCCATCTCATGAAAACTTGGAGCAGAAACAAAGGTGTTGTGTTTATATTTTTGTTGAGTGTCTGTACCAACGTGTGCCCAGCACTCCTCTGACAAGCACCAACTGGTGGTCTCCAGGGCATAGCTGAAGTCATGTAGCAAACATGCATTTGCAATTTTAGCACTAAAATTATGGAACCAATTTCCACTTGAGATTCAAAGCTTAACAGTTAAATGAAACTTATAAGCTAAAGTCATATGCTATCTTAGGACGACCTAAACTTGTTCTTTTGATTCTTTTGTTTTGGTGGACTTGCTGACATGCCACTGCACCACAGATCAGTTTATCTATTTTATCTGTTTTGTATGTTTTTTTTAATTCCTTCTATTAAAGGGGCATTGTGGAAGTTTGACAGCCAAAACATGTATAGAAATAATAAATTTCTTCTTCATACATTGTCCTGCAATGCCCTGGTCCTGTAGAATGAGCCCTGGCATTTTTACTGTGATTGCCTGTTTTTCTGTAAAATCACAGAAAAAGATAGCTGCTCGGGTCGAGCAAGCTGCTTCATGCGCGTTCACGCTCAGGTATAGCCCGTAGCATTTGCTATCAGTAGCTTTAGCAGCAGAGAGAGAGGTTGTGCCAACTCAGCGACTTTGTCGCTGTTCCTAACACCTAGTGAGGAACCTAGCTATATTTCTGAGGACCCTTAGCTACTTTCTTCTAGATATTTCCTGCAAATTAGCAACAAAATAGCCATTTTCGCTCCGAATCGTTCTTTGAACATTTCAGCTGTCATCAAGGATATAAAAGTTACAGATACAAAAGATGTTACTGGCTTCTTAGCTCACCTAATAAGATATCAGACTCCCATGTTGAAGGATCTGGGTTCGTTTCTGGATGTAAACATAATTTATTTAGAGTTTATTTTTTACATTAATGGTATATTTTTTACAGTAAGACGCCCAAATTTTTATTTGAGACTCGCCGAACGGCATTGAATTCACAGATAAAAAAAGATGTGGGTTCAACTTTCATTTTGGAACAATTTTTCAAGCAAGGGAAGGGAATGATCTGTGAAGCTGACGGACAGACCCATCTTAAACCTTTAATTAATTAGCTGCGCGTTCTCCTGTCCTCTGTCCTCCGGGCCTCACACACACACACACACACACACACGGGACTGTCTCTCTTAGCTGTTATTTTCGTTAAGGAGTGTGCACGTACAGCATGCACGCCTCGTGCACGAGCCTACTATTGAAGCTGCCATTACGCTTTTGGCCTGAGGGGGCAATCGCGAGCATAAAAATTAAAAACTCTGTAAAGTCCCTTTAATCTTTGGTCATTACATGACTGTGTCTAGCACACTCAGTCATGATTGGTGGTTGTAAAGCATTTTACAAATGAAATAAAAGATTAAATGAATGAATGAATATTTAAAGAGCTTGTCCTATATTATGTGCTTGGTGTGTTGTATCAAAAATAATTGTAGAGCGATTGTATTAGACATCCTCCCTTTTAGGCTTTATTCTGGTCAGTTTAACTTTTTTCTTGATTCTTCAATTTATTTATCACGATTTTGTCTTTATATGTAAAGCTGGTTTATGAAGTTTAACATTCTTCTTTCTGACCGTGTTCTATGTAATAGTAGGTAATCTGTCATGATTTATATGTCCCCTAAGTCCCTTCCCTGGTCTCTACGGCAAAAGGAACCATTTACTTGAGCCTAGATCGTTGCGTATCCACAAAAGTGAGGTGTCAATAAACAATCAACGGTTGCCAGCTTCCTCAACAGGTAGGCACCTTAATTTGCAATTTTGCAACCAAAATAAATACAGAAGTTACAGATTCCATGACTGCCTTCTATTTTAACCAATTTAAAAGTTCTTCTGCAAAATTCGCCATGAAACATTAATGACAGTCAAGTAGAATATACCTTGGAATTCCTAAAAGATGGAGGGAGCTTTGTGATCCACAACGGCCCAAACCTGATAAAGAGTTGGCTAAGGTGGATACTTAGTCATGTCTTGTATTTTAAAGAATTATAATTTAATGTGTATCTAAATAAAATAATTATGCAGCTCTTTTAGTCATCGGGCTCCACTCCAGGTGGAACCAGCTCCTAGCTTTATTCTGTGAGGCAGACACTTGGTCTACCTTTAAGACTAGGCTTACAACATTTTATTTGATTGAGCTTATGGTTAAGTTCTGAATTATGTTAGCCCAGTTGTTGGACAAGTGGGGGAGAAGTGGGACGTGGCCTGTACAGTGGGGAATGCAGTCGTAAAGACCTTCTCTCTGGCCCTGCCTCCATCTTAAAGGTTAGGTGATCCTGAGTTCTCTCTGTACTTATGCTGCTATCGGCTTAGCATGCCGGAGGACACACTGGCCATTTTTCTCACTCTGCTATTTTCTTCTACCACTCCCGTCCAAAAAAGTAATTTCCTGTTACTGCGCCACCATGCAACAATAAATATGCAGCAATATAAATAAAATGAATCGAATTTTTTTTATGACATTAACTTTTTCTATAGATTTCAACATTTTTTATCAGTCTGATCTTTACGGTAAATTGTACTCAACTTAATAATAATAATAATAATAATAATAATAATAATAATTGAAGCTTCTCAATATTTTGACCTTCTGACAATGTTCTTAACATTTTTGATTTTTCACAAATACATTTCATTCCATACATTTCTGTAAGGATCCCTAATTAAGGTGAACGTTCCAATAAGAAGCTCTTTAGTTTAGAGATGATGGAAATTAGCATCTGTACAGTGCAGTGGTTTGACAGATTAACTAAGACTGTATAGATCTTTAAGGCGGAGTTGCAGTAATCCATTTACATTGATTTGAGAGCAACATACACTTCTTTCATTATAGCAGCACTTCATTTGGAAAAGTTTGTACTTTGAAACAAACCTCAGTAGGCTTCCACATAAAGGATGGACAGGGAAATAATCAATCAAGGAAGGAGAGTGAGGTGACACAATAAAGAGCTAAAAATGCCATTTAATAGGTGGAAATGATCCACGGAACAACAGCGTACACATGTTGGCACACAAATGGGTTTATGTTCATGCTTATGATTTATTCATGGACTCTTACAGTGGGAGAAATGCCCCATTTTCGAAGACATCCATTATTTAAGGATAGGACCCTGTAGACATGGCGAAACAGATTGTGGTGTAAAAAATAAATGCAAAACCAAACAGGAATTGTGCATTTAGATGTGCGTGGTTCCCTACTATGTGTGTATGAGCGGGTGTGTATCCTGCATACTTTTTTTTTTCCTTTTTTAGCTTTTCTATAATAGATGACAATCACAGCAGTTGCCTCAAAACACAGCTGCTCCTTTGAGATAGTTTATGTGAAGCTCCTGAGGAAAAAGGGTTGTGATGGAAACGTTTTCATAACACGAGCTCTTTTCTCTTTCAGATCTATTGGAGATTGGAGACCGTACAAAGATTGGAAACGCAATTTCAAACACATAACTAAATAAATAAATAAAAACAGACAGGGGAGCTGAGAGGCTTTATCAAAGTCTCAGAGAAGTAAGGGAGGATGCCATTGGTAAAACACTGTTTGAGGTGCACTAAAAGGTATTGCAATGTAAATAATGACACAAGTAGAAATTAGTTCAAGGACTTCTTATTCAGCCTTTTTTGTTGCACCTTTGTAATTTTAGCTCAATATTTAATGTCTTATTTTCTAAAACCTTTAAAAAACATGCCACACAGTTGCAACAGTCAGCACGTTTTGGGTTTTCTTTTATATTAATGACATTACTTGTGGTGTCCCCCAGGGGTCTGTGTTGGGGCAAACACTATTTAATATATATATAAATGACATTTTTAACACATCTAATATAAACTCATACTATTTGCAGATGACACGACAATGCTTTACAGTAATGACGATTATAATGAGCTTGTAAATACGGTTAACAATGAACTAAATATAATAAAAAGGTGGATGGACGTAAATAAATTATCCTTGAATATAAATAAAACTAAGATAATGATGTTTGGAAATTGCAACACAATGTCTGAACAGAAAATGAGTATTAATGGTATCCAAATTGAAATAGTAAATGAAACTAAGTTTTGGGGAGTAACAATTGATAGTAATTGTCATGGAAACCCCATGTTAGACACATGAAGACAAAAACTCCAAAAGCCTCTCAATTATAAACAAAGCAAAACTATACCTTGATGGAAATGCACTCCGTATTTTATATTGCACCTTGGTACTCTCATACCTTACGTATTGTGTTGAAGTGTGGGGTAGTGCTTACCAGAACACATTACATCCTCTGATCATATTACAGAAAAGAGCAGTGCGGATCATCCACAAAGTTGTTTTTTTGGAACATACCCATAAATTATTTATACAGTCAAAGCTGCTAAAATTTGTTGATCTCGTTAAATATAATACATTAAGAGTTCTTTATAAAGCATTCAATAAATTATTACCATCTAACCTACAACGATTTTTTTTAACTCCAGAGAGAGTTTATACCTTGAGAGGATTTGGAGATTTTTCAC
The DNA here is from genome assembly GCA_006942095.1 of Nothobranchius kuhntae. Classification (NCBI taxonomy): domain Eukaryota; kingdom Metazoa; phylum Chordata; class Actinopteri; order Cyprinodontiformes; family Nothobranchiidae; genus Nothobranchius; species Nothobranchius kuhntae. The sequence continues at coordinate 1,045,007 of SSNQ01034682.1, read as the reverse complement.
TGCCGAGAGCCCAAACCACTCAGAAATGTTTTTGTGTGTTTGTACGTGGAGTGAAACTCTGGAACAAACTGGACTTACAAAAAAAGCAAAGTCAAACTGTCCATCAGTTTAAATTGTTATATAAACATCAGGTCTGGTCAAAGTATAGAGATGAGGGTCTTTAAATTAATCTGTCATTTTACTCTCTTTCAAAGCATAAACATGTGCTTACGGTTCCTTACAATTGTTGCTGTATTGTCTGTTAAAATTGTTGGTATTTGTCTTTTACTGTTGTTGATATGAATTGTGGTCAATGGTAAAAATGTATAATGTAAAAACGTAAATTGTAAATTACCTGTTGCCTGTGGTAACGCCATCATGCTATAAAAATGTAAAAAGAAATAGTTAAACAAAGTAATAGCAAAATTCTTATTTGTTTCTGGACTGTATGGGGATTTGGGGGTGGGATTATATAAGTTTTCTTCTTCCCACTCCCTTTTGGGCAGAATAATATGGCCATGTATGTTTATTCATTTGTATAATATGGTTATATTTACCTTGTTTACTTAAATGTGCCATTGCCTGAAATAAATAAATAAATATTTATGAGATTGGTTGGTGCTTTTGTCACAATTGTACCTTTTTGTTTTTCAAAGTGTCAAAATTAAGGCAAGTCCCAATTAAGATTTTATGACCTTGATGCCAAAGCTGTTTACATATCTGCCAATATCAAGCATGATTCCAGTAGTTGATGTCTTTGCCCTTGTTTACATGATGATCTGCAAACTATGAACCCAAATCGCATTTTAAGTATTAAAGCCAATGCATGAGCGTTTTTGTGGAGGATCAAAAAGCAGCACCATTCATAGAGTATGATTTGACTTTCTTATACCATAAACCCAATTTTAAACAACAGTTGTTGGTTGTAAATGATTTTTTTAATGGATCTCAAATCAATAAATGTTAAAAACGGTGGAGAACTATTGTCACAGGGGAGCAGGATTTACGAACGCCAGCTGGTGTTTTTAAAAGGGCCTATTAAAACTGAACCTAACAGAATTGAAAACAGTGATTATAAAGGCAGCTCTATCCAGTTTTCTGACTTGCTTTAACTATGTGACTGGTAGCTTAAAGATGCAATAAGTAAGAGTTTTGCTGTGAAATAATCACACAACAGTCTAATGTCTAAATCACGTTGAAAGAACGTTGTGTTAAAACAGATTTCCTACTCAGATTGTCAGGTTTTCTTTTCATTTCCGGCTCAAAACTTCACGGTTCCTGCAAATTTGCTGAGTCTTCAACACAAACGCTACCGCGCCAGGATTTGTAATTCGACACCAGCCGGCAAAGAGCAGCAGCATTGTGGAAAGAATGTTAGTCAGTAGAGACCCTGAAGTTTTAGCTTATAATCTTAAAAGGAACCCGGTCGATTATGTCAAGTTCGGCTCTAAAACATTTACTTTGCTGTCATAAGTAAAACTGTGGGCATTAAAACAAGCCAAGTGTTTTCCCTTGAAGGAATATCAGGAAGCCGCCATTGTATTTACTTCCCAAAGCATTGTGGGCAGTGACGTGCTTATCTGCTTCACACGTCTGACAGTGCAGTGAGCTACGGAAGCGGCTTCGGCTCAGCCTTTCCAGTTTGAAACTGAGAGGCAAGTGGGTAGCGAGGAAGAAAAATAGCCAGTCAGCAGAAGAAATGAAGACCAAAGGCGCGAGGGTGCGAGAGTGGGGCTCAATCACTGGTTCACCTGCAACAAAGGCATGCCCATGATGACGGAGATAGAGCGCGTTTATTCCAAAGGGCTGAATTTAATAGAAGCCACTAACCATGGTGTTAGTGAAGCACATAATAAAACATTCGTAAAACTAGACGTTATCACAGGACCACATAATGAAAAAATCTAGATTTTCTTTATTATACAGTGAAATAACGTTACCAACATCATTCCGTTATTTTCAGATACTCTGTGCACCACTGTGCACCAAAACTTTGACTCAGTTTGCCTCAGTCAAGATGTTCTGGCAGCACTTGAAAGCCTCCGTGACCAGGTTCGTGCAGGGCTTCCAAGACAATAGCTACTAGGGATGAGCCTGATACTCGTTTCAGACGAGTAACCGGTACGGATAAAGCATTTTTGACGAATACGAGCATGAAATGAGTAAAACTCATAAATATCTGTAATCGTGCTGAAGGAAAATCCTCATTGGGTAACTGACTGTCTTCACGCTCTGTGATTGGCCAGTCAAATAGAGCGCCCGCCCCTCCCTACACACAAAACTCTGCAGCCGGGAGCTCACAGCTCAGTCCGTGTCCGGTCCATCCACACGCACACATATAGACGGTAACGGATCTCTCTGTGCTTGCTTCACTGTTCACGTTTCTTCAGTACTCCCTATGTTTTCTTCTGTTTGCTTCTTTTTAAAGTTACTTTAAAGATATTTAAAGTTACTTTTTTCATAACGTACGTGGTGCATTTGACAAGACAGAGCTGAAAACGGCTCGTGCTGCGTCAGTCACTGCCTCCGCTCCAGTCGGGTTTTTTTCCTCTCTCTCTCCTCTTCCTCAGAATCCACTCCCTCTTTCCTATTCACTCTCTCTCTTTCTTTACATTTTTTAATCACAATTGTCTATTTTTTGCTCATTTTAAATATATTTTAATCATTTTCTAAATTCTTTTTTCTATTTAACATGTTTTGTTTTTGTGAATCGCCCTGTGATTTTTATCTTGAAAGACGCTATAGAAAAGATCTTTTCTTCTCTCCCTCTTAATTCATGCACTTAAATATTAATGTTCTGATTGTTCTGTAATAGTTCCTTTACTATTGTGATCAAAAATATTTAATCTCAACTCTGAGGATGCTCTGTAAATAGTTTTCAAATAAACAATACACATAGCAACTTCTGATCAGACTTAAAATAACGTATTGATGTAAACCACACCCACTTCCGGTTAAACTTCTGGGTTAGGCCACACCCACTCCAAGTACAGATACAGATAATTTAGATGGTTGAACAGATACAGATACAGATAGTGGTGTACTCGCTCATCTCTAGAAGCTACACTATGAAAATCACAAGTTCACTTCAGTGGCCTGTGTATTTCTTTATCTTGCTGTTTTATAATAACAATAATAATAATAATAATAATAATAATAATAATAATGCATTGAACTTATATAGCGCTTTTCTAGACACCCAAAGACGCTTTCACACACTCTCACATTCACACACTGCTAGTGATGGTAAGCTACTTGTAGCCACAGCCACCCTGGGGAGGTCTGACAGAGGCGAGGCTGCCATTTGGCGCCGTCGGCCCCTCTGACCACCACTAACACAGGCAAGTTGGGTGAAGTGTCTTGCCCAAGGACACAACAGCAGGATACCCCTGGCGGGAGTTGGAATCGAACCCATGACCCTCCGATCATGAGGCACCCCGCTCTACCACCTGAGCTACTGCTGCCCCTTAAATTGCTGTAGTCTACATTTTTTACAGGTATGCTTCATGTTGCCAGTTTATCTGTTGGCTAGCTAGGGAGAAGAACGCGCAGTTGTCCCATTTTGTGCCATTAACAAAATAAGGATGTTATGTTGTTCCGATGTTACTCTGACAAAGACACCAGCGGGTGTCGAAATGTTAGTCTTTTTTTGTGCTTGCACCTATTAATTGTTTTTGCCACTTTAAGTGCTCCAGCCTTCTTTTTGCTTTTTTGCATCCTTGTTCTTTGCTGTGGAGCACCAACTGTTGACTGGATAATGCGCAGAGGATCTTTGAAGTGATTATTCTGCTTTAGTTTTAGTCACCTCAGTTAGTAACTCCTGGTTAGCTTTCTTACCCTCAAAGTATTGGAATTATGTAGTTTTCTAGTTTTAGTCACTGTTTTTTGTAGTTCATTGTGCTAATTTCACTGTTCTGTTTTTGATCTGCTTCAATATTCATAGATTTAGTAATTCCCTGCAGCCTTAATTTTTTGTAGATCATTGTAACTTCTAGCCTTCTGACCTACTCACAGTTCCTGCATGGAGAAGACACTCAGCACCACACAATCTTGCGGCGAGACGAGGTGAAAAGTTTTTGGCTACAGGAAATAAATCCCAGTTAGTAAACACGCTCCAAAAACATCCTCAATAAAAACTCTGTCATTTAATGAGCATATCTACATTTTTAAACCTGTTAAATTTGTTACTTTGGGTGTAAAAAGCTTCTAAGGAGCTGTATTTTGCATAGATCAGGGTAGCAATAGTATGCAATAAGCCTCAGAGAAAAGGAAAACTACAACAAAGGTGTGATGATTTAACCAAGAAAAGTGCAAATGTCTTTCTTAAAGATGAACCATTACAAATGTGTGACTAATGATCATTGGAAACAAAAATGTGTTTTTTTTTTATTTGGGTGATCATTAAAAGTTGTATTATTAGAATTTTCTTTGTACCTTTTGTGCCAGGAAGCTTTAAAAGTCAACTTTACTCAAATTGTATTCACAGAGTACATTTGCGGCGGACTCTTGTAGGAATGAATGCCTTATTAGTCATTCAGCAGGGGGGAAAAAATCAGATGCACCTGTTTGAGGATGTAGAAGTCCGCCGGAGAAGAAAGTGGCAACAGATGGCAGAATTTGGAGTCTCAATCCCTGATATTTGGACATCTCGCCTCTCATTGCCTAACAGCAACTTAACTCTACCGCTGACTAGTCGCTCTGCAACATGGATGTTTTATTTCCACAAGTACCACAAGCCTGAAGGAGTTCTGCTGTGTGGTGGAGCTGCTAATGCTAACGGTTAGCTTCTACTAGTTGAAACAAGCTCTATTTTCTGGATGCTAAACAAACATCGGCCTTCCCCGTAGCCAAAATGGGTGAATCCATGAGCGTTAAGTGACATTATGACGTACATCTTTCTTAACCAAGCATTTGTCCTTTTATTTTCTAACAGAAACTAATGCAGAAAATAGGTGTAGAAGACTATTTTCACATTGAGCCTACCTGTTAAACTCAGAGTGAATGATCATATTCAAAAATAATAAGCTGCTCGTTAATCTGGTCCAACTTGGTGAATACAAGGTTGGACTCCAATTGTGTTTGGTGTTTCAAAAGCCGCATTATCTCGCCTTCAGCTGATACAAAATGCAACAGCAAGATTTCTGACTAATACGGGCCATCAGCAACACATCACTCCAATTTTAGCAAGACTTCACTGCCTTCCTGTGCACGATGGCTTAGCACTACCTTACATATCCAAGTTACTCACTCCTTATGTGCCGGGCAGGACTCTCCGTTCAGGTGACATTCACCTACTACAGATTCCCCGTCTACGCTGCAAAACCCGTGGTGAACGAGTTTTTTCTGTCTGCGCTCCAAAACTCTGGAATGATCTCCCGCTGAATATCAGACTCTCCTCCTCCATTGGGGTTTTTAAGTCTCATTTAAAGAACAAGTCACCCCCCAAATAAACTTTTTTTTTGCTGATAAACTAAATAAACGAGTGTCTAATCGTCCTGCAGACACATGTAGTCAATAATTTGGCACTTCAGTGCATCTTAGTTAAAATTTAAATTTTCTGTCTAAAACTGTCAGTGTTGTACCGTTGTCAGGTAAAAACTCTGCACTGTATTTTAATTTAAATCTGCCACCGCTACTGGCTAAGAAGTATGCTATGATGTAAACTGGTACATTATGATGTCACAATGCTGTCGTGAGCCTGTGTGTGTGTATTTGTTAGCAGCTCCGCCTTCTCGGTCTGCCAGGCAACAGCATTTGTTGCATTTTTCAAACATGAAGTGGGAGTGGAGTTAGACTCTGGTAGGGGTTGACTTGCTCTTTAAAGACTTACATTTAATACCTTGATTTTACTGCCTAGCTATTTTATCTAGGTTTTATTTACACTGTTCTTTTACCTATTTTACTGACTTCCTTTGTTTGGTTCTTTGTGCTAAGCTCTAGCTGTTTTATTCTTTTATATTATTCTTTTAACCTTATTTGGTTTTACCCCTGTACAGCACTTTGGTCATGCTGTTTTTAAATGTGCTTTATCAAATAAATGGAATGGAGCGAGCGAGTTTCTGCTCATGAGGTTCAGATATATTTTGTATTTTTATGTCGTAAAGATTATGAAGGATAAAATGATTTCCAAAACCAAAAGTTACAGAATAACCTGAAAGATAAATGGTTCATTTGTCCTCAAATGCCCTTGAGAGCATCCCTTTGGTTTTGTGCATCAGTGTGATGGGGGTGTGGCAGTGGGTCAAGAGCAGCTAATGTTTTTTTGTAATGGTGTGACTAGGATTAAGCTATTCTGCTTCTGCATTTCTTTTAGGGCTTGTAGAAATGGGTTGTTGAAGAAGGCACCTCATTAACCTCTGCTACGCTCATTACAGTACGGAACTTTCTGGGTCGCCAGAAGTTGTGCCGATTCCAGGGGAAGTTTCACGCTTTAAAGTACCCATTTCCCTCTTGATTGTCAGCCCTGCTCTTGATGTTTCTCTGAGTTTAACAGTTCACATTCATCACCTTTTACTTTACTTCACATGAGCAGATGGCGTTCCCAGCCGTTTCAGATGGAGATGTGCTGTAAGACGAGAGAACAGTCAAGAGTTCACCGTACTCCGTGTGATTCGTGTAGGTCATGAACTATTGTTCCAAAAACTCATTTTCTCTCCAAATAAAATCCTCACAGAGGAAAAACTTGAGCGTTTTATAATTTTCTCAGGGCAGCACATAAATAAACTACCATTTCGTACGGGGTTATGGCAAGCCTAATTAGTTCTCACCCTGTAGATCGTGGCGATGGAATAAAAAGTTTTCAGACTTTAACAGGGTCAGTTTATGTTTGTGGGTTTGGGTTCAGTGTAAATATTGAGTAATTAATAGTTTGCTGTTCTGATCTCATGATGTTGCATGGTGCTGGCTTCTCTGTCCTACCTTTGTCCTCTCCAGCCTTCTTTCATTGGTACTTTTTCCTCATGTTGCTTGTTGAATCACTTTATCACTTTAGCAAGAGTAAACATGGTAGCAGATGCACAGCTGGCCTT
>SSNQ01034682.1:1026036-1037002 GCA_006942095.1 Nothobranchius kuhntae | reverse complement strand
GCAATGCCCTGGTCCTGCAGAATGAGCCCTGGCATTTTTACTGTGATTGCCTGTTTTTCTGTAAAATCACAGAAAAAGAGAGCTGCTCGGGTCGAGCAGGCTGCTTCATGCGCGTTCACGCTCAGGCATAGCCCGTAGCATTTGCTATCAGTAGCTTTAGCAGCAGAGAGAGAGGTTGTGCCAACTCAGCGACTTTGTCGCTGTTCCTAACACCTAGTGAGGAACCTAGCTACATTTCTGAGGACCCTTAGCTACTTTCTTCTAGATATTTCCTGCAAATTAGCAACAAAATAGCCATTTTCGCTCCGAACCGTTCTTTGAACGTTTCAGCTGTCATCAAGGATATAAATATTACAGATACAAAAGATGTTACTGGCTTCTTAGCTCACCTAATAAGATATCAGACTCCCGTGTTAAAGGATCTGGGTTCGTTTCTGGATGTAAACATAATTTATTTAGAGTTTATTTTTTACATTAATGGTATATTTTTTTACAGTAAGACGCCCAAATTTTTATTTGAGACTCGCCGAACGGCATTGAATTCACAGATAAAAAAAGATGTGGGTTCAACTTTCATTTTGGAACAATTTTTCAAGCAAGGGAAGGGAATGATCTGTGAAGCTGACGGACAGACCCATCTTAAACCTTTAATTAATTAGCTGCGCATTCTCCTGTCCTCTGTCCTCTGGGCCACACACACACGGGACTGTCTCTCTCAGCTGTTATTTTCGTTAAGGAGTGTGCACGTACAGCAAGCGAATTTTTTTTATGACATTAACTTTTTCTATAGATTTCAACATTTTTTATCAGTCTGATCTTTACGGTAAATTGTACTCAACTTAATAATAATAATAATAATAATAATAATAATAATAATAATAATAATAATAATTGAAGCTTCTCAATATTTTGACATTCTGACATTGTTCTTAACATTTTTGATTTTTCACAAATACATTTCATTCCACACATTTCTGTAAGGATCCCTAATTAAGGTGAACGTTCCAATAAGAAGCTCTTTAGTTTAGAGATGATGGAAATTAGCATCTGTACAGTGCAATGGTTTGACAGATTAACTAAGACTGTATAGATCTTTAAGGCGGAGTTGCAGTAATCCATTTACATTGATTTGAGAGCAACATACACTTCTTTCATTATAGCAGCACTTCATTTGGAAAAGTTTGTACTTTGAAACAAACCTCAGTAGGCTTCCACATAAAGGATGGACAGGGAAATAATCAATCAAGGAAGGAGAGTGAGGTGACACAATAAAGAGCTAAAAATGCCATTTAATAGGTGGAAATGATCCACAGAACAACAGCGTACACATGTTGGCACACAAATGGGTTTATGTTCATGCTTATGATTTATTCATGGACTCTTACAGTGGGAGAAATGCCCCATTTTCGAAGACATCCATTATTTAAGGATAGGACCCTGTAGACATGGCGAAACAGATTGTGGTGTAAAAAATAAATGCAAAACCAAACAGGAATTGTGCATTTAGATGTGCGTGGTTCCCTACTATGTGTGTATGAGCGGGTGTGTATCCTGCATACTTTTTTTTCCTTTTTTAGCTTTTCTATAATAGATGACAATCACAGCAGTTGCCTCAAAACACAGCTGCTCCTTTGAGATAGTTTATGTGAAGCTCCTGAGGAAAAAGGGTTGTGATGGAAACGTTTTCATAACACGAGCTCTTTTCTCTTTCAGATCTATTGGAGATTGGAGACCGTACAAAGATTGGAAACGCAATTTCAAACACATAACTGAATAAATAAATAAAAACAGACGGGGGAGCTGAGAGGCTTTATCAAAGTCTCAGAGAAGTAAGGGAGGATGCCATCGGTAAGGCACCGTTTTAGGTGCACTAAAAGGTATTGGAATGTAAATAATGACACAAGCAGAAATTAGTTCAAGGACTTCTTATTCAGCCTTTTTTTTTGCACCTTTGTAATTTTAGCTCAACATTTAATGTCTTATTTTCTAAAAACTTTAAAAAACATGCCACACAGTTGCAACAGTCAGCATGTTTTGGGTTTTCTTTTATATTAATGACATTACTTGTGGTGTCCCCCAGGGGTCTGTGTTGGGGCAAACACTGTTTTATATATATATATATATATATATATATATATATATATATATATATATATATATATATATATATATATATATATATATATATATATATATATATATATATATATATATAAATGGCATTTTTAACACATCTAATATACTGAAACTCATACTATTTGCAGATGACATGACAATACTTTACAGTAATGATGATTATAATAAGCTTGTAAATATGGTTAACAATGAACTAAATATAATAAAAAGGTGGATGGACGTAAATAAATGATCCTTGAATATAAATAAAACTAAGATGATGATGTTTGGAAATTGCAACACAATGTCTGAACAGAAAATAAGTATTAATGGTATCCAAATTGAAATAGTAAATGAATCTAAGTTTTGGGGAGTAACAATTGATAGTAATTGTCATGGAAACTCTCAATTATAAACAAAGCAAAACTATGCCTTGATGGAAATGCACTCCGCATTTTATACTGCACCTTGGTACTCCCATACCTTACGTATTGTGCTGAAGTGTGGGGTAGTGCTTACCAGAACACATTACATCCTTTGATCATATTACAGAAAAGAGCAGTGCGGATCATCCACAAGGTTGTTTTTTTGGAACATACCCATAAATTATTTATACAGTCAAAGCTGCTAAAATTTGTTGATCTCGTTAAATATAATACATTAATAGTCCTTTATAAAGCATTCAATAAATTATTACCATCTAACCTACAACAATTTTTTTTAACTCCAGAGCGAGTTTATACCTTGAGAGGATTTGGAGATTTTTCACTGCCGAGAGCCCAAAACACTCAGAAATGTTTTTGTGTGTTTGTACGTGGAGTGAAACTCTGGAACAAACTGGACTTACAAAAAAAGCAAAGTCAAACTGTCCATCAGTTTAAATTGTTATATAAACATCAGGTCTGGTCAAAGTATAGAGATGAGGGTCTTTAAATTAATCTGTCATTTTACTCTGTCTCAAAGCATAAACATGTGCTTACGGTTCCTTACGATTGTTGCTGTATTGTCTGTTAAAATTGTTGGTATTTGTCTTTTACCGTTGTTGATATGAATTGTGGTCAATGGTAAAAATGTATAATGTAAAAACGTAATTTGTAAATTACCTGTTGCCTGTGGTAACGCCATCATGCTATAAAAATGTAAAAAGAAATAGTTAAACAAAGTAATAGCAAAACTCTTATTTGTTTCTGGACTGTATGGGGATTTTGGGGTGGGATTATATAAGTTTTCTTCTTCCCACTCCCTTTCGGGCAGAATAATATGGCCATGTAAGTTTATTCATTTGTATAATATGCTTATATTTACCTTGTTAACTTAAATGTGCCATTGCCTGAAATAAATAAATATTTATGAGATTGGTTGGTGCTTTTGTCACAATTGTACCTTTTTGTTTTTCAAAGTGTCAAAATTAAGGCAAGTCCCAATTAAGATTTTATGACCTTGATGCCAAAGCTGTTTACATATCTGCCAATGTCAAGCATGATTCCAGTAGTTGATGTCTTTGCCTTTGTTTACATGATGATCTGCAAACTATGAACCCAAATCGCATTTTAAGTATTAAAGCCAATGCATGAGCGTTTTTGTGGAGGATCAAAAAGCAGCACCATTCATAGAGTATGATTTGACTTTCTTATACCATAAACCCAATTTTAAACAACAGTTGTTGGTTGTAAATGATTTTTTTAATGGATCTCAAATCAATAAATGTTAAAAACGGTGGAGAACTATTGTTACAGGGGAGCAGGATTTACGAACGCCAGCTGATGTTTTTAAAAGGGCCTATTAAAACTGAACCTAACAGAATTGAAAACAGTGATTATAAAGGCAGCTCTATCCAGTTTTCTGACTTGCTTTAACTATGTGACTGGTAGCTTAAAGATGATGTTTAGACTAGAAACCACGAGGGCTTCAGAAGCTCATGACATGAAACGCCATCTTGCCGAGGCTACGTACCGTATGGAGTCTCCCGCGGTCAGATCAGGAATGTCAGGTCCTCGAACCCCCTTGGTACTGGACTGATGAAACAGTGTTGCAGCACGACAAAACCCATCTACGGATAGCTCCCGGCAGTAGCGGCAGGTCTCAGCGCGTTCAGCTTTTATTGTGAAGGAACCGTCGTCTTGTTGTTCAAACGACAGAAATTCCAGCTTGACAGTTCTCAGCTTAAAGATAGAAAACACAGCTGGCCAGACTGTAATCTCCTTTAGCGATGATGATTTGAGTGCTGGTTGAAACTACGTTGAGTCTATGATGTAACTCCTTTGGAGCTGAGATAGAACTCCTTTGGAACTCAGATGGAACTGAAGTTAAAATGGTGTTGCTCTGTTTTTATTAACTTAGTTGTTTATAAATCTTAGCAAATCGGAGTGGACAATTTAAATAAACAGCCCAGATTCTGCCCTGCAACAGACGAAAGCTCTGATTGGATGAGAACAATGTGTCATGCGTTCTTATGTTCTGTGGATCAGTATGTCTGGTGCACAGTCCTGTTTATTCATTAAACACATAAATCATGACATCTTGATTTCACAGATCATTCACCTGATTATTATTGATCAACATATGTTTTGATTAGCTTTATCACAAATAAAGTTCTTTGATTAATTAATGAAAAGCGTTTTTCTTTCTTCTGTCTCCTTTCCTGGAATGTAAACATTTAGAAACAAGCACCCGACCTTGGCGATTCATGCACGCTATTACTGTGTGAAAGGGCAGCTGTTAAGGGCAGACAATAGGATCTTAATAACTGCCACTGTTATTTACTTCCCAAAGCATTGTGGGCAGTGATGTGCTTATCTGCTTCACACGTCTGACGGCTTCGGCTCAGCCTTTCCAGTTTGAAACTGAGAGGCAAGTGGGTAGCGAGGAAGAAAAATAGCCAGTCAGCAGAAGAAATGAAGACCAGAGGCGCGAGGGTGCGAGAGTGGGGCTCAATCACTGGTTCACCTGCAACAAAGGCATGCCCATGATGACGAAGATAGAGCGCATTTATTCCAAAGGGCTGAATTTAATAGAAGCAGCTAACCATGGTATTAGTGAAGCACATAATAAAACATTCGTAAAACTACCTTTATTAGACGTTATCACAGGACCGCATAATGAAAAAATCTAGATTTTCTTTATTATACAGTGAAATAACGTTACCAACATCATTCCATTATTTTCAGATACTCTGTGCACCACTGTGCGCCAAAACTTTGACTGTTTGCCTCAGTCAAGATGTTCTGGCAGCACTTGAAAGCCTCCGTGACCAGGTTCGTGCAGGGCTTCCAAGACAGTAGGTACTAGGGATGAGCCTGATACCCGTTTCAGACGAGTATCCGGTACGGATAAAGCATTTTTGACGAGTACGAGCATGAAACGAGCAAAACTCTTAAATATCTGTAATCGTGCTGAAGGAAAATCCTCATTGGGTAACTGACTGTCTTCACGCTGTGTGATTGGCCAGTTACATAGAGCACCCGCCCCTCCCTACATGCAAAACTCTGCAGCCGGGAGCGCAGTCCGTGTCCGGTCCATCCACACACACACACAGAGACGGTAACGGATCTTTCTGTGCTTGCTTCACTGTTCACATTTCTTCAGTACTCCCTATGTTTTCTTCTTTTTAAAGTTACTTTAAAGTTATTTAAAGTTACTTTTTTCGTAACGTGGCGCATTTGACAAGACAGAGCTGAAAATGACTCGTGCTGCGTCAGTCACTGCCTCTGCTCCAGTCGGGTTTTTTTCCCTCTCGCACTCTCCTCTTCCTCAGGATCCACTCCCTCTTTCCTATTCACTCTCTCTCTCTCTCTCTTTCTTTACTTTTTTAATCACAATTGTCTATTTTTTGCTCATTTTAAATATATTTTAATCATTTTCTAAATTCTGTTTTCTATTTTACATGTTTTGTTTTTGTGAAGCGCCCTGTGATTTTTATCTTGAAAGGCGCTATAGAAAAGATCTTTTCTTCTCCCTCTCTCTCTTAATTCATGCACTTAAATATTAATGTTCTGATTGTTCTGTAATAGTTCCTTTACTATTGTGATCAAAAATATTTAATCTCAACTCTGAGGATGCTCTGTAAATAGTCTTCAAATAAACAATACACATAGCAACTTCTGATCATACTTAAAATAACGTATTGATGTAAACCACACCCACTTCCGGTTAAACTACACCCACTTCCGGGTTAGGCCACGCCCACTCCGAGTACACATACAGATAATTTAGATGGTTGAACAGATACAGATACAGATAGTGGTGTACTCGCTCATCCCTAGTAGCTACACTATGAAAATCACAAGTTCACTTCAGTGGCCTGTGTATTTCTTTATCTTGCTGTTTTATAATAACAATAATAATAATAATAATAATAATAATGCATTGAACTTATATAGCGCTTTTCTAGACACCCAAAGACGCTTTCACACACTCACATTCACACACTGCTAGTGATGGTAAGCTACTTGTAGCCACAGCCGCCCTGGGGAGGTCTGACAGAGGCAAGGCTGCCATTTGGTGCCGTCAGCCCCTCTGACCACCACTAACACAGGCAAGTTGGGTGACGTGTCTTGCCCAAGGACACAACAGCAGGATACCCCTGGCGGGAGCTGGAATCGAGCCCATGACCCTCCGATCATGAGGCACCCCGCTCTACCACCTGAGCTACTGCTGCCCCATTTATGAATATAAATACATATAAATTGCTGTCGCATACATTTTTTACAGGTATGCTTCATGTTGCCAGTTTATCTGGTGGCTGGCTAGGGAGAGGAACGCGCAGTCATCCCATTTTGTGCCATTAACAAAATAAGGATGTTATGTTGTTCCGATGTTACTCTGACGAAGACACCAGCGGGTGTCGAAATGTTAGTCTTTTTTTGTGCTTGCACCTATTAATTGTTTTTGCCACTTTAAGTGCTCCAGCCCTCTTTTTGCTTTTTTGCATCCTTGTTCTTTGCTGTGGAGCACCAACTGTTGACTGGATAATGCGCAGAGGATCTTTGAAGTGATTATTCTGCTTTAGTTTTAGTCACCTCAGTTAGTAACTCCTGGTTAGCTTTCTTACCCTCAAAGTATTGGAATTATGTAGTTTTCTAGTTTTAGTCACTGTTTTTTGTAGTTCATTGTGCTAATTTCACTGTTCTGTTTTTGATCTGCTTCAATATTCGTAGATTTAGTCATTCTCTGCAGCCTTCATTTTTTGTAGATGATTGTAACTTCTAGCCTTCTTACCTACTCACAGTTCATGCATGGAGAAGACAATCAGCACCACACAGTCTTGCGACGAGACGAGGTGAAAAGTTTTTGGCTACAGGAAATAAATCCCAGTTAGTAAACACGCTCCAAAAACATCCTCAGTAAAAACTCTGTCATTTAATGAGCATATCTACATTTTTAAACCTGTTAAATTTGTTACCTTTGGTGTAAAAAGCTTCTAAAGAGCTCTTTATTTTGCATAGATCAGGGTAGCAATAGTATGCAATAAGCCTCAGAGAAAAGGAAAACTATGCAGATGCACCTGTTTGAGGATGTAGAAGTCCGTCGGAGAAGAAAGTGGCAACAGATGGCAGAATTTGGAGTCTCAATCCCTGATATTCGGACATCTCGCCTCTGATTGCCTAACAGCAACTTAACTCTACCGCTGACTAGTCGCTCTGCAACATGGATGTTTTATTTCCACAAGTACCACAAGCCTGAAGGAGTTCTGCTGTGTGGTGGAGCTGCTAATGCTAACGGTTAGCTTCTACTAGTTGAAACAAGCTCTATTTTCTGGATGCTAAACAAACAACGGCCTTCCCCGTAGCCAAAATGGGTGAATCCATGAGCGTTAAGTGACATTATGACGTACATCTTTCTTAACCAAGCATTTGTCTTTTTATTTTATAACAGAAACTAATGCAGAAAATAGATGTAGAAGACTATTTTCACATTGAGCCTGCCTGTTAAACTCAGAGTGAATGATCATATTCAAAAATAATAAGCTGCTCGTTAATCTGGTCCAACTTGGTGAATACAAGGTTGGACTCCAATTGTGTTTGGTGTTTCAGAATCCACATTATCTCGCCTTCAGCTGATACAAAATGCGACAGCAAGATTTCTGACTAATACAGGCCATCGGCAACACATCACTCCAATTTTAGCAAGACTTCACTGCCTTCCTGTGCACGATGGCTTAGCACTACCTTACATATCCAAGTTACTCACTCCTTATGTGCCGGGCAGGACTCTCCGTTCAGGTGACATTCACCTACTACAGATTCCCCGTCTACGCTGCAAAACCCGTGGTGAACGAGTTTTTTCTGTCTGCGCTCCGAAATTCTGGAATGATCTCCCGCTGAATATCAGACTCTCCTCCTCCATTGGGATTTTTAAGTCTCATTTAAAGAGCAAGTCACCCCCCAAATAAACTTTTTTTGCTGATAAACTAAATAAACA
Organism: Nothobranchius kuhntae; assembly: GCA_006942095.1. Classification (NCBI taxonomy): domain Eukaryota; kingdom Metazoa; phylum Chordata; class Actinopteri; order Cyprinodontiformes; family Nothobranchiidae; genus Nothobranchius; species Nothobranchius kuhntae. Next base: position 1,028,467 of record SSNQ01034682.1, on the reverse strand, counting down.
AGTGTCTAATCGTCCTGCAGACACGTGTCGTCAATAATTTGGCACTTCAGTGCATCTTAGTTAAAATTTAAATATTCTGCCTAAAACTGTCAGTGTTGTGCCGTTGTCAGGTAAAAACTCTGCACTGTATTTTAATTTAAATCTGCCACCGCTATTGGCTAAGAAGTATGCTATGATGTAAACTGGTACATTATGATGTCACAATGCTGACGTGAGCCTGTGTGTGTGTATTTGTTAGCAGCTCCGCCTTCTCGGTCTGCCAGGCAACAGCATTTGTTGCATTTTTCAAACATGAAGTGGGAGTGGAGTTAGACTCTGGTAGGGGTTGACTTGCTCTTTAAAGACTTACTTTTAATACCTTGATTTTACTGCCTAGCTATTTTATCTAGGTTTTATTTACACTGTTCTTTTACCTATTTTACTGACTTCCTTTGTTTGGTTCTTTGTGCTAAGCTCTAGCTGTTTTATTCTTTTATATTATTCTTTTAACCTTATTTGGTTTTACCCCTGTACAGCACTTTGGTCAGCTCACATGCTGTTTTTAAATGTGCTTTATCAAATAAATGGAATGGAGCGAGCGAGTTTCTGCTCATGAGGTTCAGATATATTTTGTATTTTTATGTCGTAAAGATTATGAAGGATAAAATGATTTCCAAAACCAAAAGTTACAGAATAACCTGAAAGATAAATGGTTCATTTGTCCTCAAATGCCCTTGAGAGCATCCCTTTGGTTTTGTGCATCAGTGTGATGGGGGTGTGGCAGTGGGTCAAGAGCAGCTAATGTTTTTTGTAATGGTGTGACTAGGATTAAGCTATTCTGCTTCTGCATTTCTTTTAGGGCTTGTAGAAATGGGTTGTTGAAGAAGGCACCTCATTAACCTCTGCTACGCTCATTACAGTACGGAACTTTCTGGGTCGCCAGAAGTTGTGCCGATTCCAGGGGAAGTTTCACGCTTTAAAGTACCCATTTCCCTCTTGATTGTCAGCCCTGCTCTTGATGTTTCTCTGAGTTTAACAGTTCACATTCATCACCGTTTACTTTACTTCACATGAGCAGATGGCGTTCCCACCCGTTTCAGATGGAGATGTGCTGTAAGACGAGAGAACAGTCAAGAGTTCACCGTACTCCGTGTGATTCGTGTAGGTCATGAACTATTGTTCCAAAAACTCATTTTCTCTCCAAATAAAATCCTCACAGAGGAAAAACTTGAGCGTTTTATAATTTTCTCAGGGCAGCACATAAATAAACTACCATTTCGTATGGGGTTATGGCAAGCCTAATTAGTTCTCACCCTGTAGATCGTGGCGATGGAATAAAAAGTTTTCAGACTTTAACAGGGTCAGTTTATGTTTGTGGGTTTGGGTTCAGTATAAATATTGAGTAATTAATAGTTTGCTGTTCTGATCTCATGATGTTGCATGGTGCTGGCTTCTCTGTCCTACCTTTGTCCTCTCCAGCCTTCTTTCATTGGTACTTTTTCCTCATGTTGCTTGTTGAATCACTTTATCACTTTAGCAAGAGTAAACATGGTAGCAGATGCACAGCTGGCCTTGAACAAATCTCGTCATACAGGTTGGTGCCCATGGTAACATTTTCATCCCCATGGTTCAACAAGCTCTGCCTTTTTTATGTCTACATGCTGCCAAATTTACCGTAAATCATAATGCAAGACAAACATCAAAGAAATAATTGGCCTAAGGGGACTGGAACTGAGCGCTAAAACAGTCTAGAATTTATTGACCTTGTAGTTGAAACATTATGAAACAGGTGGTATTTTTAGGTAAAGAAAGGAAACTAAAGCTCAGCTATACTTTACAATCCCAAGAAACAGTGGAAGTAACATAGAATTCAAGTAAAAGGTTTTTTGTCTTGACTATACATCAATAATTGAATGTGAAATATTGAATGAAGTAAGAATGACAACCTGTTGTCAAATGTGGTTACTGCAGCCCATTTTTCCAAACAAACACTTACTCACTGTTCTGTAAGTTTCATGGTCAGTTACGGATCAACTCTGGAGTTTTGTGTCAGCCGGCGTGGAATTACTCTATGCAGATGCGCAACCTCACAAACTCGCTGAGTGTAAACAGTAACTACTTCCTTCTTTCATTTTGTTTGGAAGAAGAAGAAAATCTGTTTCAATGAACCCTGCGTTCCAACATGATAGAGACTTTAACCGGTTTTGTACTCATTTCACAGTACAACTCTTACATATTTCACCTTTAGATTGACCCAAACATTTTCAATGCTTTTGAGATGATTTAAACTTTGTGACATGGAAGTAGCCATCAGATAATGAGTCCAGTGTGCTCAGAAAGGTATGGACATAGCCTGCTGAAGTGTTGTTGCCTACTGTTGTGTTTGAACAAGGCTCAGTTGGTACCAAAGTCCATCCATCCATTTTCTGAACCCGCTTGTCCATGTGGGGTC